>OZ010796.1:383266704-383665250 GCA_963932465.1 Maratus speciosus
TTAAAACTTGAATAAAATTCCCGGTAGATCTAGGGTTAAATAATAGCTTTATCTAGATAACTATATTATGAACTATGAGCGAACGATTCATATTATTATTTAGCCGATTGCTATTAATATAATTATTGGTATGATATTCAAGATTATATGTTTATGAAATGTGTTTTCATATAATGCCTTTTTCTATGATACACATGTATTCAAAATCTTATTTCTGACAAAGGTTTTTTTTTTTTTTTTTTTTTAATATCGAATAAAATGTTATTGAGCGATAAATCATATGATACATAATTATGAATAAAATCGCTCCCCATACTTATACATAATTAATTTCATCAATAAACGTTTTTATGTTACGCCAGCGTGGCAGATGCTTTCGTAATTATATGCAGTAGAATCTCGTTACAATGAATGTCAGTTTAACGAATTTTTCAGTTTAACGAACATTATTTGAATTGTTAAAAAAATATTTTATTATAAAAATATTCACTTTAAATAATTTTTCCGTATAGAGAATTTAATCAGTGTTCTCAAGAGATTCGGTGTAACGAGATTTTACTGTATAACGTCTATGTTAGTTCTTCCAAAGCGGTATAAATATTATTTCAAAATACCCTACCCTGTCCATTCTAAATTTAGCTATACGGTTATTACAGACAGTGATTCTTTAATAAATATATAAATAAATAATGAAGTAAGAAGATAAAAACAGCTAATTTCCCACACAATAACATTCACATTCAAAAGTTATTCAAGCGAATTCATTCACAGAAATTTTCTTTCGCCAGTAGTACAAACTCCAGCATGAAGTCCCCTCGTAACAAGAATCAGCGAACCAAACATCCTCCGAAAGGGTTGAATAATAATATTTTTGTCTAGTTTTATCTCACCTATTAACTATTTTATCTCACCTATTATACTCACTACGTCTTAGTCTCACCTTACTGTGAGACAAAATCCATATTTTTGGGAGGTAATTGCGGGAATGAATAAGAACATATGACTTGTAAAAATTTTAGTTTTAAAATAAGCTTTTTAAAGAGGAAGTTTTAGCAAATACATAATAAACTACTTTTCTAGTTTAAATATGTTTATATCTTTTTTTATCGCGCATATTATTTTTACCGTGCTCACATCAGTGTTAAAAATGCTGGAACTGTGCGTAACATTAAAACATTGACCTCACAATAATTATACGTAATGCAAAATACCAGTGATGGTAAGTAACCTTCATTTGTTATTTACATTAATCAGTAGCTACTTTCAAAAAGTTAATAACGCAAACTTTAGTAGAGTACCAACTAAATTACTTTAAGGTGGATATTAAAAATCTATATATATTGCTATAAATTTAGGAATTTACACTTAATCATGCGATAGAGGAAATTGTGTTTTCGTAATTCCTTATTTCAATAAACAATTAATTTTTTCTTTGATAATTTTTATTTTAAAGAGAGATAATTTTGGTATATACTTAAAAAAAAAAAAAAAAAATAAAAAAAAAAAAAAAAGTCTAATTATTGCCGCTCTTCTGATGGATCCATTTTACGCCTTGTGGTGACCATTGTAACTTAAATTTGGCTTAAATTAAAATTATTAGGTATTTTTAATTAAATAATGTTTATTATAGAGACTGGACGAAAAAATGTATGAAAAACTGATTTACTTATTTATTATTACTTTTTTTTTTTTTTTTTTTTACGGGGGCTGTTTGAAGAGAAAATAATTTTTTAATCTAAAAAAAGCAAAAAGCAACAACTACTTTTTATGATACGAAAAATAAATTACTACTCTGCGTTCAAGCACTGTATAAAAGAAATTATAAGAAAAGAGCTGATAAAATTAGAAGTGACTCAGTTTTAGAGTAATCGTGATCACCGATTTGAAAAATACACTTTGAGAAAAAAGAGTGTTTTTTTTTTTATTATAGTATTACTTATTATTATATTTTTTACTTACATAGAATCGTCTACTTCAGCATTTTTATAATTATAGTGTAATACTTATTATTATTTTTTTACTTAATAGAATCGTCTATTACAGCACCATATAAGTTCCTCTTCTGCTGCATTATGTGTTTTTTTTTTTTTTTTTTTTTTTTTTTTTTTTTTAATTTTCCCCACGTCAATTTATATTCTTTAGACGTTCTGGTATATCTATAGTAGTTAAAGTGGGGTTTTCCCTTATTTTGTATTTTTTCCGTTAAATAGATTCATTTTTCTCATTAACAACGATACAGAAACATAATACAGATAATTTAAGTAGTTACTCGATGTGAAGAAAGGTATTGTTATCTATATTACGACTTTACGTGAATTTAAAGAGAATTCAAATTTGTAAAAAGATTCATTAGCTGCTTACTTTCTTTGAATTACTAAAGTCCTATTTCATTTCATGCTATATCACAAAATTTACACACACACAGAATATCGTAAGAATCAAAATAATATTCTTAACATACCTTCTTTAAAAAAAAAAAAAAAAAAAAAAAGTCCTTTTTAACCGCAGCGACGAAAGTTTTATAAATGCTTTTACACGATATAATGAGTAATATAAAATATTTTAAATCGGTGGGAAGTCTAGTTAAATCTTCACTGATTCACATGAAAACACAAAATCTTACGTTATTCTAAATTGGCATATGCAGATACAGTTTTTTTTTTTTTTTTTTTTTTTTTTTTTTTTTTTTTTTTTTATCAAGGGCGTTTTACATTTGATTATGATATTCAAGTTCAAAATATAAACTTGTTTGTTAACACTTCATAAACAAGCTCAAAATAAATTTCACATTCTCTGTTTTTCTATGTGTATAACACAAGTATGTTTTGAATAGAGAAAAGTATGGAGTATATTGGTCAAAGTAAAAAGTTTACTTTTCGAAACGCGGGTTGTTGTTGCTATTAAAATTATAATAATTTTTAAATTGCTGCTATTATACTTTAAATATTCTAAATTGTTTGATTTATCATTATTATCTTATTTTTTTAATTTTATTATTGTTTATTATTGTTATTGTTTGATTTTATTATTTTTATTATTTTATAATTGTTTGGTGTTATTATTTATTTGTTATTATTTCAAGTTCGAAATATAGTTTCATCTTTTTTTACAGATGTATAAAAAAATAATGTGACAGATGTGACAAAATTAGTTTCATCTCTATACGAAGGATTTTTTCAGATCTTCTAATTGACATTTACCCATATAAAATATTTCACTCTGTTATACGACAGTAGTATAGAAAAGGGTGTTATAAAGAGAGGATGGGTGGTGTGTGCAGGAGAGAGTAGCAATCATACTATAGTAGGAGAGGGTTAGAAAGATATGTTTGCTAGGTTCTTATCAGTTGGAAATGAGATAAGAAATGATAATCTGATAAGATCATGCTATAGTATGATAATGTTATTTTAGGAAAAATTATGGAAAGTAGTATTATGATAAAGAAAAAAGTTATGGAAAGTATAAGAGAGGGGTTACTGAGAGATAGTAGAGCGTAGAAGGAGAGGCTAAAGAAATCTTCTGAGAACTGCAAAGCTCGCTTCTTTCTTCCCTGGTGTCCAATCTGAGGGGGAAAAACGCATCTTTTGCACTGACTATGGGTCCCCCAACATATATTTAAAAAGTAATATATGTCGTACACTGTAAAAAAAAAAAAAATTCCGTTAAAAACGGAAATAGTACTGGCAATCCAGACGCCAGTACTATTTCCGTTTTTTAACGGAAAATTCTTTTCCGTAAATTCCAGAAAATGTTCCGGTTTATATATGTATATATATATATATATATATATATATATATATATATATATATATATATCCGTATTTAAAATTTAAAATTTTTTGTTTCAAAGGCAAAAAAAAAAAAAAAATCGTATAACTTTTCGAGAAACTTATCAATTTCAACGGACACGTTTATCAAGGTAGCGTATCTCTAATTTATTCAAATAACAGTAATGAAACAACACTTGCCTAGGGTGGAATCGAACTGGGGAACTGGCCTCTACCAGATTAGCGCTCTTATCCACTATGCCATTGGGGACCCGAGTTACGTTTCCAAATATCGTTACTTATTTCAGATGCTTTTTATGAAGTAAAGGCACGATGTTAAACAAGGAACGTATTTTCGTTGGAGATATTTTTCAATTGAGTGTACAATTCTGAATATTTCCATAATTTTGAAAATTTAGCTTTTTAATTTCATGCTTTATAAAAAGAAAAAAAAAATTAGTCTTTAAAATATTACGTGCATGAAATAATGTATTATAAGAAATAATTGCTTTTTTTTGCAAGATTTAAAAATTTTTATTGTACTATTATTTTTATTTATTTATTTGTATATATATCTATAATTTCGTTATTATGTGTTGACATGTTAGTTATTTCTAAACATCATTTACGGAAATTGTACTGTTTGAAAGCGATACACAAACATTCCGTAAAATTTACGGAAGACTTACTGTATTTACACTGATTTATAATCTCATAATGTCAATTACGGAAATTGCACTGTTTCCTTAGAAAGATGAAACTATTCCGTAAAATTTTACGGAAAAGTGTATGTATATTGACGGATTTTTTTTACAGTGTATTATCTGTTCAAAGACATATCATGAACACCGCTTCACTCACTGTGGCCCAAACCGTGCAAAATCTACATTTTAAATTAGTATGTTTATATAGCATATATTTTGATATACATATATATATATATATATATATATATATATTGTATAAATACTTTAGGTGCTCATGAGATAAAAACTTTTTACATATTTTTTGGGATGTCCTTATGGCCATAGGCGAGATTTGTAATTCTGTCCGACAACAAAAACCTTTTGTCGTCGAACGGAGAAAGACATTTTTTATTCTGATTGACTGTGTATATCTTATGCTTTTCCCGTAAAAATTTTATATTGATGGCATAGCTGTTTTTTCTCGTCAAAATACAATCGACGCAATCTTGATGAGTTAGACGGTTCCGGACGAGGCGTGTAGATACGCCTTTAGCGCGCTTTTCCCCATCGGTAGAAGATTTTTTCGAATACATTTTGGATTTTAACCCTGCAAATTCAAAGGCAGGTTCTGAACACAGTTCGTCTTTGAATTTTCCAAGAACTTTTTTGTTACTAACAGAATACAGTTCATGGTCTATAGGGTAATCCGAAAAATCATACAGATTATGAGAGTTGAACAGCCACAGGAGAAATGAGCGAGATGAAATGACGAAATTTTACATTTTCATAAATGAATGACCATATAAGGTGGTGTCATACTCTAACATAAGGGATTAGGTCTTTTCGAGAGGGAGTATGAAGTGTTAAATTTTCAGAGGGGCTTGTTTTAGGGGTTCAAAAACCACTTTTTTAAATAACTGATATGCTATCCTATGTACAAACCGCGTCTCTAACGTTTACTTGCATACTTTTAAACACTATATTTCACAAACATTCGACAAGTAATGAGCTTTTTTAACAGAAACTAACTAATATGTAAATAATGATAACCATTGACTTCAGGGGAGATTATTTCGCAAGTACACATATTTAAATTTTAAGAAAGAAGATTTTTTAACACTCCAATTAATTATGTACATTACTTTTTAACATGCCACTGTAATTTAAATATATTATTTAGTCACCATCCTACATATTTTTTCAAAGTGAAACTTTTATAAACATCGAAGGAATATCTCTTATTTTCAATATCTCAATTTTTGGATTGTTTACCATTTTGCATGTTTTTGTAAATAAGTCCTTTGTGAAATATAGAACAGTTTATTTTAAAGACCATTAAGCCCAGAGCCTTCCAATTTATTCTTGATTTGATCCAATTTGTATCCCAAATGTTAAACTTATATACAATTGACATTATTGAAACTACATTATATTGTTTGATATTACTTTAGAAATGTTTTTCAAAACTTTTATGCATAGAGTCATAATTTCCTTGTATATCAATGACAAATGTTTTAGACATTGAATTATATGCTATCAATTCAAGTGAATGGGTAGCTCCTAAATATTGTATACATACAAGTCACCTAAATAGAAAAATTTGAAAATACAACTCACTAATAATATAAAGTACAACTAACAAATCATTCAAATTTTAAAAAATAAAATTATTTTATATATATATATATATATATATATATATATATATATATATATATATATATATATATTAATTTATCAATAAACAATAATTTTTAAATGAAATAGATGAACTAGTACTTGAAAATTAACTAAAAGGAACTACCTGATAGCGTAAATTTGAATTTTAATAAAACTTTAACTTAAAAATATTAATAAATCTTTCTAAAAATCTTATGCATACAGAAAAAATCTATCAAATAATATAAAATTCAACTAACAGATCATCTACATTTTGAAAATACATATAATAATTTCAGTATGTCGGTAAATTCCGAGTGCTATATTACTATCCTGCATTAAATTTGAAGATAAATAGTAATTTTAAATTAAATACTTGAACTACTAAGTCATGAAAATTAATTAAAATGAACTAACGAAGCATCTACATTATAAAAATACATAAAATAATTTCAGTATGTCGGTAAATTTTGAATACTATATTACTACTATATACTTACTCTTCATTTGAAAATAAAATTATCACAATTTTTAAATTTAACGAAAAATAACAATTTCAAATTGTATACATGAACTACTAAGTCATGAAAATTAATTAAAATAAACAAACTAATCATCTACATTTTAAAAATGCATATAATAATTTCAGTATGTCGGTAAATTCTGAGTGCTATATTACTATCCTGCATTAAATTTGACGATGCTTTAGTTAAATAATTATAAATCTTCTTTATGTTGTCATCCTACCCTCATTATATTCTATAGTTATACACTTCGAAACATTAAAAGATATATATTAATAAGGTCTTCAGTTTAAAAAAATTAAAAATACTTTTTAAATATTTAAAAAAATTAAGTTAATAAAGCAATCAAAAATACTATAAGATAGCAAAAATTTGATACATACATACCAAAAAATAATAAACTTACCATGGCTGAACTGAGAAAAGTAACGCTTAACTTATCGCATTGCAGATCGTGACGTAATCGACAAAATATTACGTGCCCTGCTCATGCCTTCTGAATGATCTATCTACAATCAAGTTGTATTATCAGTCATGTGATCTAACTAATATGAGTTATTAACAATACACTAACCCTTTTCATTTCAGTCTGTGGATATTTCCTTCAGAGTCTATTATTTTGTGAACTCTTAAGTAACATGATGCCATATATTTGCAAACAAAATCCTATTAAATAACTTTCTTACTCCAGTGAACAAAGATTGCTAAAGTATAATCATTGATTGCTTAACTGGATAATAATATTTTTAGAAGTAACTTAAATTTCTTATAAAAGCGACGGTTTTTAATACATCATTCATAGAATTCCAGTATGAGTATTAACCAAGTTTTATATATTGTAATATACTATACTATTCCTATATCAACATTACAAAACTTTTAATACATCTATACTTAAACATTCATATAAAGGCAACATATTATATATTAATATAGCATTATTATTCGATATATACATATCGAAAAATAGTGGACTTACCATACTTGGAGTCAGAAAAGAAATGCTTAGCTTATCGCATTGTAGATCGTGACGTAATCGATACGATATCACGTGCTTCCATCATGCCTTCTGGAATGTTCAATGTACAATCAGATTATGTTATCAAGTCACGAGGTCTAACTAATATGAGTTGTTAACACGACGTCAGCCATTTTCAATTCAGTCTTTTAATATGTAGGTTGGATATTTTCTTCAGTCTTTTATTTTGTGAAATCTTAAGTAACAGCATACCATATATTTGCAAACAAAATCCTATTAAAAATTTTCTCACTATTGTGAACAAATATTGATTTGCATAGTATTAAAGTATAATCATTGATTATAATTGATTGATTATTTATTCCGGTTTTATAAGAAATTTAAGTTACTTCTAAAACTATTACTACCCAGTTAAATATGCTCTATGCATGAAAGTTTTGAAAAACAGATCTAAAGTAATATCAAGCAATATAAAGTAGTTTCAATAATATCAATTGTATATATATATATTTTAATTTGATTGCTTTGTTAGTTGTATTTTATATTATTAGTTAGTTGTATTACAAATTTTTCTATTTAACATACTTGTATGGATACAGTTTTTAGGAAATTTCACTTGAATTGGGAATATATAATTCAGTGTACATAACATTTGTTATTGATATACAAGGAAATCATGACTATGAATTAAAGTTTTGAATAACAGTTCTAAGGTAAAATTATTTCTGTATAAATAAAGTACTGTTTAATCGTTAATTTATAAAAGTCATTAGCTTTAGACTTTGGTAGACTTTTCAAGTTAAACATTTGTGATAGAAATTTAATTAAATCAAGAATAAATTGGAAAGTTTTGGGTTTAATGACCTTTAAAATAAACTGTTCTATACTTCAGAAAGAACTTATTTACAAAATCATGCAAAATGGTTTGCAATCAAAAATTAAGTTAATTAAAATAAGAGATATTTATTCGATGTTTGTAAAACTTTTACTTTGAAAAAAATGTGAGGGATAGTGACTAAATAATATATTTAAATTACAGTGGTACGTTTAAAAGTAATGTACATAATTAATTTAATTGCAATATTAAAAAATCTTCTTTCTTAAAATTTAAATTCGTGTACTTGCGAAATAATCTCCCCTAAATACATATTAGTACATATTAGTTAGTTTCTGTTGAAAAGGCTGATTACTTATCAAATGTTTATGAAAGGTAGTGTTTGAAGGTATGAAAGTAAACGTTGGGGACGCACTCCTGATATTGGATAGCATATGAGTTATTTAAAAAAAGTGACTTTTGAACCTCTAAAAATTTAGCCCCCTCATACTTCTTTCCGAAAAGACCTCCCCCCCTCTATGTTGTAGTATGAGTTTATCGTCTTATCTCCATTCCTACTCTAAGTCAATTCGAAAAAATTAAGCCTCCTAAAAATAAGCACCCTATCTAAATAAGCCCTTCTAAAAATTTAGTCCCTTCATACTCCCTCTCGAAAAGACCTAACCCCTTATGTTATAGTATGACACCATCTTATATGATCATTCACTCAAACTCTAAGACGATTCCCTTTCGAAAAGACCTACCCTTTATGTTATAGTATAACATCGTCTTATATGGTCAGTCATTCAAACCCTAAGTTGATACGAAAAATCAAGCCCTGTATAAAAATTTAGTCCCCTCCTTCCTCATCATATTATAGTATGATCTACAAGGATAATCGACTCCTTACGTTCGAAAACTATCTTAAGGTTCCTGTCCCTGCCGGCGAAGACACTCATGAGCTAATGCTAATCCTATGGGGAGGGATTTTTCTAATATCTCGTTTGCATTTCGACATTTTTAAATAATTTTTTTTTGCATTGGATAGCCGGGGTCCGTCTCTACAGCGCACCTTGGTTACTTTTTCGATTTTGGTCGCAGATATTTTTCATGAAGTTACTTTCACTTTCAAAACCGGTTCTGAAAATGAAAGTGTCATTCTAAAAAATATCTGCAACCAAAATCGAAATAGTAACCAAGGTGCGTTGTAGAGACGGACCTCGGCTATCCAATGCAAAAAAAAATTATTTAAAAATGTCGAAATGCAAACGAGATATTAGAAAAATCCCTCCCCATAGGATTAGCAATAGCTCGTGAGTGTCTTCGCCGGCAGGGACAGGACCCTTAACCTCTATGTTCGACAATCAGTTTCCCCACTTTATCCCTATCTCTCTATAACAAAGTTGTATAATATATGTATATTGTTTGTTATAACTAAGTTGATCTCTCTATAACATGATCTTATCAGATTATCATTTCTTATCTCATTTCCGGCTGATAAGAACCTAACTCTCTCAAATCCTATCCTACTATAGTATGATATGATTTTCACTCCCTCCTCCACACACCACACACCTTCTCTTTCTAACACCCTTTTCTATACTACTTACGACATTGGGCTTTAAAAAAAAAAAACAAAAAAAAAACAGATGTATAAAAAAATAATTTGACCAGATGTGACAAAATTGTTTTCATCTCTATGTGAATATTTTTTCAGATCTTCTAATTGGGACTTACTCAGAAAGAATATTTCACTCATAACTTTGATTATGCATTATTAATATTGTTTAATAAAACGTGGTTTAATTTTGGGCAGTAAATTAACCTTCAAATGTCAAATTTAACAACATTTTCAGTTGACATGTTACATTAATCGAGAAATTCTGTACCTGTTTCGTTTTCTTAACGACTTAATTCAAACAAATGTAATTTTCCTGCATGCTTAAGATGAAGGAGCTTCCATTAATGTCTTAGGCAGTTTCATTGCAGTCATAAGTAAAATTATGTCCGTTACTCTGTAAAATTATAGTAAAAAGAAGCAAACTTACGGTCATAATTCTTCTTTCCAGATACTTCATCTTGACCTTATGAAGATTTCATCTTCTTTTTCATTTAGCTGCAAAATTTTCATTAAAATTCAACCATTAGTTTGTTCTAAATACATATTTAAAGCACTGTTATTATTATCATTTTTAATTTGATACATAACATTATAACTATAATTACATTTAAAATTTTATATTTTTAAAATTTTCAGTATTTATATAAGATCAATAAGTAAAACGAAAATCACAGTGACATGTTATAAAATTTCGTAGTACAAAACCACACAAACACACACACACACACATATATATATTATATATATATATATTATATGAGCTAAATTTTGTCATTTTAGGCTTAATGCCGACAAAATTGGATGAAATAACGCATCTTCTATGAATAAACTCACAACTCACAAGCTCCTCTGACGATTCTGTGAGTCATTCATAGTTTCTTATTTTACATACTGGTTTCCTATGTTCATTTCTAAATCATCTTTAGAACTTTATCAATTTCTTCATGTATTTGTGATTTCAAATTTATTATATATATATATATATATATATTGTGAAATGATAAAGACAGATATTGTATTGCGTTATAGCTGCAAATTATTTTTATAATATTGGGAATACAATTAAGCTCGCTTTATTTACAAGGACGAAAGGGCCATAACATTTTCTCATTATAACAGAGTTCTCACAATAACGAAATTTAAGAATTCATGTATAAGAAATTATGTAAGCGTGCAGTTAAATTATATAAATTTACAGAATGTTTGTTCATAGGAATATGTTTAAATTTCTCAAACAGAAATACATTAAATTAAAAAAAGTAATTTATTATTTATTTTATAATTTTTCAATTCTGAATTTATAAATATAAGAAAATTCTGTTAAAATGAGTGAAGAATTCAGACTTACCATTTATTTAATGATTTAAATATAAATTTCTAAAGAACTTATTAAAAATTTTGGTCGTATTCACACCATGTCCTTTATATTTATTTTCTCTAATTGATTAAATAAGCTGTAAAAGTTACTTCCATTTATTTCATGAAAAAGAAATTATTTAAGAAAAATAACTGATAAATGATAATTTCTTCCAGATGTTTCACCGCATTTCCTTAGAAATACGGAACATTCTTTTTATTAGGAGAATATGAAGAAAATCTGCAATAATTTTGTGAGTTCAACAATATTTTTGTTCGTTATATCCGGGTTTCCCTCATTTAAACCCCTGTTTCTGCAGTATATCTTTCTATTACACAAACCCATCTCTTTCCTTCTGTTCGTTAAACCCGGGCTATCGTAACATCTGACCTCGCTATAACCCAGTTCAGCATTTGGCGATCGACATAGATAATCAAATTTCATTTTTGCTTCTGTAATATCAAAATTTGTTTCATCTTCATATGCACTTTTGTAGGTATACTACATCTTCAGAAAATCCAACGTAATTGTTAGTACTGCCAATTAGCCTTTTTCTTGCCATTATATTTTAATAGTAATTTTTGCCTTATTTAATTCCCCAAATTTGGAAATTAAATAAGATGAAAATTAAGAGATAGTGGTAAGATAAAAATTCTAAATGTTGGTAGCTATAGGTATATATAAATAATATCTAAAGTGAAAAAGAGGATTAAAAAAAGTATAACCAGAAAAATGATGACATACACCTGTTTCAGGACTTCCAAAAAAGAGTGTCCCTTCTTAGTGCAAAATATGATAAGATAAAATAACCAGCAGCATCATGTCTGCTTCTCTTCTTTTGCTTTGCGATAATTGAACTTCATTATAGTAACGAGATTGCTGGGTAAGCACAAGGTTAAAAAGAAGGCAACAATGCAGAATGGAAAAGAAAACCCTAACCCTCTCGCTGCGTATATATATATATTTAATCAAACTAGTTTAAGAAATTGAACATTTATTTTATTACATATTTCAAATCTACATATATTTTAGAGTAAAAATGTATGTCCTTTTTTTTTTTTGTAAAACAGTTCTTTTTTTAATATAGAATTAGATGATTAAAAAAAAGATCGCGGAAATCGTGGGTTGTATAAATTTTCCTACTTTTACGTTGTACGTAGAAATCGCGGGATATGTAGCGAGAAGGTTAATTAATTGGACTTGTAAAATGGGCACATTAACAACTTCTTATACCTGAAAAATAACATAAACTAAAAATTACTAATTTGAAATTGTCCTTCACTCACCCGAAAACACCGCGAATGTTAATTCTATGGGAGACATTTTTCAAAATATCTCGTATCAGTTTCAATATTTTAAATGATTTTTCTTTTCTTTTTCATTGAATCGTCAATCTCTACAAAGACCGCTTTTTACATTTTGATTTTGTTTAAAGCTTTTTTTTTTTTTTCCTTGTTAGGATACTTTTTGGAATCGGTTTCGGGAGTGAAAGCCTCTTCATAAAAAAGAACAACAACAACAACAAAAAACAAACAAACAAACAAACAAACAAAAAAACACCTGCAAACAAAATCGAAAAAGGAAAACGGTCATCGTAGAAATCGACCTCAGCTATCCAATAAAAAAAGATCATTTAAAAATATTGAAATGCAAACGAGATATCTTATAAAATTTCTTCCGTAAAATTAACATTAGCTAATGAGTATTTTCTCTGAGTGAAGCAGCCCCTTAAATAGATTATAAACACGTGAAAGATAAAAAAAAAATTTCCTTTTTAAAGAAGATTTAACATTTTCCTTTGATTACTACTCGAATGACAATATTGCTCCTTATATTTATTCAATGGGAATAATTTTTATAGGTCACTTTAGCCTTGGGGGTCGTTCTCAGAAGTGGGGGACCTGGGCAACTGCCCTTTTTGCCCTATTGGTTATCAAGTCCTTTACATTTTGATTAAAAAATTTTCCTGTATTTCCAGCAACATGCAACGTAAACGGATCCTTCCTAAATACTCAAACTAGCATTTGATGAATATCACTTAGCGCCATCTATGTTTCGATGGTGTAACTAATTGGATGAACGGCGAAAATATGCAATTCTTAAAAATGCCCGTTACTTCTCAAATATAAAATATTTATTTCTATTCCTTTATTTTACTTGTTTTTTCGAAAAAATATTTTAAAGATCATTTGAATTAAGTAAATTTTAATTAAACATAAGATTCTGAAGGTTGTATAAAACGAAAAATTTCTTTTAATCTAAATTTATCCTCCCTTTTTTTCTTGATGCGGTTATTAGTGACCCAAAGCTTAATAATGTCATACATTATCCCATATTATTAGATATTTATTAAACAAAAATAATTAAAATGATTAAATAACGCATATGTCATTAATCATAAATTAATCATGTAAACATTGAGCTATTTCCACCTCGGCAAGAATTGAAAAATTTTATTAAAAATTTTTTTATATTAAGTTTGGTTTAATCTCAGTAATTAAAGTTAATATAAAATTTGACGACACAATTTTTTTAAATATTTTTTATAAAAATATATAATATATAATCTATATAAATTTCTTTTTAAATAGTTTTTAATAAATCTCTGCAAACAGACATCTTTAAAAGGAAAATTGCAAAATAAATAAATAAATAAAATAATAATAATAAAAATTCGACTACTTTTTATTTTTTTTTTCTTAGTGCAATTAAATGATATAATTATTAAAGCTGAATATCGGTGGTTTTAAAGTCTTTCCACAATGTTATATAATTTTGAAAACAAATTTTATATTGGAATTATTAATAAATGGTATAATAAACAAAATAAAAGCAGACGCCGACCTCTGCAGCTGAGCTTACCTCCAGCTGCTACTTCTTACATTGTCTTTTGTCCTTTTGCACTGAAGAAAGGACTTCCTTATAATGAAATCTTGAACCAGATGTATCCTAAACTTATTCTAGTTATTTATACTTTTAATTTAAATGTGCAGTTTTGCAAGTTTTATCATACGAAAATACACAAATAAATACTATAAGAACCTCAAAATATCCGGTAACCAAGTAACAATTTATATATTTTGAATTTTAATCGTTTTATTTGTTGTGTCTATGATCTCTCAGTAATTAAAAATAATTTGTAAAAGATAAAGAAATAAAAATTAAAAAGTTAAATAAAAAAAGTGATTAAAAAAAAAGTGTCAATACACTGTTTTGCGGTGTTTACGAATTTAAAATTCAAGAATTCGTGTTAACTTTTCTGTGATCTGCATGATTAAAAATACCAACTGATATTTTCTCAACAAGTAAATTAGCTAAATATTTCACAAAACTTTAAAACTTTACACACTCACAAACACTTTAAATTTTAAGAAGTGCCATTTGCCGAATCATTTTGCAGTGTCTAATCTTTAACATTTTCATTAAGTGCGACAATTATCCTGGGTGTGGTGTTTACAATATTTACGTTATTAATTTTCATTTCTTTATTAGGCTGAAAATTGCGGATGCGGCATTTCCCCCATAAATTACGGCATATTTTTAAAAGAATGAAGTTTTATCATTCATATAACTTATTTAATGATTTTAAGCATTCATGTTTCATTTATATTAGGCATTAATTATTATCATTATGATTGATTACTTATTTTTCGCTGTAAAGAGTATGCTGATTTGCTTAAAAATGTGTAAAGGCGTAGTTTTGCGAATCTGGTCTTTCAAAATTGGACAGCCTAGAGAGATTTCAGGAAATTCAAATACATAAATTTCATACACGTAAAACAAAATAAGTTCTTTGTGTTGCAATGTAAAAACAAACAAATCATTTTTGTTGTCAAGAAAATTAAAGGAAATAATATTTTACTGTATTTGCTGAATATATAATTGTAAAAATTGCCGAAATTTAAAAAAAATTTCTTTTACTTTTCAGAAAACATTTCCATGAATACCCCTTTTCTCCATGGTCATCTACATGCAATGAATGTATTCAGTGAGAAATTTTTATGCAAAATAATTTTCGTGCACTGTATTGTGCAATTTATTAATGTATTATGTATTTCATTATTTATTTTATATTGCAAATTTTATTACATATACATTTTATATAGTGTACTTTTGTATTTTATACAAATTTTACATTGTATGTTCGTGTACTTCCATGTCTGTTTATGTGTATTCATGTACAAACTAAAGAAATTTAATTCATTAAAATTGTTTTATTTAAACTAAAAATCCCTGCTGGCTGGGCCTACAGGCGCAGGTAGATTTCGAAGTTAAGTGCTAATTTCAACAACAAAAACTAAATCATGACTAGAGCTAAACCCACTTTAACAATTTTATCTGGCCGCTGTTGATGAGTTTTTATTTCATTTTTATATAAGAACTGGTTTTATCAGAATCATGTTAAGGCGGTATTTAAAAAAAAAAAAAAATACTTTTCCATGCTCAACAACTCGAAAATTTCTGGCGCATTTTCAGATTCATTTTTAAAAGAAAAAATATGAAACTTGCTGACGTGATTTTTTGAAGAGATTTATAAACAGCCTGTTTTTTTTTTTTTTTTTTTTTTTTTTTTCGTTGAATTAATTAAAACTTGGTTTATAAACATTTATTTTCTCAGTAGGACAATATTTTTTATTTCCAACGCAATCGCTTCGGGAAATTCGGTTCAAAACGTCAACTTTGACATCATTTTTTGAATTATATTCTGCCTCTATCAAAAAACCGACCATTGCGGTACATTATATAGTTTCTGAATAAGATAATCTACCGATTGGATGTGTTTGAGAGAAAAAAACGAATTTAAAAATAAGTCAGAAAGTAAGGAGTTAGGATTTGAATACACCTTTAATACGAAGACTTTATTTTCTTCAACCGCTATGTATTTTTAATTTGTTTTTGCTGTAGAATTGATCCTATCAAAAACTTGTGAATATAAATGTTATAGATAATATTAATAAGATATGTAATAAATTCATGCGTATTTTATATCTTGTGAATTGACGAAGTTATGAATTTTTTTCTTTTTCAACACCTCCCGCCCCTTTTTTTTGGTTTTTAAATTTTTGGCGTTACAAATTGGTCCTATCAAAAACTTGTCAATGTAAAAGTTGTAGATAATGTTAACAATATTTATAATAAATTTAATTGGATTTGATATCTTGAGAATTGGCGACGTTATGAATTTTGTTCTCCCGAAAACCCTATTTTTTGCGCCCCCTGAGCCCATTTTTTATTTTATCAAAAATCTGTGATACATAAATTTTTGGCCCTATTTTTAGAAGTAATAAAAACTTTAAACTGATTTGATATGTACAAAAATTAAAAAGTTATGGCGTTTTTTCGGTTTTCAAAAAACCACTCCCTATTTCCATCCCCTTAGTCAAATTTTGCCCATTAACGAACTTGACCGAGATTTTATGCCCCTTGATTTTATGTATCAGCTTGGAAGATATTTGTGCAGAAATACGGAAGTTATCATGCCCATAAAAAAGTGATGTATATATCTATATCTATCTATAAAGTTTGAAGCGAAAAAACAGTTTAGTGAAAAATTACAGAATCAAAATTTTTATACGGTCCCCCGGTCCTGTAAGTTATATTTAGTAAAATTTCCCTGTTACACTGGCAAGTAAGGCAAAAAAGTCCCGTTATTCTACGATTAAAATTGACCGAGTGAGAGCTGTTTAAAGTTGGGTATATTTTTTGCTGCATACACTGCAAATAGAAGCGTCTTAAATTTAGACATATATGTGACTGAAAAAGAATTTTAGACACTTAAGTGTCTTAATCTGAAAATTAAGACACTATAGATGTCTTAATTTAAGATACATAAGCGTCTTACTATGACCATGGTGTAAACGAACTGAGAATAATGTCTAAAATATCCGCAAACGTCTTATTTTAAGACACTTCATTGCTTTAAACGTGTCTTAATTTTAGACGTTTTGATTCTTCCGACGCAATAACCACCAGGGGGCACTAGCACTCCCAGTTGCGCATGCGTTTTAGATGTCTTCGTTCGAAGTGGTATACGTTGTAATTCAAACAAAGTTTGTTTTTATGTACGCGTGTATTTTAATTCGTTTTTTCCGAAATGTGAAGTACTGTGATTTTAATTCGTATTAACTTGGAGTATTTATTTATTGAATACATACATCTGACCTGTGTGCTCGACATCAAATGTCTCTTAGAAGCTGTCGTCGATACAAGGGCGGGATAGACACAGAACAGAAGTAGATGACGGTTGAAGATTACACCCGGAAATTCTACAAAGCGTGTGCAATGGGCTTAGTGTTAACTCGTATCAATTTATATCAATAATATTGTGTTATTCATCTTCGTCCTGTCGAAGCTGGCAAAAAAAAAGAAACTTTTGTCTGGCGGGTCCTGTTTTTAGGATGAAACATCTCATTCTTTAAATATGGCTAGTCGGATGTATTATGGGATTACCTTTTAAACTGATGAAAGTCTTTCTCCCTCACTGTGGTTGTGGTAGTTTTTAAAATTTCAAATCGAGGAATATTTCTTACCTCTTGCAGCAAGTCAAGTAAGTTTCTTTATAGTAGTAAAATTAGTGTATTTTATGATTTTATTTATTGTACTAAACAAAATCCTGCATGAAATTTAATTAGTTTTGAATCTGTTCGCAAAAAACCCCACTAATTCTAGAAGTATATATTTTTAAACTTATGACGTTCTTTTTTATTACGAATTATATATTCAATGTCAGTTCTTAGTTTCAACGGATAATTTTTATCTCGCAGTAAATGACGGCCACAAGGAAGTAAAGAAAAAAAAAACTTTGAAAGATGACCTAATGCTTTCTTACTTCCTGGCATAAAACCGCAGATTAAAAAAAGATAAATAAAGTAAATGAGACTGGTCTATTATATGAAGCTGCCTGTAAAAATATACATATGCATTTGATTTGCAATCAACTCTAATACTGATTTTTTTATTATTTTTAATAAAAAAAGTAATTTGAAATTTATAATCGGAAAAAGTAAAAACCTCTAACTAGATTTCGTATTTAAAATTGTGGTAACTTTATTTATATGCACTTATACGAAAAATACAAAAATGACAGATGTTACTGTATATATTTAAGACGAAAGAAGTTTGGAAATCATAAGTTATTTTTTCCTCATGTTTTTAATATAGAATATGTACTTATTTGTTTTTATTGATAGTTGAATAGCTTTTGTGAGTACCCTCTGATCTACATAAAAACTTGCCCATGTGGAAATATAAATTTTTTAAAAACATAATTTTTAAATAAGTATTTTCATTTTTTTTTGGGGGGGGGGGGGATTTTGCATGAATTTTTGTAAAGCTGATATCTTAAATCTTGCACTGATTATAATGAAAGTTTTGAACTTTTAGAGTAGGACAAGTTTAAAAACGCAAATATATTTAACAAAATACCAAAGTCATTTTTTCCCCAATGTTATTAAAGTAGAATATTTATTTATTTATTTTCATTATTCATAGTTAAATGGCTGTTGTGATTATCAAGTGATGTATATGTAAAATTGCCTATGTGGCAATATATTTTTTTATATTTTCATTTTTTTTTTGGGGGGGGGGGATTTTTGCAATTTTCGTACATCTGATATTTTAAATCTTTTTCCACATTCAACCGAGTATAATAAATATTTTGAACTTTTAGAGTAGGACAAGATTATGAAATATATATATATATTTATCTATGTACCTTAAAAGCACTTAATAGCGAACACTTCGGGACCGCGGAATTTGTCCGATAATTGGAGATGTCTACTTTTTTGAGGTAAAAATATACAAATATGTATGTCTGCTGATTAAAAAAGTATTCGTTAAATAGAGGTGTTCGCTATTCGAGAATGTCCATTAACCCCCACAACGGATACTCCCGAATACCGGACATCTCAATTTAGACAACTATAATGCAGGGTTGCGTTTTTTGCAAAAGTACTTCTTGATTAAAGGAAGGGCAAACTGGGAAGTGCCCCGTCCCCCTACGACTGTAGTGCCCCCAAATTTGATGTGCAATATTTGTAAAGCTTATATTTTAAATCTGTTTCGAAATTGTACTGATTATAATCAATATTTTGAACTTTTAAAGTAAAATAAGGTTAAAAACAAAATAAATTTAAAAAAATCTAATATTTAGATAAATATTTTTTGTTTTTTAATCTTGTTCTACTCCTGAAGTTCAAGATATTGATTATAATCAGTACAATGTCGTAAAAGATTTAAATTATCAGCGTAACGAAAATTGTATACCAAAACTGAGAGCACCGAAAAAATCAGGCTGTATTGGGGGGGGGGGGGGGGGGGCAGGACCACAGCCAAATATTTTTCCAGGATTCAACGTGGTCAAACATGGCTACGTATGATGCTTACAAAAAAATGGATGCGATTCAGACGTTTGAAGTGTCTGAAATTCAGACGCAAAAAGTGTCTGAAAAAATTCAGACATTTTAAAATGTCTGAAAATTGAACACTCCATTTCAGACACTTAAGTGTCTGAATTTCAGACATTTTAATTTAGAGTGTATGAGGGGTCATTCACAAATTTAGTAGAAATGTAATTTCGTCAGATACATTAAAGAAATGGTTGAGAGTAAAATTAGCATCGTAATAGAAATTTGAAATCTTTAATCCTTCTGACATATTACTGAAAAATGTACAATTTATACTGAACATTAAGATGATAAAAATAACAGAATTTTTGTTAAATAAAAGGATGAAAAAGAACAGCCTTAATTCTTTACAAAATGATACATATTTTAAAATGCTGTTAGATTACACTGTCTTTCAAATTTTGGGTTGTGGCATGTTTTTTAGCTTTTGAAAATTGATTCTTATATATTTTTTAGCACTGAATCCGAAAATGATCTTCATTTTAAATCATCACGTCAGGAATTTTCTCAAATCGCAAATTTCAAAGTTAAAACATTAAAAGTTAAAATTGATCTCCCCTCCCCTCCAAACCTCATCGAACCCCCGAGCTGTTTAGCTGTAAGAAACCCAGTATAAGACAAAAAATCTAATAAATTATTGAATTAAATAAAACTAAACTGAATAAAAAAGCCTTACATCTATTTTATAGTATCAGATTTTTCGCTATTTTTTAACCTTGAAATTTACGATTTGTGAAAAATCTTGACAGGATAGTTAAAAGTGGAGGTAATTTTTTGATTCAACGTTAAAAAATACATAAAATGTAATTATAAAAGTTAAAAAACACAGCCATCGCAGATTTATGTTATTTAATCTAAAACTCTTTCTTGAACTTCTTGACGGTAATCTATCCGAATTTTTTTGTGTTATCCTCTAATATAAGTATGTATAAAATGGTAAGAGTTGAAACTCATAATACTATTGCATTGTAATCGGATTTAAGTCATTATGTAAAATTTAACTTCGTTCGGACATTTGTAATGAAGTTAAAGTTCGAGTACAAATTTTAAACTTGAAATGACAATCATTGCAAGTTAAATAAAGCCTTACGAAAATAATATAATTTTAGTTAAAAGAAATCATAGCCTCAAATCCTTACAAAATAAAACATATGTTAAAATGCAATTATTTTAACTAATCTGAAGCTTAACTAATAAAAGTTAATCGTAATATTTGTACGATTTCTTTCAAAGCGCAGATACCTTGAAATAAGTTTAAGTGGGTCAATCCATTTCAAGTGGTCCAGAAAATCATGTATTCGTTGCTTGACCATTTTTAAAGAATCTAAATTATTTTGTACAACAACCCTAACATGATGGAAGTTCAAAATGACTATTATTTTAATTTTATTAATTTTTGTTTGTGCATGGCGGCCATCTTATAGTAAGAGAGCTGTTGAACATTTTTGAGTAGGTATTTGAGGCACTCTGAAAATTTGTGCGACACTTCTTTTGTAATGCCTGAATAGAAATTCGAATGTCTGGCTGAAAGATCGTGGCCCAAAAACTGTGCCAGACACGTGTCAAGTGCCATTTGGCACTTGACACGTGTCTGGCACAGTTTTTGGGCCGACTAAAGTGTCTGTCATTTTCAAAATATCTTTTTCTAAGCATAAATATTATTCTGCCTCAATCTCAGCGTGCCTCAAATACCTTTTTTGGGTAGTCAAAAAATGGCACTTGACACGTGTCTGTCACAGTTTTTGGGCCGACTAAAGTGTCTGTCGTTTTCAAAATATTTTTTTCTAAGTATAAATATTACTCTGTCTCAATCTCAGCGTGCCTCAAATACCTTTTTTTTGGGTAGTCAAAAAATGGCACTGTTTTTGGGCCACGATCCTTCAGCCAGACTTTCGATTTTGTATTCAGCCATTACAAAAGAAGTGTTGCACAAATTTTCAGGGTGCCTCAAATACCTTCCCTTAAACGTTTAACAGCTCTTGGACTATTAGTTTCATCGTCTGCAGCAATTTTCTCACAAGAAGAGTTTACGGAATTGTAAATAATTCATCGTTTATTTATCCAACTCAACTGCTGATTAAAGCAATTTGTTCAGAATACTTTGGGCCAAAAATTTGGTAATGGAGTAGTTTCCGAAACTAAATGCTTATTGGTAAATTTTAAGCATAAATTTTCAGTTTTTTTCCAAAATTTGTCCGTTTACAAGAGGAAAATTTTCTAGCAAGGAATACTGTCAACATTACATATTTTTTTTAAAAATAGGCCGAAAGTACTTGTACTCACACGCCGAGTTTCAGATCTGGGACTTGCTTTCTCTTCGCTAAAAAAATTCCAAAAATTTTCAAAAATGACAAAAATCGCACTTTTCAGGCTTTGATATCTCTTGTGGGACGCGAGATAAAAATCTGATTTTTTTTTATATAAGAGTATTGTATGGTAGTGTTATGCACAAGAAATTTCAAGATGGAGATTTGACTACAAGCTGAGATATGGCAATGGCAACATGTCGAAACAATACTGCCAAACTATTGTTTTGTTGTAGTCACAGCTAAGTATTTATCTCAGAGTGTCATTTAAATTTATGTTTTTGATTATCTTTAAAAAATAGTAACAGAAAATAAAGCCCATTGCAAAATTTAGCAATTAATTAAAAAAATAATTATGCCTAAGGCATTTTGTATGGTCTCAGTAATTTTTGTTGTAAGCAATTTTAGTAACTAAAAGTAACCTCAGCACTTTTACAAAAAGAAAAAAAAAATTATACAAGACCTGAGACAAAAACAACACAGGGAAAAAGAAAAGCTGTTAATGTTGTCATACTTGTTGAGACATGATCAAACGTGTCAAAACACATTCTTGCTTGTTGGTTCAAAAACCGCAATTTTGATTTTTCTCAAAATTTAAGGAACCAAGTCTTGTCATCTCTTGATAAATTGATTGAAGATCTTGGCCCTGTTGGCTCATAGAAATATACTTTGAAATCACTATGTGCAAGTCTCAATTCATTAATAATTCTTAGCTTACTTCTTATGCAAAAATGTGATTTTTCTGCAGTATAAATTTTGAAAAGGCTTTGGTTATCTTTACTTTCTGAAAATTACTTGAGGCTGATGCATGGTAACATCGCACAATG
Organism: Maratus speciosus; assembly: GCA_963932465.1. Taxonomy (NCBI): domain Eukaryota; kingdom Metazoa; phylum Arthropoda; class Arachnida; order Araneae; family Salticidae; genus Maratus; species Maratus speciosus. The sequence goes on from OZ010796.1 coordinate 383,289,650, forward strand.
TTTCCTTTACAGGAACATATTTATGGTAGGAACAAGTTTCAGGGACTGGCAAGCAGCGTTAAAATTGTGATTTTTAAACCAACAACCAGGAATATGTTTTGACACGTTTGATCATGTCTCAACAAGTATGCCAACATTAACAGCTTTTCTCTTTCACTATTCTGTTTTTGTCTTAGGTCTTGTATATATATATATGTAAAAGTGCTGAGGTTTCTTTTAGTTACTAAAATTACAACAAAAATTACTGAAACCATACAAAATGTAGGCCTTAGGCATAATTATTTTTAAAATTATTTGCAAAAGGCTTTATTTTCTGTTACTATTATTTAAAGATAATCTAAAAAATAAATTTAAATGATACTCTGATGTAAATACTTAGCTGTGACTACAACAAAATAATAGTTTGGCAGTATTGTTTTGACATGTTGCCCTTGCCATATCTCAGCTTGTAGTCAAATCTCCATCTTGAAATTTCTTGTGCATAACACTACCATATAATACTCTTATTAAAAAAAATATCAGATTTTTATCTCGTGCCCCACCAGAGATATCAAAGCCTGAAAAGTGCGATTTTTGTCATTTTTGAAAAATTTGGGATTTTTTTTAGCGAAGAGAAAGCAAGTGCCAGGTCTGGAACTTTGCGTGTGAGTACAAGTACTTTCGGCGTATTTGTAAAAAAAATTATGTCTTGTTGACAGTTTTCCTTGCTACAAAAATTTCCTCTTGTAAACGGACAAATTTTGGAAAAAAACTGAAACTTTATGCTTAAACTTTACCAGAAAGCAATTAGTTTCGGAAACTACTCCATTACCAAATTTTTAGCCCAATGTATTCTGTACAAATTGCTTTAATCCACACTTGAATTGGATAAATAAACTATGAATTATTTACAGTTCCGTAAACCCTTCTTGTGAGAAAATTGCTGCAAACGATGAAACAAAGATGGCCGCCATGCACAAACAAAAATTAATAAAATTAAAATAATAGTCATTTTGAACTTCCATCATGTTAGGGTTGTTGTACAAAAAATTTCAGATTTTTTAAAAATGGTCGAGCAACCAGTGCTGGACCACTTGAAATGGATTGACCCAAGTACTTTATACACGACCCCTGAAAGCATGGTCGAAATCATTTGTTTTAATATGCAAAAAAGTGGTATAAGTCATGCATTTCAAAGTTTCATAACTGGGTCAGTTTTAATGTTAGATGAATGGGACTTTTTTGTCTTACTTGTTAGTGTCGCAGTAAATTATTAGTAAATGTCACTTATAGGACCGGAGGACCATATAAAAATTTAAATTTCGTAATTTTTTAATAAATGTTTTTCTTGACCCAAATCGCTTTAAAAATAATTCTTTACCTTATTTAAACCATTTTTCTAATTGGAAATATGCATCTAGGACCAAAGGTTGCGAAAATAAAGGTCGGTCAGGTTATACGTGGACACTCTGTTTATATAGATATAGATATACAGTCAAACCTCGTTAACATGAACAGTGACTTGAACGCTTAACGTGAATTACTTTTAACATGAATTGTTTTCACAGTCCCCTATAAAAACGAATACAAAGATTTGATACTGATAACATGAATTACTGCTAACATGAACAAAATTTTGATTCCCCTTGAGGTTCATGTAAACGAGGTTCGACTGTATAAAGTTTTTTACTGATGGTGGTTTTGGGTTAGGGGTCACGACCGGTGTAGATCTGCAATTTTTTTTTAGAAATTTCAACATAGGGGAGAATGTAATAGGTAGTATTTCATACGAAATCTACCTAAAAGGGAAATGAGTCTTTTACATGTCTGATAAAAATTATAAGCATATTTACCAAATTAAAAGATTTGAATATTGACTTAAAATGAAAAAAAAAAGGAATAATATTAGTTTTATACAACATTTTCTTCTATTTCATTCAACTTCAAGAATTATATTTCAAATTGTGCTATAATAATACGAAGCTATGCAGATTTATTATAAGTCTAGCTTAAACCGCATACAAAATTTAAAGTCTTGAAAAGATATTTAATGCACTATTTAATAAATATAATTTTAATACAATAATATATTTTAAATATTATAGTTACATATATATATATTATTGAAATTTAGTACGATTGAACAAAACAAATAAGGGTGATGTTATAAAATGTTTATATTACACACGTTTGTATGCTGTTCATAAACTTTCATTTATGAATAGCATACATATATTTTCAGATATTTATATAATTTTCATGCTTTAAATATGCACGCTATTAAGAACACAAAGAACGGGACAAAAAATTTTATCCGTCTTTTCAATAAAATACACATATAATAAATGCACACATCTTGACGGAATATGGTTTTAGTGTTGGTGTTGTTTAAAACGGCCAATTATCTTCTCGAGGGATATAGGCCCAATGGGGTGGGAGGGTGGGTTGCCCTCCATGGGGGTCTTTCTAAGGGAACCTAACCTGCACTTACGCAAGGAAGTCTAAGGTTCGAAGAAAACCACGAAAACTCCGAACGATTAGGCCGACGGGCGCGATTGGGTTTAAATCCAGCACTTCCTGTCTACCAGCTTTGAGAGCAGAACCTTTCGGCCACTGGTGGGGCAGGAATATTATTTTGATTAAATGCGTCGCTATATATATTTTAACACTGAACGCCTGAAAATTTTACTCAAGCTTTATAAAATATTTTACACAAGAATTTTCATTTAAAACTATTTAACTTATTTCGGATTTCTGGTTCGAATAGACTCCTGTTGGGTGTTCTAAGTGTTAATGTATACACTTTCTCTGTCTTGTATATTTTAATAAAAAGGAATTACTGGAGCAAATTATTCAAGGGATTAAAGGAATACAGATAAATAAACATTTGTTGACACTGTTCAAAGTAGAAAACTTTTATTGTAAACAGCCTTAAGAGAGCAATCTTATGAGAATATCTTTATGAAAACAAAATTTGAAATTGCGTGACTTTATTTATATGAAAATAATTAAAACTCCACAAAATCATTTAGCAAACAAAAGATTGGAATAGCTCTATGGATAATGTAGTGCAATGAATATCTTTAAAAATTCCAGCTTAAATTATTTTTTGAAAAATATTGAGGTTTTGTAAAGTATTTTTTCCTCATTGAGGTGGGGCCTAATTAGTATATGCAATACATGTCTCGTCATGCATTCAATTAACCCAATAATTAATTAAATAATGCAACTTATATTTGTCTAATGATAAGTTAATAGAGGTTAGGTATATTTTATGTATACAATTGTAGTACTTTTTCAAATTGAAATATCTCTTAACCCATTTTCGGCCAAATGTGCGTAAACACACATTTTCAATAAATATTTTTTTATTAACACTGTGGCGAATATTTTTCACTAATTTCATTTTTCTGCTATTTTTAAGGGTTCTGAAGACATCTATAAAATATCAGTAATTCAATTGGAGTAAACACTTTTTATTGGGAAATTTTAAAAATACGCTAGTATTTTAAAATTGAAACGGTTATTGACAAATTCGACTTTTTAAAAATGTATAATTATTCCACTTGAGATTAATCATATGTTTTTATAATGGATTAAAGTTGCAAGTTCTATAAACAAAATAATAATAAAACAAATGTCATAAAAATGTAAAGAAATTATTAATTTTAAATTAATGGTGCGTTAGCGTACCATTGACCGAATGCATGAATATGCCGAATGCATTTTATTACTCAAATAAAGTATTATTTTTCAAGCACGAGACTTTTCTTTTTGTCTTAATAAATGTAATTTAAGCATATTTCAATGAAAATAATACCACATTTTATAAAATTTCTATGCTTAGCCTAAAATGGGTTAATCCAGTTATGCATTTATACATACGTATATATTTATAACTATTAATAAATTATTACTTACGTATGAATGATACATATTTTATTATATTTATATATTTGTTATACTCTTCAATGTACACATACCAAGAACACAAAATATGCAAAAGATTATTCTTATGCCCAATCAAAACCAAATTTCTAATTAATATTTATTGAATACACCACATCTTGATAAAATATATCTTGATAAAATACGACATTGTATTGTAAATGTAGAAATAATAAGGAATTTATTTAGAAAAATGTGCAGAAAGAAATAAAGAGAAACATACATTTGTTTTGCACATTGTTAAGAGTACATGACAGCACAGATTATATTTTTACGGAATTTTTTTTTTCCGAATAACGTAATTATATCAATAAGTCAAAAAGTAATTGTGAACACGAGTTTGAGAAAATCCTTGACAGATAATGCATAAGCCCCCCCCCCCCCCACACACACACACCTCCACCACCCGATTATACCGATTTTGTGAATGGGTCAAAAATTATTGTGAACATGGATTTGAGAGTATGCTTGTCAGTAAAGCTGTAACTATTATTTTCAACATTACACTATAAAAAAAGAGGAAAAAATCCGGAAATTGTACGGGGAAAATACCGAAATTCTTTTTAGAGGGTAAATATGTAAAAGAAAACCCAAATTGTTAGGGAAAATGACAAATTAACTATATTTTTATTATATGTCAAGAATATTCTTAAATCTTTGTTAGCTACTTTCTGATACATTCACGAATCATTTCATCGGAGAAAACAAATTCCGTAAAAATAAGGATAAGGAAATCAATAAAATTTACAGTAAAAACATTCTACTTCAATTTTCCCGAAATATAATTTTTTGCACTTAACATCTTCTTCCCTTCAGGTCTGCATTTATCAAAATAAAAGATTCGAATGTCTCTGCAATAATATGCTGCTATGCATATTTTTAAAAATCCTACTTAAACATTCTGAAAAATAATGAGCTCTAGGAAAGATATTTATCCCACGTTGAGGTGGGGTTTGTTAAATAAATTTCGGTGAACTTGCGACTGTGCCAGTAAGGGAAGTGATTGGAGGATTTCCCCCACATGTAATTTACGGAATCCTTCAATAAATCTTCCAGACAACTGGCTAGAGGAATTTAGATTTTCACTCTGGCTTAGTATCTCATTTTGTCTGTTAAAAATAAGTCTTAGCCTTAATCCAGGGGGGGGGGGGAATGGATTTGAAAAGTTCTAAATATATTTTTATATATGTGTTGTGGTAATCCTTCCGTGACAAATATTTTTGCACCAAATAACTCGAATATTTTCCCTAATGTAAATATTCCAAAATGAATTTAAAAAATACACCAGAGTATTACCCACACCCTTATATACACCATTCCACATTAGTATACACCATTTATGTAAACCATTTTTAAAAGACATTCCTGAAAACGTATAAAAGAAAGAATTTATAACAAGCAAATAATATAAGTTAATAAATCTCCGTGTAACTGTTAAAGACATCACAACATTTGCTAGTTATAAGAAAGTTCTCATGTAAGTCAACGAAATATGAATCTAAAGAAAGAAATGATAATTTAATTTATAAAACTTCCGAATTATCATTATTATTAAGTATATAAATCAGCATCCCCCCCCCCCCCCCAAGAAACCCCCGTTTAGTGAAGACTTAAGAAAATATATATATATATATATATATATATATTTATTTATTAGCATTTAACATGATGTATTTATTTTCTAATTTATTGCAATGAAATATTAAATTAAATAAATTAAAACTCTGAGTATGTTACTGCAAATAAATTAACAAAGCCCGTAAAAATGTATAACCACAGAAAGGATAGATATGTTTGAGATGATTTTTTACTTTCAACCAAAATTTAGAACGCAGATTTTGTGACATATTTATTTTAGGGAAATGAAGAAAAAAAAAGCACATGTTTTTATTGTATTTATTGGTTATTTATTTATTTGCTGGAATTAGTTTGTCAGAAAACAGTTTCAACAGCAGAAAAGAAATAGAAACAAAAATGAGGAGAAAAATGACAATTGTCGAATTTTGCTCTTTTTTTTTTTTAACGAATTTTCAAGATAGTCCAAATCCGATTCCTAAATCTTTTTTTTTTTTTTTTTTTTTTTTTTTGTCATATGCTGTTAAACTAGAAAAAATTTCAAACAATTTAGTCAACTTTTCACAAAGCTTTAGAATATTGAAAGTCATAACAAAATGATTGAAACTAAACAAATAAAATAAATAAGAAACAAAAGAAACTGAAAGAAATGCATTTAAAGATTTCATTCACACATTGTAAAAAAAAAAAAAAAAAAAAAAAAAAAAATCTGTAATTTTAACATAAGAAAATTGTATTTTTTACAGGAAAAAACTGTTTTAAAGAAAAATAGTTTTTTTCTGTAACCAAATGTGGATTTTGTAATTTTTACAAAAAAAATCTATGTTTTTTACAGAAATAAATTGTTTTAACGAAAAATTATAGATATATTCTGTAAATTAAACGGTTTTTCACTGGCGTCAAAATTGCCAGTTCTTTTTCTGTCAATTTGAAAGTTTTTTTTGTTTTTTTTTTACAGTGTTATGAAAATTATTAATGTTACATCAACTAGCTTTTGAACTTTTTATTTGTAATAATTGTAGTTTTAGGAACAATTTTCTAGTATAGGGAATATTATTAAATATGGAAATTGCTAAAAATATGTGAAATTTTTTTAAATAAGAAAACGTTAAAAATGTTCTGTATTGTTCTAAATGTTCTAAGGAAAGATGTTATTCACAAGTTATGCTAATTGTGTGTTGAGAAAAGTGACAAAATATTGATTGTACAAAAATTAAAAAGTAATAAAAAAGTTTATTTTATGCAACTATGTTTTGGTTAAAAATTTGATAATGTAGTTCAATTGTAGTTAATATTTTTAGTTGTAAGATGTGTTACGTTCATTTTGCACAGCTATTACTGTTGATTTAATTTTCAGAATCTGACAAGACAACATAGAAAATGCAAAATGTATAGATTCTATTTTTACCCTATTACATGTTTTTGCGGCAGGAGATAAATTTAGATAAATTGGTTAAAATTAAATTTAGAGGACATTAAATTGTTTATATATACCAAGGTATTTTATTATTACATTATAAAATTTAGAACAATATTAAAATATAATTATTTTTATTTAAATATTCTACGATAGTTATGTTCTCATTTTGATATTAAAATGTATTTTTTGGAGAAAATTTTAGAAAATAATAAACTAATCATAAGTAAATGACGTCATAAAGCATACTGCATATATTAAGAACTGCAAAATATTAAGATCCTAGTACTAATAATTTTTAATTCTCCAATTCTTTATAAGATGACAAAATGTTAATTTCGGCAATGTTCCTGTAAATGTCATTCAAATGAAAATATTTTTAATACTAAATAAAACCCTGAAATTATGTGCTATAATGGTAAATTACATTGTCATAATATAAATTTATTATGGAGCACTTTAGCTGCTTATAACATACAGATGGTGGCAACGAATTCATATTCTGAGTTTAAAACATGACTAGGCAATAGAAGAAAGAACCTTAACATGGCTTGAAAATTATAGCCGTTTTTAATTGAACTGTGGGGGAGATGGTTGAACCAAATAGACATTCTTTGCTCGCGCAAAATGACGACAGTTATAATGATGACAGTGAGTCATACAAGTTACTTTGTCGGTCACAACAATAAGATTTGCAATGATCTTTATACATTAAAAAATACATATATATTATGAGGGAATATTCTATTATGTTCTAAAATTGAGTTTAAAATACTTTAACTTACATTTAATTCACAAACTTTAAAAGACTTTTAATTCAAACAGTAAATTTAAAGTGAATTTCCTCGTAAGTCAAAAAATATTTATCTCGTTAATAAATATTTGTCAAAAGTCATTTTTTATCATATATAGCAATAGAAAAGTATGAATTTTTAAGTTGATGTTGTTATTCTATAAGAGTGGAAATAGATTTGTTTTGAAGCATTTCAAAAAGTGAAATGTGCTGATTTACATACAAAGCATCTTTTGAACAATATACAACTATTCAGAGTTTGTTATGTATTATCAATATTCTCCGTTTATTTCTGAAGCAATTTTGTGATAAGTAAGTTCATGCTTACCACCTGATGATAAATTTATAAAAAGACTTAATGTTTTTCACGCAAGGAAAATTATGTATGCTTGTGAATATCGATTACCTGCAGTTTTATAATCCTTTTAAAATTAGTTTATTTAAAGAAAATACTGGTAACTCTTTTATAGAAAAAAAAACTATTATTATTTTTATTATTGTTGTTACTGTTTAGCATAACTTTTATGAATTTCACTTCTTTGTTTTTATGTTTAGACAGTTTTTGAGTTTTCTTGTGAAATAAGTTGATGTATGTGAAGTAATGAAACGAAACAAAGTATTCAAAGAATCAACATATGAGGACTAATATAATTACGGTAATATTCCATACTGTAACATTTCTAAAAAAATAAATATGTTTTGTTTATATAGAACCTATATCTTATACATCATCGCCTCAGAGCAACAGTAGGACATCTAGTAATAATAAAAAATGAGATGTCTGACTTACTGCTATGAGAAACTCTGGTTACTTCTAATGGAACAACTTCTGAAACACAAAGTTATGTTTAATACTATATCTCAGATGTGTTTTATAAAAAATCCTTACTGCTCCACTAGATACAGACACAGTTTTTTTTATAGCAGTAAGTCATACATCTCATTTTCGATTATTTCTAGATGTCCTACTGTTGCTCTGAGGCGACCATATGTCTATCATCTTAATTTTCAAGTTATTTGTATTATAAACATTTGAAATTTAAATCTATAAGAGAGACTATAATAAAATTCAGTTATACATATCTGACAGTTTTTTGTAATACATATATATAACCATTATATAATTACAAATCATCATCTATTTCCAATTACTAAAATTAAATTTATATATATATATATATATATATATATATATATATATATATATATATATATATCAGGGTTCGTACGGATACCGTTATTTTCAAGGCCCAATATCAGAATTTTTTTTATAGAAAAAAAATCGAGTTTAAACGGACGAAATTTTGCCTTATTTCAGGAGAGATTTTCCATAAAAAATACTGGTACCGAAGAATTTCTTAGTCATGAAATTCAAGCACCCGTACGAACCCTGTATATCTATATCTATATACTAGACGCTCGATTTTACGAACATCTTTTTTACGAATTGTTCGTTTTTACGAACTGATAACTGTTCCGACCAGTATCCCACTGAACTGATCTTACTCCCATTTACGAACTTTTGATTTTACAAACACATTATATGAGTCCCATCGGGTTTGTAAAATCGAGCGTCTACGGTATATATCTATATATAAATATATACAGTCGGCCCCGCTTAATTGCATACATTTGGTTCCACTGAATTGTATGCAGTTAAGCGGGGTATGCATTTAAACGAGGGCAAGAATTAATATTATCAGTATAGGTTATAATTTAATTATATATCACAGATATGATGAATAGTCAGATGATAAATATTAATGGACAAGAACAATTTACACATTAATTTGAAAACTAATTATTGTAATAATAATTTTAATCAATAATTTATTATTACTATAATGTGTTATAATACTAGTTACGTTGCATGGTTTAGTTTTTTAATTATAATTTATGTTATTTAAGTGAAAATTAAAAGGAAAGGAAAATAACAAATTTTTGTTTTTAAATCATACCTTTGAAAATAAATTAATTTCTTCAAAAATTCATTTTATTTTGTATTATTTGCCAATTTATCTTTTATTTGTTGCCTAGAAAAATTTCTTTATAGAAGTTTGTTTTTCCTTTTTCGGACACTGCATTTCCCCACTTCCGGCGCCAAATATTGTTATTTTATTCTCTTGACCGTCCCTATTGTATTTTGTCCCAGTTCCCGGATTTTCAAAGAAGAACGACCAGTATCTTGAGGCGCTATGTGTATGGCAAGCTTTAAATTTAAAAGAAAATCACACCTGTTCAAAATCAACACTCACATGCGCTTCCAAGAATTAAGAGTATAAAGTCTATTCTTTTACGACGATTCTTGCTCTCAGTTTTAAAGACAACAAACCATTAATACAAAATAAAATATATTTATGCTCTAAATTTTTTACCAGTCGTCGCCTTTACAGGAATTCACAAAATCCGGATTACTAGATTGGGGATATTTTATGCGATTAACCGGGGATTGTTATGCGATAAAACGAGTATATTTAACATTAACCTTATGGGGACCGTTCCTGTTCCACGGCATTCTATGCATATAAGCGGGTTATGCAATTATCCGTTACCCGATTAAGTGGGGCCGACTGTATATATATATATATATATATATATATATATATATAACCATTAGGGGCTGTGCATATATAACGTTATCAACTTTTTGGTAATTTTGGATCCCCTCCTCCCCTTACGATATCATACGTTATCATCCCTTGAACTCCCCCCCCCCCCCCCCCCCCCTAGGTAATGATATCGTTAACAATGTATAAAAATTCTTTAGATTTTTGGATTTTTTTTTCTTATGTTTGGAGTGATATACAAATATGGTAACATTTATTTTTCACATACTTTATTGATTCAAAGAGAAGTCAATAAAATATCATTTTATATATGAAATAACAGTATCTCAAATAACACTTAAAAGAAACAGTTATTGTTTAAAAGTATTTAATAATAGCTTTTTGTTACATAATGCATTCAACAGTAATAATGTCTTTTTGCCCCACACGGGGTGGGGCAGACAGAACTTCTTATCAACAAAACAGGTGGACAACATTCTCTTTTATTTACTTCTTAAACACAAGTATAATTTCAAACATACTTCGCATATGGTTTGTCGAACAGCAGATTGTATATGCATACACGTATGACAGAAGAATAGGAAAGCCAAAAATTGGGGTATTCCATTATTTGGAATTGAATAATTTTGTAATCATTTAATGATTTTAATAATAACTTTGTATTTTCATAAAAATAGATAACATACTAAGAAAGATAACATACTATTTTTATGTAAAGAACAAGTTACAAAAAAGAAGAGAAAATTTTGGTTGGATCAAAAATGATAACGATATCAAAAGACAAACTCCCCCTCCCCCTAGAGATATCTTACGATATCATCTGCCAGACCCCTCCCCCCCTAAAATGATAACGTTATATATGCATAGCCCCTTATATAATTACAAATCATCATCGATTTCCAATTACAAAAATTAAATTAATAAATTTAGCTACAATTCCTAACACTGACATTATGCAAAATAAAGATGGAACCTGTAACTAGTAATACAGAATCATGCTAAATTCCACTAATTCACTAGCACATTGCGGCCGATAATCCATATAAAACATAAGAAAAAACCTCCAAATTTTGATAAAATATCCTATTAAAGACAAAAGATACAATTATCCAGCTAAATATATATATATTACAAAATTGCTATCAATATGGCAAAACTGAGTCACATATCTTTGATAACTCCTTTTTTACAAAACATCACAATATTCCTCTGGATTCTAGAGGGAAAAAAAATACAAAACACACATTTCATAAAATAATAATACAACGAAGACATGATGAATCGTTTACATAAACATATTGAATACTGAGAAATAATCGCATTAGAGATATCTACAATAGCAATATAGCTCAATATCATATATGTCTGAGAACATTTCGAATAAAAACAAATGTACCAAAAAATAATTTCCCGTATTCCAGTGAATAAATTCCATAAAACATGTACTTCCTAAAATTGTATGTAGGAAGAGACTTGGTGAGAGTTTAAAAAATCATTCATTTTTAAAGGTCACACATTATTATTTATCTCATACATTTTTTTTTTTCAAAACCAAATTGCTACTACTACTAATAATAATTAATTAATGATATGTTGGATTTTATACATAAAGAATATTTGAGTGATTAAGCTTCACAAAGCAGATTTCTTTCATCCAGTTTTCAATCTTTAATCATTTATATAAAGTTAATTTGGTATGAAAACATGTCGATAAAAATGTGGGAAAAAATTCTTAAAATTATGTAGTAAATTGTTATATTTGAAGAGTTTGTCGAAAATTGAGCATTTGGAAGAAACGAACAAATGAATTAATTTAGTATTTTTTGTACTATATATATGACTAAAGGAAATGTTTCGTATCGTCTTATATTGAGAAAAATCAAAGTCATAATAATTTCTTAATCCAACTAATGAACGTAGTTAATTTTTTCTCTTTCTGCATCTGATGTAATCTCTGTAATAAAACAGTGTGTGATTCATTAGACAACTTATAATCATTAATATTTTATTCATTATACACACACATATATATGTAACGACTTGGCAGGTGGTGATAATTAAAAGAATTGTCTGGTAGAAAAAATAACTGATTCGGGACCTCGCTCTTTTCTGTAAACTTTGTTTATTTTTTCGCAGTACAAGACACTCACGAGTCCGCAGAGGTCCGAGAAACCACAGAAAATGAATTTTGTTATGAATTTAGGATATTTTCCAGAAGAGGGCGAAAGTGTCAATTTGGGAGGAAACTTTAATTTTATTGGTTAAAACTATTTTTAATGATGTTTTTTCTGAGATTACACATACCTTGCATCAGCTTGATTGCACCACTAAAATGTAATTACCATATTTGACATTAATGATTATTTATGTTTTAATAAATGTCAGCTAGAGGAAAGCTAATTAGGATTTAAATGTTAAATGTATTCTTATTTTGACATATATTATAATTTATAACTTAAATATAATCATGAATCTAATAACTGTCAAATTTGAGGAAAAGTAATTAGAATTTATAGCCTAAATATAATCATCTTTCATACTTGGAAAAGCAAATTACTATTTATGGTTTTTAAGATTCATTTAACGTTTATTTTAATTCTAGTTTGATTTTCTGAGCCCAATAATTGTAATAATGATAGTTTATTGTGATTTATGGTTTTAAATATTTTTTACATCAATCACTGTCAAATATGAAACTTAGCTTTACAATTAGATTTAGATTTCATATTAGAAATATAAGTTAGAAATTTTGACTATTAAGTTTAAAAAAGGACAGGATTTAATTTTTATACTTTCATATATAAAACCATTATAAACCCATACAAATTATAAATGAGTTTTTATGCAAAAAACCATTAAAAAATCCCTTGAAACAGTTCCCCATAATAAGTGAGATAAGGAATTGAAAATTCAATAAAGATTGGAGAAATGGAAATAATTGTGGAATCAAGGCAGAATCATCAGGCCCAAATTATCTTGAGTTCGACAGACAACGTGTACGGTTTCATCCTTGCATTAGCCATAACAAGCTAAAAAAAAGCAAAATATGGGCTACCGCACACAATAAATCCAGAAAAAGAGGCCAGGAATAACATATGATAAAAATATAATGGATTAAAATGGATTAAAAAAAAGCATATTACCAATTGAAAATACAACCATGGCATTAATGAGAGAACAGTAAAGGTATAATAAAGGATTTGCACATGTTGCCAAAAGCCTTTAAGTAAAATACTATAAGTAAAACCAAGGAGCAAAAATGGAGAGTGTAATCAGGTTGAAATAGTTAAAATACAATATTTTTACTAATGGATTAGAAATACTGCTGTCCTCTATATCAACAACCGTAATAAAATATATGTAATATTGCAAAGTAATTATGATACAAATGCCCTCTTTATATATATATATATATATATATATACATATATACACACACTATATAGCCATTAATCACCGGACACTTTCAATTTTAGATATTTTTCGAATATTTAAAAATATACTGGTCGGATTCTGCTGGAACTTGAGGATTATAAAGAACATGTTTGGCCTCAAATTTCTCAACGTCCATTTGATAAGGAGGACACTTAGGGGGCCAACAAAAAATCAAAGAATAATAATAATATTTGGGATCACCCTGTACATTAAAATGCACGAAATGATTGATATATCGCTGCAGAATACAAATATGTGGATACTGTACAGGGTCAATCCATTTCAAGTGATCCAGAAAATCAGATATTCGTTGCTCGACCATTTTTAAAAAATCTGAAATTTTTTGTGCAACAACTCTAACATGATGGAAGTTCAAAATGACTATTATTTTAATTTTATTTATTTTTGTTTGAGCATGGCGGCCATCTTTGTTTCAACGTCTGCAGCAATTTTCACACAAGAATGGTTTACATAATTGTAAATAATTCATCGTCTATTTCTCCAATTCAAGTGCGGATTAAAGCAATTTGTACAGAATACATTGGGCTAAAAATTTAGTAATAGGATAGTTTCCAAAACTAACTGCTTATTGGGGAAATTTAAGCATAAAGTTTCAGTTTTTTTCCAAAATTTGTCTGTTTACAAGAGGAAATTTTTCTAGCAAACAAAACTATCAACATGACATAATTTTTTTTTAAAAATAGGCCGAAAGTACTTGTACCCACCCGCAAAGTTCCAGACCTGAGACTTGCTTTCTTTTCGCTAAAAAAATCCCAAACTTTTCAAAAATGTCAAAAATTGCACTTTTGAGGCTTTGATATCTCTGGTGGGGCACGAGATAAAAATCTGAAGTTCTAGTTTCTGAGAGTATTGTATGGTAGTGTTATGCACAAGAAATTTCTTGATGGAAATTTGACTACAAGCTGAGATATGGCAAGGGCAACATGTCAAAACAATACTCTCAAACTATTGTTTTCTTGCAGTCACAGCTAAGTATTTATCTCACAGTGTCACTTAAATTTATGTTTAAATTATCTTTAAATAATAGTAACAGAAAATAAAGCCCTTTTCAAAGCTTAGCAATTGATTAAAAATAATTATGCCTAAGGCCATACATTTTGCTTGGTTTCAGTATTTTTTGCAAGTAATTTTAGTAACTAAAAGAAACCTCAGCTGTTTTACATAAAGAAAAAAAAATGTTTTTATACAAGACCTGAAACAAAAACAGAATATGGAGAGAGAAAAGCTGTTAATGTTGTCATACTTGTTGAGACCATGATCAAACGTATCAAAGCACATTCTGGCTTGTTGGTTTAAAAATTTTAATCTTTCTCAAAATTTAATTTATAGGAACCAAGTCTTGTCATCTCTTGATAACTTGATTGAAGATATTGGATCATAGAAATAAACTTTGAAATCACTTTGTGCAAGTCTCACTTCATTAATAATTCCTAGCTTACTTCTTATGCAAAAATGTCTTTTTTCTGCAGTATAAATTTTGAAAGAGATTTGGATTTCTTTACTTTCTAAAAATTACTTGAGGCTGATGCATGGCAACATCGTATAATGTTTCATTTATAGGAACATACTTATGGTTTCAGGGACTATCAAGCAGCATTAAAATTGTGGTTTTGAAACCAGCAAGCAGGAATGTGTTTTGACACTTTTGGTCATGTCTGAACAAGTATGACAGCATTAACAGTTTTTCTCTTTCCCAATTCAGTTTTTGTCTCAGTTCTTCTATAAAAATATTTTTTTTTCTTTATATAAAAGTGCTGAGGCTTCTTCTAGTTACTAAATTTACAACAAAAGTTATTGAAACCATACAAAATGTAGGCCTTAGGCATAATTATTTTTTAAATTAAATTTCTAAGCTTTGCAAAAGGATTTATTTTCTGTTACTATTATTTAAAGATAATCAAAAACATAAATTTAAGTGACACTCTGAGATAAATACTTAGCTGTGACTACAAGAAAACAATAGTTTGACAGTATTGTTTTGACATGTTGCCCTTGCCATATCTCAGCTTGTAGTCAAATCTCCATCATGAAATTTCTTGTGCATAACACTGCAATACAATATTCTCAGAAACCAGAACTTCAGATTTTTATCGCGTGCCCCACCAGAGATATCAAAGCCTTAAAAGTGCGAATTTTGACATTTTTGAAAAATTTGGGATTTTTTTTTTAAACGAAGGGAAAGCAAGTCCCATAGGTCTGGAACTTTGCGTGTTAGTACAAGTACTTTCGGCCTATTTCTAAAAAAAAAAAAAAATTGTCATGTTGACAGTTTTCCTTGCTAGAAAAATTTCCTCTTGTAAACGGAGAAATTTTGGAAAAAAACTGAAACTTTATGCTTAAATTTCACCAATAAGCAATTAGTTTCGGAAACTACTCTATTATCAGATTTTTAGCCCAATGTATTCTGTACAAATTGCTTTAATCCGCACTTGAATTGGAGAAATAGACAATGAATTATTTACAATTCCGTAAACCCTTCTTGTGAGAAAATTGCTGCAGACGATGAAACAAAGATGGCCGCAAGGAACAAACAAAAACTAATAAAATTAAAATAATAGTTATTTTGAACTTCCATCATGTTAGGGTTGTTGTAGAAAAAAATTCAGATTTTTTTAAAAATGGTCGAGCAACCAGTGCTGGACCACTTGAAATGGTTAGATACAATGGTTAGATACAATGGTTAGATACCCTACAACATGTTTACAGGTTTTTGTATGTAAGAATAGCACGAATATTCACGGAGAATTAATATTTTTTTTTAAAGTTCAAAAAATTCTTGCATGTTTTAAGATTATATCAAGTAGGGTTTTCAACCAAATTTAATGCCATTTTAGAAAAATTGGTAAAATGTAGTAAAAACAATATAGTGCAATTGGAAAATAAATATATTAAATATTTCATGAAATATTATCAGTTGTATGAAACAATATTTATCTGTGCATGCGCGAACGATAACAAAGATTTTTTTACATAATTTAATAGTCAACTCTATGGAGCAACTCATAAAATAAAATGCTGTCAAATACCGTGAAAATTCAGAAAGATATCGTCTATAGAGTGAGCTGATTTTAAGCTGCTCTCTAAAAGCAGCTGAATGATAAGGGATTTTCCACATGATAAGGGATTTTTTTGTGGTACTAATTGTAAACAAAAGAATATATGAATTTCTTAGGTAAGCCATGATTTTAATGCATCATGAATTAGTGCACATAAATTTTAATGCACATAAAAACTTTTTTATATATATATGATTGAGGAGTATATTGTGATAAACTGAAATAAGAAGACATTATTTAAAATGAGTAAATGTATTTAATTTAAAATTTAAATTCTTTATCTTTGTCATATAGATCAGCTATTATTTTGTTTTCTTTCTTTCTTTCTTTCTTTTTTTTTTAATAATTTTTTGACCTAAAAAAAAGTTAATACTATTGTTGTATAAGAGTTTTTTCTGTTAATTAGCAGGATAAGATCAATAGCAATTAAAATTATGTCATCAATATACCGATATAAATGTATATTACTATTACAATAAGTACGTTCATAGTGATATAAGTATAAATCTGATAATATACGTTAAGTACATCCACCCTGTGGTATACCGACTTTCTGTTGATAAATTGTATTATCTTGCAATATGTATTTAATGAAATTAGTTACAGTTTGAAAATAAATCTGTATCGATATTTATTGGCAGAGTCAATTATGAGCATACTTTTAAATAATGTATTTATTATATTATGTAGATCTAATAGATCTATATTATTAAAAATATCTTTGAAATCATATGTCGTTACATTTTTTAAACTTCTAAGATTTTTTAGAATATTGACCAGTTGATGGCTATTTTTTATAAAATGTGTATTATCTATTGTTGTTGTAAGTGCTTATATTTGATCAAGAACTTTTAATGGAAGTTTGTTAGTTTTATTATTATATGTATTGTATCCAGTAGTGACAGTTCAAAATTTAATTGTTTTCTTATTAAATTTGGTTATAAGATCTAAATAAGGATAATTAAAGTTTCTCGAGGAAATATTTAATAGTTTACAACGACTTTGTTTTTTACGATTGTTTACAATTATGTTTTCATTGGGTTTTTTTTTTAAAGAATTATTAGAAGAAATACAGGATGTAAGAAGTTGGTGACAATTAGATTTGCATATTATTGCATAATTATTTGTAGATTTATCTTCATATGTACCAACAAAGTTTTTTTTTTTTTTTTTTTTTTTAATGAGTAATTTGTTGGAAAAGATGCTTTGAGTTTATAGTATAACGAGATCCGAAACATTATTCTTTAAAGGGACAAAGGACCTGAAAATCCTTAAAAATATTTTTTTTTTTTTTTTTTTTTTTGTAAATTTCACCTAAATATTATTCAAGAGTACATTATATGCATTATGGCATGCATTTATCACAAAAAAATTATTTTTGAGAAAAAAGTGGAATTTTACGTGTCGTCTTAGAAATCTTCGAAATGCCCTCTGCATTTATAAGTTGCATATATACTTGCAAACTATATCAATGAAAATCCCCACTATTTTTTTTTCTAAAAGTTTGGTTTATATATATAAATAAAATAGAGCATCGAATTTTATATATTTGAATTTAAAGGTAAAAAAAAAAATTAAAAATAAAATTTTGAAATTTTTTCGAAAAAATTTCAAAAATTTTCAATTTTTTTTTTACCTTTAAATTCAAATATGTAAAATTCGATGCTCTATTTTATTTATATATATAAACCAAACTTTTATGTAAAATATTGGGGATTTTCATTGATATGGAACATGCAGGGGGCATATCGAAGATTTCTAAGATGATGTGTAAAATTCCATTTTTTTCTCAAAAATAATTATTTTTTATATTTTTTTGTGATAAATGCATGCCATAATGCATATAATGTGCCCTTGAATAATATTTAAGATAAAATTTACAAAAAAAAAAAAAAAAAAAAATGAAAAATGAAAAATTTTGAAAATTTTTTAAAAGAATTTCAAAATTTTTAATTTTTTTTTAACTTTTCAATTTAAATATATAAAATTCGATGCTCTATTTTATTTATCTATATTTAAATCAAACTTTTATAAAAAATATTTGGGATTTTCATTGATATGAAATGTGCAGGGGGCATTTCGAAGATTTCTAAGCCAACGTGTAAAATTCCATTTTTTCTCAAAAATAATTTTTTATTATAAATGCATGCTATAATGCATATAATGTACCCTTGAATAATATTTAAGATAAAATTTACAAAAAAAAAAAAAAAATAATTGAAAAATTTGGAAATTTTTTCGAAAAAATTTCAAAAATTTTCATTTTTTTTTTTAACCTTTAAATTCAAATATATAAAATTCGATGCTCTATTTTATTTATATATATAAACCAAACTTTTATAAAAAATATTGGAGATTTTCATTGATATGGAATGCGCAGGGGGTCATTTCGAAGATTTCTAAGATGACGGATAAAATTCCATTTTTTTCTCAAAAATAATTTTTCTTTTTAAACTTTTTTTGTGATAAATGCATGCCATAATGCATATAATGTACCCGTGAATAATATTTAAGATGAAATTTACAAAAAATAAAAAAAAATATTTTAAGGTCCCTTGTCTCCTTAAAGCATTATTTATATTATAAATTACTAATATTTTCCATTCATTAAAATATTCAATAGGTTTATTGTATGAAATTGAAATTTTATAAATAAATAAATCTATATCATAAAACTGTTTTCAAATAGAATTGATGTGAAATTTTGAAAGAAGTCTATATTCAGTTCCATAACCCTTTATTTTTTTCAATATAAAATCATTCACAATAATAAGATATATATAGGGGAGACTATGGATGGTTGACCATAGTGGAGTCTGAACCCACCCATCATTTTTCATATCTAAAAGAATTTCAGAGTTTTATCAATAGGTGTCAACCAAAGCTACTGGAATGCTCAAACAACAGTCTTTGTTTCATACAGGTAATCGAAATAGGTGTGGAAAAAATCAATTGTGAGGCATTTTCGAAGTAAAAGTTGTGTTTTTTAGAAATATTTTGTAAGCATTTTTCAGATAAAATATATCATAGAAACTTAAATAAGTAGGTTTTAAGTAATGTAGAAATATCGAGCTTTCATTCCAGGTATAAAGATTGTACAGTAAGTTAGGCATAACAATGTGCTATTCTTTAGAATAGGGCTATGTGGGGAGGCTTGACCCAGTCAATGTGAGAAAGGGTTGACCAGATGCTCAAAGTTAAGTATTTTTGGACATCTTTATATTATACACTGTACATAAGGAAGGTTTAATGGTTATATTTCTAAAATAATGTATAAATTTATTCTGGAAAGCTACAGTAAAATGGGGTGATGGAAAACAAAATGTTAAAAACAAATTAAAGAAAGATGTGAAAAATTACTATAGTATCCACTGCTAGAAGAAATTTAATGAAATATAAATGAGAAAGTTGATAGGAACTTTTTTCCATTAACTACAGTAGGTAAATAGAAACAGCATACATTTACATGCATTTTTTGCAAATAATTATCCGATTTATCTGCGCGATAATTATAATTAAATTACAATATTTTTAACTAGAAAGTAATTATCATAAATAACTTTACTATGCCATATATAAGTATCCCATTTTAATATAAATGTATCTCAAAAAAAAAAAAAAAAAAAAAAAAAAAAGTAAATAACATCAATAGATATTTATTATAATGAATCCTGTAGTTAGAGAAATCGATTAGCAATGATTTATTTATTATAAATATATATATATATTTATAATAATATACTGCAGAGTATGTCGTTAGCCATACCGCTCGCCTTCTGTTCTGTTCTGTTCTGTCTTGCAATTATATATTTTTTCTTTAGTTTGGTTATTAAGTTTGATTTTAAGAGTTAAAGTTTATGTTGGTTATTTTAATATTTTCGATGTGAGTTTCAATTTAGATATGGTGAGTGATGGATTTTGATATTTTGATTGTGGTTTTAAATATATATTATATATTATATATATTATATAATATATTATATATATTATATAATATATTATCTATATTATATATTATATATATATATATATATGTATTATATACATACATTGCGTATTTTTATTATATTTATATGATGAAAAATTAAGAATAATATAAAAAAATAAAAAAACATAAAATGAAGAAAAATAAATAAAAACCGAAACAAAGAAGAAAATTATAATAGGATGGCTTTTCGGGTAGATGTTAGAGTACGGAGGATGACGGATGACGGTGTTGTATGAACAATTTTTGTGCAATAGTTAACAATACACTTAGCTTTTTAGATCTTAAAATTACAATAAAAGAAAACAAAACAATAACTGATCTCTATGACAAACGTAAAGAATTTGAATTCAAAGTTAATACATTTACTAATTATAAATCTTGTCTTCATAATTCTGTATATCGTAATATAATCCTTAATCATTTATATACAGGGTGATTCAGCTCGTCGGTGACAAACTTTAAGGATCGATAGAGCACACCTAGACGAACATTTTTGAATAGGGAATGTAGGGTCCCTGACGCGATGGTAAGGCGCTAGGCGCTTTCGAAAATTTGGGTGCCGAAATTCGAAACGTCATAAAAACTAGGGAAATGGTTAGATTTTCTTGCTTGTTGCGTCGAAATGATTCTGTTTGTTTAGACTTTCTTCAGTACCAATTTGATAAGCGTATCTCTTAAAACATGGATAGGGGGCGCTGCAGACTTTGGAGAGCTAGACAACAACTTTAAGCCCGTTATTTTGATAATTTAACACATGCTCGCCAAAGTTTATACTCTAACTTAAAGTTTGAACCCAAAAGTAGAGCCCTGCAAAAAGCGTAAGAGCCGGAATAAAATGTCAAAGTACAGGGTGGTCGAAACTCGAAGGCTCCTAAGAGATAAACAAACAGATTTCTTGACTTATGGCATGCATTTTCATGATTCTGTTTGCTGGGGCTCTCTGAAACTCAGTTGAACGGTACAAAAAGAAACATCGATAGGGGGCGCTTTGGGCAAAAAACATAATTCGTTGACATTTCGGACGCTAACTGGAAACGGGGCGCTACGATCAGTTAGTAATAATGAAAACACATTTTCTACCTCTGCTCAACACTTCTGAATAAATTTAGACCAAAAACATCAATGATACTGGAAATTTATTTACAAAAAATAACACTACAGAAGATGCTCGAAATTTCGACCTTGGGCCATGATGCAGGCTTCGCACCTCCGTCGCATTGAGGAGTGTGTGTTTCCAACAATGCCAGGAGTATCTCTGATCTGCCCTGCAGCTGCCACAATGCGCGCCACAAGTTCTTCAGCACTGCTGACAGGTGTATGGTATACCTCGGCCTTCAGGTAACCCCAAAGGAAGAAATCCAAGCAGGTGAGGTCTGGTGATCGGGCAGGCCAGTGAACTGGACCCCCACGCCCGATCCACCGCTGGCCATACCTTGCGTTTAGATGGAGACGCACGTCGTTCGTGTAATGGGCCGGAGCTCCATCGTGCTGGAACCACATCTGGAGACGCGAACCTTCGGGTACGTGCGCCTCATCCAGAAGCTGCGGCAGCACTTGATCCAGGAAAATCAGGTAATTTCCACCTGTCAGCCGTTCAGGTAACAAATAAGGGCCAATGAGGCAATCCCCCAGAATGCCGGCCCACACATTTACTGAGAAACGCTCCTGGGCTGCTCGGCTTCTGGTTTCATGTGGATTTTCATCACACCACACATGACTGTTGTGGGCGTTCCACATTCCCTCCCGGCTGAAGGTGGACTCGTCCGTAAACAAAATGCTGTTTACAAAACGGGGATCCCTGGATCTCATCGCCAAGTACCATCTTGAGAATTCCACTCGAGGGCCAAAATCCTGCTCTCTGAGCAACTGCACCCGCTGGATGTGGTAGGGGTGCAGATTCCGGGAACGTAAGATGCGCCACGTAGTTGCTTGCGAAATGCCAACATGTCTGGCGATATCTCTCGTGCTAAGACCTGGGTTGTCCTCAACCAGGTTAAGCACAGCCTCTTCGTTGTCGGGGGTGCTCACTGATCGCTCCCGTTCAGGCCTGCCTCCGTCGAAAGATCCCGTTGTGGACAACCTCTGGTGTACTCGAGCGAAGAAGGCATGGCAGGGGATTTGCCTGTTGGGGTAACGCTCGGCGTACAACCGCTGAGCGGCTCGTCCATTACAACCAGCAGCGCCATACGCCAAATGCATGTCAGCCAATTCAGAGTTTGTGTACCGTTCCATCCTACTACCGATCTGCAGACAAGTAACCCGAAGCTTAAGTAGGTACCGCACGTTCAAAAGACGTGTCTGCGCATACAACTACGTCATCTCGCGTTGTCGTCTACGCATTACGTATCTTTTGCATATCGATATGGTACGATATCTTTTGCATAAATCAGCAAAAAGCACCTTATGTAAATTTTATTGAGCGCATTGTGCATGATTGAAACCAGCTATGTTTGTTAAAAAAAAACAAACAAACTGCAGTTTTAATAGTTTCTTATGATAAGTAAATTACTCTCTTGTTTTGTTTCTAACTGATCGTAGCGCCCCGTTTCCAGTTAGCGTCCGAAATGTCAACGAATTATGTTTTTTGCCCAAAGCGCCCCCTATCGATGTTTCTTTTTGTACCGTTCAACTGAGTTTCAGAGAGCCCCAGCAAACAGAATCATGAAAATGCATGCCATAAGTCAAGAAATCTGTTTGTTTATCTCCTAGGAGCCTTCGAGTTTCGACCACCCTGTACTTTGACATTTTATTCCGGCTCTTACGCTTTTTGCAGGGCTCTACTTTTGGGTTCAAACTTTAAGTTAGAGTATAAACTTTGGCGAGCATGTGTTAAATTATCAAAATAACGGGCTTAAAGTTGTTGTCTAGCTCTCCAAAGTCTGCAGCGCCCCCTATCCATGTTTTAAGAGATACGCTTATCAAATTGGTACTGAAGAAAGTCTAAACAAACAGAATCATTTCGACGCAACAAGCAAGAAAATCTAACCATTTCCCTAGTTTTTATGACGTTTCGAATTTCGGCACCCAAATTTTCGAAAGCGCCTAGCGCCTTACCATCGCGTCAGGGACCCTACATTCCCTATTCAAAAATGTTCGTCTAGGTGTGCTCTATCGATCCTTAAAGTTTGTCACCGACGAGCTGAATCACCCTGTAGAATAAAGTGTTTATGTTCTTCTCATCTAATTAACAACAATATTAAAAAAATAATTTATGATGCATTAGATCATGGTTTTCCAAAAAAATTCATAACGCACGCGTAAAAAAAATTACAATAAATATGTAAAATAAGAAAATAATTATAAAAAATTAAAAATGTAAAATAATAGTAATAAATTATTATAGGAAGGTTGGGTGGGTAGATGTTAGAGTACGGAGGAGGGTGGCGTTGTCTGGATAATACGCAGTGGTTAATTTATAAAAAAGGGGGCATTTGATTTATAACTACGTTGCTAATACACACTTTATAATAGATGTTGATTCGATACTTTTATATGTATAATGGTGCAGTTATGTTTATATATTTATCAATTCATATTAAATTCATTCATATTCATTAATATTTAATCATGTTAACGATTAACTTGTATTTAAATTTTAGCCTACTCAGGACAATATCATATTAATTTCTAATACAAAGTATACTATCTTAAATAGGAATAAAATGCATGTTTTAATAAATTTATTATTTGTTCTTCCCTCTCCCCTTTAATTATGTGTATTTAATTTTTAAGAAAGTTTGTAGACACATTAAATGAAACTTATTAATTTCAAAATTTA
Organism: Maratus speciosus; assembly: GCA_963932465.1. Lineage (NCBI taxonomy): Eukaryota > Metazoa > Arthropoda > Arachnida > Araneae > Salticidae > Maratus > Maratus speciosus. The sequence goes on from OZ010796.1 coordinate 383,314,207, forward strand.
ATTATTATTAATATTAATTCCTTAGCATCTTAATTTTAACTTTTATATTTAATTACAAATTAGTTTAAGTGATGATGAATGTTGTCACAGGAATTTAAATTGTGATATATTCTAGAAAGGTACAAATATTTATGTAAAACATTAATATTCATCAATTTCACCATTTTACGTATCATTTTGATTTAATATATCAATTAACAATTTTTTATGCTACAATTGTATATATTTATTAACATATTTTAAATTATTATTTAATTATCATATATCTATCTCTAAAAAGTAATTGCTTTAAAACTTAATCCATTAATAGTACTTATATAATAGTTTTTATCTTACTAATAAGTCAATAGATGGCAGCACCACACTGATTCATTTGAATCCATGGAGCAGTTCATATTCAATTCTAAATTATCTATAGAGGGCGCTGGTTATATATAATGGAAGTGTGCTTGGCTGTGATGCATATTGTTGATCCTTGGTCCACCATCATATAAAAAACTTTTTTGGCAACATGTGTTGGTGATCTCCAAAAGTTATGCCTAATGCTAAGACGGTGTGGACTTTAATTTTGTAATTTGTTTTTTTTCCTCTATCCTTTTTAATCGTGTTTTATTTTTAACTTAATTGGTGTTCAATGGTTTATTCTCTGTTTTATGTGTGTGGTTGTCCCAAATTCATATTCTTTATCTAAATTATGGCTAATATGAAGATCAAACCACGCATTTTATTTGTGGAGCTTTAGGCATTTTTGACCCAAAGATTCTGTCTAAATTCTACAAATTTCCATTATTCCATTGCTGTTATTCAATTTATGCTGTATTTTACTTTGTTTTCGGAATCGATGTTAAGCAGAAATTGAATAACAGAAATGGAATGGAAATTTGTAGAACTTAGACAGAATCATTGGGTCCCAAATACCTTAAGTTTCACAAATAAAATGTGTGGTTTCATCCGCATATTAGCCATAAATTAGCTAAAGAATATGAATTTTGGACTACCACACACATAAAACCGAGAAATAAACCATTAAACATCAATTAAGTTTAAAATAAAACAAGATTAAAAAGGATAGAGGAAAAATAAAAAACAAATTACCAAATTAAAATACTGTTACAGCATTAGGTATAACAAATACACTCATTATGCATTTTATTCTCATTTAAGATAGTATACTATTAGAAATTAATATGATATTGTCCTGAGTAGGCTAAAATTTAAATACAAGTTAATCCTTGACTTTATTAAATATTAATGAATATGAATATATTTAATATGAATTGATAAATATATAAATATAACTACACCTTTATACATATAAAAGTATCGAATCAACATCCATTATAAAATGTGTATTAACAGCGTAGTTTAAAATCAAATGCGCCATTTATTTTTTTTAATTAACCATTATGTATTATCCAGACAACGCCACCCTCCTCCGTACTCTAACATCTACCCACCCAACCGTCCTATAATAATTTTTTATTATTATTTTATAATTTTTATTTTTTTTTGTAATTATTTTATATATTTTTTGTATTTTTTTTACGCATGTGTTAATTTGTTTTTTAAGACCATTTAAGTACTAATTATATACTAAGGAATATATGAATTTTTTTGACCATGATTTAATGCATCATAAATTAGTTTTTAATATTATTTTTAATTAGATGAGAAAAACATAAACAATTTATTCTATATAAATGATTAAGGATTATATTACAATATAAGGTTAGTTGGGGCAACTGGGCCATTATTTTACAATGTGACTCTGGAGCTTCTGGCAATTTAGCTTCACAAAGCTAATGTTCATTTGAATTAAAGTCTGAACTTCTGTAAATGTGTTCAGTTAGGTTCCCTCTATCAGACAGAAATGCTCAAAATTACATTTTAATATTAAAAAATATAAAAATGTGCATGTATCATCTTTCTTTCCTCATGGGTCCAGTTGCCCCATAAAAACGGGGTAAGTGGACCAGGAGGGTCTATGTTCCGCACGCGTTTATTTTGTTTCATATGGGATATCAGGTCCTGTTTGAAAACGTGTAAACAACTTAAAAAAATTTAAACCATAGGCAGATCATGTAAATTACATATCAACTAAAGAGCATTGTAAGGAAAACCTTTGCTGTCAATGTGTCTAGAAAAAGCAATAAAAGTGAAAATATTAGATTCATTTATACCAAAAACATAAAAATTAAGTAAGTACTTATGTACTTTAGTATAGGTAATAAGTATAAAAGTCACGTGGGTATTTTAAGGAAAAAAATAGCAAGGTGATGACAAACGTCTATGAACAAACTCTGAACAAACGGCTACGTAAGTACTTAAGTATGTATCCAGGAGTCGCATTATATAGGGAAAATTTTATTGTTCCTACCAGAACCCTTAATGAGTTACCTTCATGATCATTTTATTTAACATATTCTGAAGAAAGGTACGATGAAGATATTATTTTCAAAATAGTGGTAGGAATAATAAAAGTTTCCTTATAGAATGCAACACCTGTGTATCGCACAATTTCAAGGTTTTGCTATCTCGCTTTCAGGGGCAAGGTATTCGTAAAATGTTGAAATAATTTAATGACACCAGTATTTACAAGAGAATCTATTTGTAAACAAGTAAAAGCATATTTTCGCGTACTTGATAAAGGTGAAATTTTCATTATAAAATTCCGGTGCCAATGTGGCAATTAGGTATTAAAATAATGTGATGCCATAACGACATCACCTCCTCTCAAGGGGTAAAGAATTTGGTTTGATACCACCCAATATGCTTTTTATAAATTTTATTACGTACTTTTAATAAGGTATTCAATAATTTTCTTTATTGTGAGCAAAAAACAATGGAGAAATTTATTTCCCGTAGTAAGAGAAACTCAAAAAAATTATTTATAACTACTGGATCCAGCATGGTTCAGTTACCCCGAATACCTGTCCCAGTTACCCCATTCTTGAAAAATTTATGGTGTAACTGGGACACCGGGCTAACATTTGAAACATGAAGTAAATATGTATAGATATACCTAATAATATTAATGTAGTTATATGCCTAATCTTAAAAAAAATGTTTGTTTAATAAAAGTACTTACAGTATTTTAATAAAAAGCCGAGGAAGTTCAACCCTATTGACGTTGTTTTTAAAAAAAGAAACGTAAATTTTTGACAACCTATCACAAAAAAGTGAGAGTTATGATTGAGTTGACACACATTGTTTTAGGAAGTAGAGATTAAGGTGCATTGTTCACAAAAGCTAAAACTTAAAAAACATCAACAGTTTTTTATAAAATAGCCTATGGCCCAATTACCTTGTAGGCCCAGTTACCCCAACTAACCTTAAAGAATTATGAAGACAAGATTTATAGGAATTATTGGAATTTTATAGGAATAGATATATAGGACAAGATTTATAGGAAAACCAAGAAGGATAGTTAAAGTTAGTAGAGAAAATATTTAATAGTTTATAATAACTTTGAATTTTACGATTGTTTACTATTACATTTTCATTAGTTTTTTGAAAAGATTTATTAGAAGAAATGCAGGATATAAGAAGTTGGTGATAATAAGATTTACATGTGATTGCATAATTATTAGGAGATTTGTCTACCTATGTAATAACATAATTTTTTTTTTCTGTAATTTAGTTATTTTCAGGAAAAAATGCTTTGTGTTAATAGTAACCAAATCCGAAATATTATATTTTAAAGCCTTAGTTAATTTTTCAATAACAAGTATTTTCCATTGATTAAAATATTCAAATATTCAATGTGTTTATTGTATGAGATTGAAATTATATAAATAAAAATAGCTATATCATATGTAAACTGTTTTATATATTTGAAGATTATTAATAGGAAAATATCAGTTTTTATCATTAATTATAGAATGAATATTTATTTTATTAAATATTTGATTTGATAAAGTTATTATCATGTGAGTACTCGTGTTTTGAGTTTTATGGTTTTTTTTTTTTTTTTTTTTTTTTTGTTTTTTTTTTTTTGTAAATTAATGTTGAAAAGAATAACTCTAGTCATAATGAGATAATAATATATATATATCAGAGAAATGTTTAGAGAAAGATTTATTGATAAATTCGTTTAAATGTTGTACAATCTGTTTCTTTTTAATAGCAAATATGCATTTTCGAATTAATAACGAGTTATAATCCTTTAAATAGTTACTTTGAAGATTATTTATTTGTTTAGTAATATATTTTTTGGAAGCTAACACTGCTAAATAACACTTTCCTCGCTTTTTTCGTGTTGTTTTACGATTTAAATTATGATTTAGAGTAGTATAAATTGGAGAATAATCAATAGTACTATTTATAGATGAACACATTTTAACAGGTCTATTAAATATTTCACAATTAAGTCCATATGGATAAATGGTGGTGTAATATTTCATATATTAGGATGACTCCATATAAAGGCGTTCTAATTTATTTTTTAGAATTTGTAGGATTTCAATTTTCCTAATTTTAAATTGATGTTTATGAAAATGTTGAATTTCAGCTGTAGACTGTGTATTTTTTGCTTTGTTTTTGTTAGAGTCTGAACGATGTTGATTGATTCGTTTATGTATTGGACCTGATGTTTCACCTATATATTTGAAGTTACATAAGTTGCATTTTATACAATAAATTACATTAAAGGCTTTACAAAAATTTGAAAAATTAGGATCTGAGACAATTTGTGACTGAGAAGCGTATGGACAAGTCTTGCATCTAGCACTAAACAATTTCGAAAAAATAATGGACGAGGAGGAGAGTAAAAATGGTCACTGGATGACGATCCAGGAACAACCCTATTATTGTTCCTGTACGGGTCACTACACTGCATAGATGTATAGTGTATCTTGCCAGGATGGAGATTTTTACTAAGAACTGCCATTTTTTATAATTTTTTTTTTATACATAGAAAATGCAATAATTGCAAAAATTAATATAAGTAAAATAAAATAAAAATCAATAATAAAAGTAATTTAATAATCTCGATTAATATAATTAATTAAATAATATTAAAATGACTTGAGTATGAAATATATATTAAAGTATATATAATATGTACAAATCAGATATATAAATATATATTTATTTATTTAAAAAAGAAAAAGGCAATTGTATCATCATACTTCGAAACATTAGATATTTTATTTCTTTTGTTGATTCAGCACACTTCAATTACGCCTTACATCAATTGTTTCATCTTTTTTAATTAATGATATTTGTCAAATTTAGTTTGTAGTTCAATTTTTAGCATATATAAATTACATCATTAGTAAATCTTATTAAAATAATATAAATCAAAAATACATCTCTTAATTAAATGTTAAACAACTGTCTTTATTCTTTCCCCTCCCCCAAAATACAGCGACAAATTTTTATTACTATGAAGTATTATAGAAATGTTAAATGTAATTTATTTATATTCATTATTTTAAACTGGTAACATAATATTATACACCACCTTAATTTGTTATTTTTTATGATTCTGCACCGTTATGGGAATTTTAATTAAATAATAAGTTATTTAAATTTATTATTCTGCTATAATATATAGAATTTATTTACATATGGGGCATTCTCACAATCTTTTGACTTTTGGGAAAAATAATCTGACAAAATTAAACTTGCTAAAATAACATTTTAATCTGATAGACAAATGCCTTAATGATTCAAAATAAGGAAAAAATGGTCAGCAGCGAAAATTTTTTTATTTAGCTGAGGTTTAAGTTAAACTTGCGAGTTTAATTTTCCTTACCATTTTACCCCTATAACTTTTTATTTTCTTCTAAATTTTTACTTATAATGAATTTGCATAGTACCCGCAGAACATTCAAATAAGAAATAATAACAATGTAGTACATTTAATACAGAAGTTTTGTATAACATTGTCTTAAAGGGGTGTTAAAGAAGGAACGGTAAGGTAAAAAAAGGGGATGGTATTAGAAAAAAGGGACGGTAAGGATGGAACGGTAAGGAAAATTACCACCTATTTTTGGGAAAATCATGTTAAGACTAAGTGATAGCCACAATGTTCATTGATTTTAGAAGCAGTTGTTAACATTGGATTATTATTATTATTATTATTATTATTATTTTTAATTTACCTCGAAAAGTGCAGGAATAAACCTTGGGGACGGTGAGACTACCAATAAAGCCACGATGCTTGAAATTGATATTTAAATGCTGATTTAAATTCTACAGTAAATTTCCTGCCAAAAAATTTTAGACATTATTTCTCTAGCATACCTCTCTAGCATATAGCATGAGAAAAGCTTGAGAAAAATTCTGTGGCTGTATCTGAAATGATTTTCTGTATAATTTTAGAAGAGGGATGGTAAGAAATCTAAAACCCAGGGACAGAGTTTAAAAAATAATAACAACCCTAAAAATGTGTGCAGGTTAATTTTTAGCTACATATTTATATAAAACAATAGTTTCAGTTTCAGAAAAAAATTACATCGAATTATTTAAAATTATATCGAATTATTATTGAAACAATTTTATCCAGACAGCTCCAAACTTATAAAAATCAGCATCAGGGACACGGGACGGTATAGGAGTTTTCCAGGTGTTTGGACACCCAACATCGTCCAAAACTTATTTATCTCGTTAATATTGTTGTGCAATCATACAATGGGATGTTCCCTAGTATATGAAATTAAAAAAAATACAAAAAAGTGTATTAAAATAAAAATTATTATTCAGGGACATGAAAGTCAAAAGATTGTGAGAATGCCCCATATCTATTTAAAATTTAATGACAATTAAATAACTTATCATCCATATCAAATATTTATTATTTTTTTAATGTCTTCTTTATTTATTTCTTCTTTAAATTCATCATTTGTATTAACTTAATTGAGTTACTCTTTTTAAAAGTTAACTCAGATATTACTGTTAATTAGTCCCCCCACCCCCATATAATATCACAACATTACTGTTTAATTGTTATATATATAATAATAGAGGGAAGCACTATATCTGATCTAATTCATCATATTCACACTGTTCTCTTATTCCTTAGTTGATTAAATAATTTTATACATATAATACTTCTGGTAACATGTGCATCCACTAGCTCTTTTTGAAATCTGTTGTGTCATAACTACCTTGGAGGTGAATGCTATCTTTAATCCATTTATTTAAATCTCTCGTTATTTTTGGCATCTTTTCTCTGGTTTTATTATGTACGATAACCCAGATTTTGCATATTTTAGCTTGTTATGGCTCATGCAAGGATAAAATCGTGTATTTTTCTTGTGGAATTTAAGGTAATTTGGGCATGAGGTTCCACAAATATTTCATTTTTGCAATATTTTCCAATATGTCTGCAATAGCCAGTGTTTACATGCTATAATAGTGTCAATTAGTGTTATGACAGTGTTTCGATGTAAGATTTTATTATTTTTGTTATGATGTTTTTCAATTCCTTATCGCGTTTGTAATTATAATATATTTTGGATATTTTTTATAAAGGATAAAACTTCATTTTTGATTTTTATATCCACATTTGTAAATTATAATTTGTGTTATTTTATATATAATCATTATATAATATTACAATTCACCATCTTTTTTTAAAAAATAAAAATTAATAAATTGAGTATCAATACATTACACTGACATTATACATAATAAAGCTGGATCAACTATTATTAATTTAACTGATCATTAATTAATTTTTTTAACAAATTTATATCCTAATCACCAATATATGAAGTATTAAAAATTAAAACATTCAAAATTGGCGAAAGGAAAAACAACAGGATGTCAAATTCATAAAAAGAACAAGTAAATAATGAAATATATGAAAGAAATCATAAATATTTGAAATATTTTCTAAAACTATTTATAACTAAATCAATTGAACCAATGAAAAAAGACCTGAAATAATGAATCATTGTCAGCATCAACAAATCCGTTACACGAAATGTATGATCTCAAAATTGAAAATTAACTAATTCAAAAGGAAAAACTAAAAAATGTACTTGAAATGAGAAAGCAATTATGAATAAAATTGGAACTAATGATTCGTAACTCGTTTTCAAGGGCCTTATTACGAAATCATTAGTAATCAGCGGTTAATTTCTGAGGAAGAAATAATAAGCTACATCTTAAATGTTTATTTCTTCCATTGCCCAATTAACCACACCATGAAAAAATGAAAGAAATATATAATTAATCAATATGTAAAACCCGGACAGAACAATGTCATGCAAAATAGAAATAGAAATGAAACATGTGAGTCAAAAACTTACTCAGCAATAGAGTCATACAATAAAATACCATCATGCTTACCCACAATCACAGCCACAGCAAAAACCCCACCAATTTAATGGGTTACAGTTAAAACCGAATTCTGACAATTCAAAATCATCAACCAAGTAAATAATATTGTATTAATAATATAAATATAATAATTATAAATTATTATCGTAATTAATCTATACATTATTAATTATTTTATATGCTAATTAAAGGACACCAGAGTAAATCTATTACAAAATAGGACTGAATAAATACAGTAATTAATATGAGTGGTAAGAATGACAATTATTATATAAGTAGGCAACACAAAAAATGTGAATAATTTTACAATGCTGCCCTCTACTGATGATTCTTCAAGTTATAAACTAGTTTAAAATAATATTTAAGCATAAATATAATTAGTACTGCCATCTGTCTGAGATTATTGAAATTAAGTAGGGAGAATTTTAATGCCAGTTTGCATATCATAAATCCAGATTTATTCGTAATATTTAAAAAAGAGCCAAACAGCACAACATGTATAATTCTAAAACATCTAATTAGAATGTAGACAACAGATAATTAGCATCTATAATGTGATGTTTTCATAACTGTTTTTAAATTATAATTCAGAAAAAATTAAGTAAATAAATAATAATATTAGAAAAGTAAATAAAAAATATAGAAATACTACACTACTACACTACCCATCCACTTATAAATTAAATTTTTTAATTCTTTTTTCTTTTCTTTTTTTTTGGGGGGGGGGGAGGGGGGGGATACAACTAAAAATAACATTTTTGCATTTTTATATATATCATATATAGTATTATAGTCTACTATTTATAAATTATAATATATAGAAGTAAATTAATGTAATTTAAAATGGCTTTATGCATTATTAAGGAATGCTTATTCATCACAACCAACATTAACTTTGAAACTAATTAATACAATGTACCTTTTCATTTTTTTTTAAATATAATATTACATAAGCCATACAAATCTTGAGCCCAACCTCCTGTATTCTTTATATTTTTCAATATAAACACCATATTATTTTAATGATGAAATTATTAAGTTTACCATGTATTTAGTGTAACCGTATATTTTAGCTTGATTACTTATAATATGTTTTATTCTTATATGAGCATAAATGCTTGATTCTGTGTAGGTAATGAAGTAAAATATTTTTTATTTACGGCATTTATGATATTATTTTGACAATGCAAGCTATGCATAGGTAACGATGAGATATTAGAATCATTGAAATGAAAAATAATAATATCATCAATATAACGATAGCAAACATGATTACTGTTATCGGCTAATGAAATCATTTCATAGTGATATAGATAAAGGTACAAAAGTATACATGAAGTTGTACCACCCTGCAGCGAGATTGTTTGTTTGAGATTGTTTATAAATTGTATTATAGATATAATAACTACAATGCAAGGTAAAATTCAATAATGTTTTAAAGTATCTAAAAGAAATGTAATCTTTTAAATTTAATTGAATATCGTATTCTTTAAAATGTAAAATCATAGTTTAATGTAAATCTTTGATGCAAAATCTTTGAAAAATAAAATGTTCTTATGTATTTTGAAGGCACACACACCCGTCAAAAAATAAGAAAACCATCTTTACAACAATGTGCTCTTACTTATTTTTTTAGTAATAAAATTTTAATTAATACGCATGTATTTGAAATTGATTTTGTACAGTTTTTAAACTGTCCGTTGTATAAATACCATTGAAACTAACTGACTAAATACTTTATGAAAATTGTTTATTTTCATATATGTACACATAACACCTTTAATTAAAAAAGTGAATATTATCAATATAGAATCTATGAAATCTGTATAAATATAAATAAAATATTTTCTTACATTATGTGCTAGGTTAATTGGCATTCCTTATTCAAAATAATATAAAATATCATATAAGGGAATACTAAAAAATGTGAATTTAAAATTAGTGAGTCTTTTATAAAACCCTTTATGTTAACACAACCAAATCCTTGTTTCAAACATTTTAGATCAAAAGATATATTGTAATAAATAAAAAGACATATACTATATAATAAATGACATATTCTTCAAATAGATCATAAATTTTGTGTACAATAAATTATAAAATATTTCAAACTTTTACCGATAGATGGCGTTGTGTGATACAGAAAAATAAGAAACCTCAAATTAATATTTAAAAAAATATATCCTCTCAGTAGCTGAATAGAATAAAAAAAATAAACCTTTGCTGCAGTTTTACACTTTAGCTTGAGCAATCCTACTATTTGAGACAGTGAAGAGCCATCTAATGACAAAAATTGGAACTACTTATTGCTAATCTATTTCATCCTTATATTTATTATATTTAAAGAATTATAAACTTTAAAATTAAGTATTCCCTTTTTAAAGACCCCTTGTTAACAAAAGTTATTACTTATTCATCGTTGGTAATCAACATGTTTAGGCAAAATAAAACATTTCTTCTGTAAAAATACTTACTATCCATTGTATAATTCCTAAACGCTATTTATTCAATCTTATCCAAATTCATACTGTTTGTTTTCAGACTGCAAACTCTGGCGTGTCTGGAAAAGAGAATGATTTTTAATTAAGACGAATATTAGATGGAAATTTAAATATATATTTCTTTTCAGCAGCTGCAATACAAAACATCATGCATGAATTAAAGAATTAGCATGCAGTAGCAAATATTCGAGGATGAAATTGAAATATCTAACATGATTGTTGGAGAGAAAATAAAATGACAGATAATTCCAATGAAATAAGAAATATTTAATAATACAAAAAACGCTTTTAAATATTTCCGAAATCTAACTATTGTGTGTAAAAAAAAAAAAAAAAAAAAAAAAAAAAAAAATCAGAGTACAGTTAAAGATATGCAAGGATAAAGTTTAAAAATCTTACATTCTTTTTGAAAAATAAATAATGACAGATAATTGCAATGAAATAATAAGTATTTAATTCAAAATAACGTATTGAAATATTTGTAAAATCTATAAAATGATTCTAAAAAAATATCTTTTATATTTGATTTTAAATTTATTATCTGTTTAAAATACAATATCTATTTTATATTTTATATTTTAAAATCATTATATATTTTATAGTTTAAAACCATTATATTTATTATAATTATTATATTTTAAATATATTACAGAAGAAGACAGCTAATCCGCACAGCTTGATTTTGAGGATTAGAGACTTTTTGCAGATTACAGACCACGTGCAAATATTTTTTTACGCTTATTTTATTCATATTTTGTGCAAATTTAGATTATTAATATGCTTAAACTAAAGAAATTAGACACTTTAACTCAGTGGTGCCAACTTATATTAGGGACGCAAGCCCACCTAATAATTTGATGTTATTGCCCACCCAATTTTAATTGATTTAATTCGTTATTTATTTATTTATTTAATCGCTGGAATGAAATTTGGTTTTATTAACGTTCTTAAAATAATTTTGTTGAAAAATAGTAAGGACATCCATTCGACTTACAGGAGCAATGAAAGTCCCTGCATTCGAATGTATAATTAAATGTCTCTCAAAAACGAATTTCATACATATTTTGCCAGCTGTGTTAATGTATTGAATTGAAAAAAAGCAATTACTAGTAGGTGACTAAATTGTATGCCTTTCTTGGCATTCAGTTTTTTGCACTTCCAATAAATAGTTAGCATTATTTATGTTTTTTTTATAATAAATATTAATGTATTTAAAAGAAAGAACTTATGAGAATATAATTTAATAAATTTTGTTGTTATATTATAATAATTTTATATTTTTCTTAAAAAAAAAAAAAACACACACACAATTTAACATCGAATTATTTTTAGTCGTTCCTTCCTTTCCCGGCTGTTTCTCTACACACACATGAATTAATAACAAAAAATTGCATGCGCTATCTTACTGAAAATTTTTTGAGCCAAACATTTCAAAAGTTGGCGCTACTGCTTTAAGTAAGAATTATTTTAAAAATACTTCATTGGGTTTTATATTTGTTAAATATTATCATCAATAGTTGTTTGTATTAAAACACGTGGTTTATGTTTCTACATTGTATCTTGTAGTCTTCTATAAATAGCCATACTTAGCTGCTAAACCAAAAGATATGTTTTTTATATATTTAAATATCCTTTATCGAATATTGTAAATACATAGATAAATATTAAATATGAATTTATTGATAATTACGTTTATTAACATTGATTCAGGAATTAATTTGTGTATAAACTGTTTTGTCTTCAATTCCATAAACTGTAATTATTTCTAGATGAGAGATTAAATATATTGTCTAAGTATAACCATCTTTCATTATTACGAATACTTTTTTTAAAAGTAAATTTTTAAAAAGGATTTTTATTTATTTATTTACCATATAAATGATTAAATAAATAAAATATTTTTATGCATACTATCACTTTAAATTGTAAAAAATAAGTTTAATTGATGTATGATATATATGTATCATATATACCAAGACTAGTATATAGTATAGTATATAGATTAGGATATAGTAAGATTCAAACTGGGGGAAAACTAAACAATTGTCACCACTGAGAAAATACCTTTTAAGAATTAAAGTTCTTTATTTACATTCACTCATACAGTGTGGATTACAGGCTTTTGTGAATTACTTGTTTGCGGATTAGCGTACTCTACTGTATTTGTTTTTAAATGCATAAAATTCTTATAGATATCACTTGTGGAAATATATTTTTATTAACTAAAGCTTGAAAACAACAGAAATATTTGTAAACAGTCTGTTACTCTAATTTGTGTTATTCATAATGCACTGTGCATTTGTTAATTTAACTTTAATATTCATTATGTAGAATTATATTATTTTTACAAGAAAGAAAGAAAAACTAAATGGATAATCGCAATTTGAGAAAAATGTTAATATTGTTTAAAATGGTGGTAGATAAATGAAGCCGCACTCCTCTAAAATATTGGTTTAAGAAATACAGCATAAAAATATAGAAAGGACAATGTACTTTGAAAAAATATTACTTCTTCAGGCATAAATTCCAAAAAGAAACACGCAGATGAAGTTAACCCCTTGAAGGGCCCTGGTTCATTTTTGGACTACTTATTTTTAATTCCTAAATATCACATTGGCATCAGAATTTTGGAAACAATTTTTTTCTTTTACTAAGTATGTTAGGAAAAGCATTTATTTATTTTTAATTAAATTCACTTGAAAATGTCGGTGTCAATCAATCATTTCAGCATTTTACGTATAGAAGTACTTTGCCCCTGAAAGGGTTAAGAAGTGTACTTAGTTAGAATGGAATTAAGTAAGTGAAATGGAATGAAGTACACGTGAGAACTTAAGTACATAATTTCTTACGTGTTACTACTATCAGAGCAGAAGTAAGCGTTATCCCTGTTCTTATAATAGAAACATGTGTCTTTTCTTGATGATCATTTCTTGATGGCTTTTCTAAATTTCATTTATTGTTTAAAAAGCTAACACTTCAGTATTGCATTTTGACCCATATTTTAGCCATTTTACTTAAACAAGTTTTTCTTTATGCGCAATGAATACAACAATTATAAATATTTATAAAAGTCAAAAAGGCTGGCTTTACACAATCTATTAAGATCAACAAAAGATTTTAAACATGCCTTGTACGATTGCAACAGTTAATATTTAAAAAAAAACTTTCACAATGATTCAAAAAATATTCTATTTTTTTATAGCAACTTAAGAGAATTTTTTCTTTGGTGAAGAAAGGGGTGAAAAAACCCACTTTTACTAAATATAAAGAAAAATTTAAACTGCATAAAACTAAATAAAGAATGCCATGCTATCGGTTAATATCAATTCGATTTCGTAAGGGATAAAACATGTAATTTTATTGAAAACATACCATAATGAATAAGAAGTACTTAAAAAATATTCACATAATTTTCCTTACACTCTAGAAAAAGGCAATTTTTTTAATCTACGAAAATATAATATAACCATCACAAACGAAAATATACAATAACTTCTTTCTAGCTACTAATAATTCCAAAAAGCGTTCTTTATCTTTAGAAACCATAGAAACCAATATAATTTCGAGATTAAAAAAAAGCATTCACAAAGTTTCTTTTGCTGTCACTCATTTTCGGAAACGTTTCCAATTAGTTTTTACAGTGTTAATAAATTTTGTTAACTCAGAATATAAATGTTTCAAGTGTTTCGGATGCTATCAATTCTTAAATAAAATTTTTTGTTTCAACAAACGTCTTTCACAGAGAAACATGATAAATTAACAGCATTGACATTAAAATTAAAATGAATGTTATTTTGTCACTCTTACATGTAGAAATTCAATTATGCAGCTGAAAATCTTTAATTGAGAATTGATAGTGTCCGAAAAACCGGTATTTCGGTTTATGAAAACTGATTAATACACTATAAAAACAACTCGGAAACGATTCCGGAAATCAGTGGCTGCAAAAGAATTTTTTTTTTCTATACATGATTCATTAAATATTGAAACTATATTGTTTCTGAGGTTTCTAATGATAAAGCACATTTTTCAGAATCATTGGTAACTCGGAAGAGGTTATAGTATATTTTCGCTCGCGGTTGTATTACATTTTCGTAGATTAACAAATATTTATCTTATTTTACAGCATAGCATTGTGAAAAATGCAATTGGTAGGGAAGCTGACCGAATTAATTTGCAGTACTTTATTGAATTTTTCTGTCATTTCAAACATCTTAGACAGAAATTGCATAGTATCAGAAATATACCTGAAAGAGTTTACACAAGCACCTTAGATAATTTTTTGCAGATTATACACTGAGGAGAACCTTTGTATATATTTTTATTTTACTTTTCTTTCTTCTTCTAGGCATTATATTGATAATATAAATTCTTAATTTATTCTTTTCCCCGTTAAAATAAGTTTTGTCTGCAGTGCATTTTTGAATAAGAAAATTCGTTGACAATTATTTTATGGACTGAGAAAGTACAACTTTTATTTTTTTTATCTTAAAAAAAAAAAAAAAAAAAAAAAAAAAAAAAAAAAAGCATAGTATGGATAAATATTTTTTATATGTAAATTGAATATGGCATAAAATTATACTAAACTGAAAATTGTTATTATTTTACTAAATTAAATTTCCCCTTTCCCCCCATTATAAAAGTGTGAAAGATTATATTGTTTTTGTATTAATATAATCAGCAATTCATTTCATATAAAAGTTTTCGGTATTATTTTTTATTAAAAGATTCTTCTTGAGACAGCCCCTTGAAAAACCTTGTAACTAGGGCTCTGTACTGTTTTTACGCTATTCTTATCACTAAGAAATTAATTCGGTAAATCATGCTGTTAAATTAAACTGTCTCAGTGGTAAATTTCGAACTAATTATAATAATAATAGTAATAATAGTAATAATTATTATTACTACTTTAAACATTACTTTTTATAGAAATTTTCTACTTGAAAATATCAACCAAAAAGAATTTCTTCATGCCTTATCTTAAGTTTTTATGAAATTTTTAGAAAAGTAGTAAATTAACTACGTATATACTCGTGTATAAGTCGACCCCCCCCCCTCCCCCAATTCGTAAGCAAAATTTTGAAAAAAATTGAATTTTCGTGTATGAGTCGAATCTTATTTCTGGTAGTATGTTGAAAAATGACTTGAAATCGAGGATAAAAAATTTAATAAATTTTCGTTATCATTAATAAACTTTTTTTTTTTTTTTTTTTTTTTTTACGATTCTAATCATACAGTTTTTTTAAAATTCAACGTTTTAAAACTGTATAATTATGTTAAACCATAGAAACTTATTCACACCAATTTAATGATACACAAAAAGAAAATTTTCTTTAAAAAATCTATTCAAGCCTTATTTACAAGGGTAAACAACTTCTTAGACTGCTAAAATTATAGTACTTCTTTGTATTGTAGGACTTTTAGGGAGAGATATCAAGAAGCATCCTCAAGTTCAACTCTTTTTAAAAAGGAGATTATGATAAAGGGAGAAATGCCCCTGTATTGAAGGAAATTCTATCCCAAGAGAAAATGGGTGCAGTACAATTACAGGAACATTATTGTTGGGGTTTTTGTTTGTCAATGATAGGGAAATGACCACTGTCCGCTTTATCTCTCTCTCCAACCAAGACCCATGTGTGATTACTTAAAAGACTTGCCCATTCGACAATTATCTGTGATTTTTTTTTTTTTTTTTTTTTTTTTTACAAACTTGTTCATAAATTGACTCTCCCCCCATTTTCAACTCCCAAATTTTGTCTAAAATTCTTCGACTTATACACGAATAATTATTTAATCGACTCATGCATGATAACCCTTTATGAGTTTGCATTGTAAAAAAGGTCTCAATGAACTATTCGTATTTTATATTTACTACTTGTTACATATAAACATCGCATGATGTTCAATAATATTTGTGCTGTATGACAATAGCTGGCAGACCCAGTTCATTTTTGAATTTTTAGCTGGAAAATTTGCTTAAAAAAATCTGATCTGCATAAGAGAAGCTTTTCTTAAAATTTCTTCCTCTCTTTCTCTCTATTACTTTTCTCTATCGACTCTGGGATCTAAGCGACAATATGAGCTTTTTTTTTTAACTTTTTTTTCGTGCTAATGTGTACAAAGTTTAAATTACTACAGAATACTTTCCCTTTTTTTAATAATCCATTTTTAACCTGTTTTAAGTGCAAAATACTTTTTTATCTATTTAAAAATAGTTGATGCATGCGAGGAATAAAGAAAAAAATATACAAAATAAATAAATCTACAGAAATTCTATCTAGGTATCTAAAATGAAATTTGTATAATAAAAAAAATTTATTTAGATATCTTGTGGAAAAGTTTATGACTAAAAACAACGACTTTCAACAAAGCAAGTTTTGAATTTAAAATGTTTTAAGAAAGAAAAACTCAAGAAAATAGTAAGATGTGACATTTATTGTAGTGCATATTTAAGAATGTAAAAGGTGGTAAGGAAAAATATTCAACAAAATTATGACACGTTAATATGATAAAAATTCTATAGCTGGAAAATTTGCCAGAATATTTAAAAAATAACGAAAAGAATTAAATATCTGATTATTATACCATCTATAATTATCACATACCACGTTACACTGCAATTTAACACTCATCTTATTTATCTTCTTGATCAGCCAATGACTAAAAAGAGAGAAAAAAATATATGTTATCTGGATGATATGGATAATTGTACGGATAATTTTAACATTCGTTAAAATTAATAAGGGAAAATGTGGAAAATGTAAATAAATCTTTCAAAGGGGTAGGGGATGGATGGAACATAATGCATAAAATATAGAAACTATCTCTTCTTCTCAATACGTATAATTTACATTAACTCTCCTGCTGTCAAACTTTCATTTTTCGTTTTATTTCAAAAATATATTTATATTATCATACATTCAACCATCGCTACTAATGTTATGAAATCGGAAAAATTCGTGATGCATGAGTATATTATAAGTACACGGAAAAATGGGTTACAATATTTTTAAACAAAAAATTTCTTGAAATATCGTATTGTGTTGTCATTTTTAAAGAATGACAAAACAATAATGCAAGCCTATATATATATATATATATACAGTGTGCCCACGTATAACCTGACGGACCTTTATTTTCGAAATCGTTGGTCCTAGATGCATACTTCCAATTACAAAAATAGTTTAAATAAGGTAAAGAATTATTTTTAAAGCGATTTGAGTCAAGAAAAACATTTATTAAAAAATTACGAAATTTAAATTTTTACACGGTCCCCCGGTCCTATAAGTGATATTTACTAAAAGTTTACAGTGACTCTAACAAGTAAGACAAAAAAAGTCCCATTCATCTAACATTAAAATTGACCGAGATATGAAACTTTGAAATGCATGACTTATACCACTTTTTTGCATATCAAAATAGATGATTTAGACCATGCTTTCAGGGGTCGTGCATAAAATACTTAAACTTATTTCAAGGTACATGCGCTTTGAAAGAAATCGTACAAATATTACGATTAACTTTTATTAGTTAAGTTTCAGATTAGTTAAAATAATTATATTTTAACATATGTTCTATTTTGTAAGGATTTGAGGCTATGATTTCTTTTAACTAAAATTATGTTATTTTCATAAGGTTTTATTTAACTTGCAATGATTGCAATTTCCAGTTTAAAATTTGTACTCGAACTTGCTTTCAAATGTCCGATCGAAGTTAAATTTTGCATACTGACTTAAATTCGATGACAATGCAGTATTATTATGATTTTCGACTCTTACCATCTTATAATACTTATATAGAGGATACCACGGAAAAAATCGGATAGATTATCGTCAAGAAGTTTAAGAAAGTGTTTTAGATTAGATAACATAAACCTGCGATGGTTGTGTTCTTTAACTTCTATAATTACATTTTATGTATTTTTTTAACGCTGAATCAAAAAATTACCTTCACTTTTAACCATCATGTCAAGATTTTTCGCAAATCGTAAATTTCAAGGTTAAAAAATAGCGAAAAATTTGATACTATAAAATAGATGTAATACATTTTTATTGAGTTTAATTTTATTTAATTCAACAATTTATTATATTTTTTGTCTTATACTGGGTTTCTTACAGCGCTCCGGGGTCCATTGAGGTTGGGAGGGGAGGGGGGGGGATCAATTTTAACTTTTAGCTTTTTAACTTTGAAATTTGCGATTTGAGAAAATTCCTGACGTGATGGTTTAAAATGAAAGTTATTTTCGGATTCAGTGTTAAAAAATACATAAGAATCAATTTTCAAAAGCTAAAAAACATGCCACAACCCAAAATTTTAAAGACAGTGTAACAGCATTTAAAAATATGTATCATTTTGTAAAGAACTGAGGCTGTTGTTTTTCATCCTTTTATTTAAGAAAAATCTGTTATTTTTATCCTCTTATAATATTCAGTATAAATTGTACATTTTGCAGTAATATGTCAGAATGATTAAAGATTTCAAATTTATATTGCAATGCTAATTTTACTCTCAACAATTTCTTTAATATAACTGACGAAATTATATTTCTACTTAATTTATGAATGACCCCTAATATGCAGCAAAAAATATTCTCCAACTTTAAGCAGCTATTACTGGGATAACAGCTATTATTGCGTTAGATTAGGCTCACCAAAACGGGTGTATGTGTGTGTGGGGGGGGGGGGGGAATCTGCAAAGGAAGAGATTCAATCACTAATTATCGCAAACACATAGTTTAATTTATTATTAAAGGATGATTTGTTTTTGTGTAGTAAGTCAAATGCAACAAAATATCAACTTTCTTGTTTCTGCTTTCGCAGAAGCAATAATTCCCTTTGCCTGATGAAGATTCTTTTAGCCACCCAAAACGCATTGATTTTTATGATTTTATATTATTTTTAAGAAATTAACATTATCAGATTTTGTGTTAAATTATAACCGTACTTACCACAATTCTTGTCAGATATAAACTTTAAATCATTATAAATTAGAAACTGAGTTTTATGAAACAAACACAATTGTTAATTTCATGGAACTGATCCTTACATATACAGTGGTGGCCAAAATTGTGGACATTTTTGAAATGGTCATGCTTTATAAATTTGTGTGCTTTTAGAATATATTAATTTTCACTTAAATACAAATATTTATATATAAAATTCAAGGAAATTTAATGTAGAATTTAATTGAAAAAACAGAATTAAAAAAAGAATTAAAATTAGAAAAAAGTTACGCTAACTTTAGTCTAAAATACAAACACAATTATTCATGAATGCTGAAGAGCATTGTAATGAAAGCTTCCTAGCCAATCCCAATCACTGTTCTGAGAACCAAACAAATGTCAGTAACTAAACTGTAGTATATTTTGATTTTTAATAGCGGTATTTTACTAGAATGAATTTGGCAGAATGGTGAGTACTAGTGTAAAGAAATAGAATAATGTTTTTTTCTATTTTTTTCTTAAACAAATAATTTAAAACAATGTCATCATCAACAAGATCTGATTGGACACCCACAAAAAGAAGCAGAATTGTCATATTGAGAGAAAATGTTCTTCCTTAATGCTGAAATTGCAAGACATGTTGGTGGATCAATCACTTTATCTGGTGTACGAAAGTTGTGCTTACATTATGAAGAAACTAAATGAGTGATAAATAAAACAAGATCATACCGAAAAAAATGCACAAGTGCTTCTGACGGTAGAAAGATAAAAAAGGATGTGCCTCAAAGATAGAAGAATTTCATCAGATGCTGTTAGATGTGAAATGAATGCAATGGGTATTTCAGTTAGTTCAAGAACAATAAGGAGAAGATTAGCAGGTTTTGCATTGAAAGGTAGAATTCCAAAAAAAGAAACATTTTTAAATCTTCTTCAACACAAGAAACGAATTCAGTGGGCAAAAGAACACATTAATTGGTCAGAAAATCATACTATCAAATCAGGAAGCAAATAATTTGGAGCGATGAGAGTAAAATATCGCTCCTTGGTATAGTGATGGGCGAAATTATGTGAGACGTAGAGTAAGGGAAGGAGCTGCATCCTCATTGCATTGAAGCAACTACAAAGAATGCAACAAATGTCATGATTTTGGCCTGTATGTCTGCAGATGCTGTGGGCCGCATTCAAGTGATTGATAGCATTCTGAATGCAAACAAATACATCGAAACTGTCCTGGAACAAAAATTGATACTTTCCATCAGGTATTTCTTTCCCAATAAAACACCATTTATCTTTCAGCAGGATTCAGCTCCATGCCGTGCGTCAAAAATATACAAAGAATGGTTTAAAAATAAAAGCATACAATTATTACCCTGGCCACGAAACAGCCCTGAACTGAATCCTGTAGAAAATTTGTGGCGACGTTTGAAAATCCTTGTACAAAAAAGCACCCATCTAATAAAACTCAAATATGTTGAAGCTGTAATTGATTCTTGGCATCATGAAATTAAAAAGGATGAACTCCAAACACTAGTTCTCTCAATGAAAAAGCGCTCTGAAGCTGTTATAAAAAACAAGGGTTATCCTACTAAATATTGAATGTGTAAGTGTAACTTTAAAATATGATGAAATCTAAGATAGATCTTATTTTTTGTAAGCCTAACATTGTAAGCGTATTCCAAATATTTTAATTATGTTTATTTATTTATTTATTAAATTCTTACATTAAATTTCCTTGAATTCGATATATAAACATTTGTATTTGAGTGAAATTTATTATATTCCTCAAGCACACAAAGTTATAAAACCTGAAAATTTAAAAGAATGTCCACAATTTTGGCTACCACTGTAATTATAGTTCTCAGAAATTGAAATTTATACATTATATGTTAAATATTTAACTCTGCCTGAAGATTACTATTGCATCTTGTAATTGTGATTCTCCAGCAATGCACGCAATCTGAAAGATCAACTTAAATACATTTTAGTACATTGCATATATAATTAAAGTATACTGTACAAAATAATTTATTAAAATGTGTTATAAAGTTTCAACAGTCGTTGTATACTTCTACTTTTTCATTTAAATGTTTTTTAAAACACAATAATTCATCGATAATTTTCAGTATGTTAATGAAATACAAGTGTCTGTTTTTGCAAATCATTGTTAAAGTTTCTTATTACAATAGTTTTTTAAAAAGAATTTGTTTTTCACCTTTCTTGATATGAAATTGGTTTTCTCAGGGAGATGACATCTGAGTTGTTTCTCATGATCTATTGATTAGAACCCAGGACTTGATGGATTTCTAAATTACGAATATCTTGCAATTTATTTGGCTTGAAGTTCCTTGATGCGCTTAAAAATAGTATCCTAAATATTTCTACTTGATGCTTCGTAGAGATCTAAAAAATAAATCCATTTTAATTTAAAAAGGTTATTTTCAGAAATCATACTTTTTATTTATAATAAAGTGATAAATTGTATACTATTATCAAATAATTACAATGATAAAGGAATAAAAAAATAAATCAGCAATAATATCTTTCTAACGGAAATGTCACATGACCATCCAGAATCGAGAATCAATTAAACTGAAGGAGCAATTGAACAGGTGTAGATTTAATTTGTAAGATATTTTTTATGTTTTATATGTACAGTTGTGAAAAAAGATACCTCCTACTGTCTTTGCCGAAAATAATCGCGTATAATACGCATACGCACTGATACCAATAGAATAGTAATAAAATCTACTTATTAATATAGTGGTAGACTGAAATTTTGCTTACGGGGTCGTCTACATATAAAATTGCCTTACATTTGGAAATTTTCAATATTAAAATCTAATTCTTACATCATATTTGGATTCTTACATAAATGGTACTTTCGGATACGTAAAGGGAAGTCATTTGATCAAGTAGTTCAGGAATTATGCTAATATTTTAAACTCCTAATGTTAAACTCATCCCCCCCCCCCCTCACAAAACACATTACAATGCAAGTAGTTTTTTAAGGATAACATTAAAACTAGTTGGTGGACTGAGCTGTAATTTTAGATTTGTATATATGCGGCGCTTTTAGAAATCGATTTCTATTTTTAAAAAAATCATACGTTATACTTGATATTGTTTTAAAAAATTAATTTAAAGGTAAAACTTATTGAAGAATCCAAAAATGATATAAAAATTAGGTGTTAGTGTTGAAAATTGCCAAGTTTGGTACAATTTCTATATGTAGACGACCCCTAAGCGAAATTTAGGTATAGGATTAATTAGTAGAGGTTATTATTAATGGATCTGTACCAAAACATTTTTATAGATGACTTAGTAACAACTTAGATGACTTAGTAACAGACTTAGTAACTTAGTTTTTTTTTTTAAAATCATTTTTTTCACGATTATACATAAAGGACACCCTAAATTTAAAAATCAATAATTCATCAACTATAATATCTATAAAGATGACATTAGTGATATCTTTATCCGGAATCTCATGAATTTTATATACAATAATTTGAATAATAGTTAAAAATTTCTTCAATAGATGACGCTGTGTTTTCTAAGGACTGAGGCGACTCGAGCAACACGCCATTCAAACAGGTTTGAAACAGATTTCTCCTTTGATTCAACCTGTTTTTTTTCCTAAGAGGAAAGAAATGTTGATCAAATCGTCCTAGTGTGCGACCTGCCTTAACTCCTTCACGGTCGCTTAATATTTGGAAAAACCATCAAAAAAGTACCTATTTATTTTATGAATAAATTATAAGGTTTCTAAATAAAATATACAATAGTTTGTGTTTTTTTTAGGCGAAGAAAAAAGATGTTGAACAAATTCATATTTGTAGAAAAGCCAGCATGCGAGAATTCTGTGTCTTAATGTTTGTTTTACACCGTACAAATTAATGCGAATAAAACCTTTATTTTTCACATCTTAGATCTTTATTTATCATCATCACACACATTTTTACAAATAATATTTGAAACAATATATGTACATTAAATTCTGATTATTAATAATTTTTTGAGTGTTACATATTTCGAAACATGCAATACAAAGCCCAACATTACAGTCAGCACAAAAGCCAAACCCAAACGGCAATATTCAAAGACTTCACACCGAAATGCCAGTTAATTTTTTCTGGTTTCAGAAGTTTTTTCCAGCAATAAATCTCCAGCCCGGAAATATGACGGGAGCGAGAAATAACGAACGACACCTCGGCCCGTGATATTGACGGGAGCGATAATTAAGGGGTTAAACTGTAAAACTGCTGAAATTAACTTCAACAATTTAAAATACAAACCTTAACCCTTTCGGCCTTGTATTTTCTTTCATTTTTTTTCAGTTTTAGGAAAAATTACTTTTACGAAAATCAAATTTAAAGTAGCTATCCAAATCACAGAAGTTAAGGTTTACTGAAATTTGATGAATGTACCATTTTTTCCATCAAGATAAAAATGACGCAGTATATTTCACACTTTAGCTACATGAGCGCAGTTTCATAATTCCACGAAAGTATGTTTAGTTTTTAAATGATTTTTTTTTTTTTCGCTCAAGAGTACAGAACCTCGAACAAGTTCAGAAAAGAATAAACATTTTAATATCTTACTGTAATTCAAGAACGTTTTATCAATTAACAAGAAATTAAGAATTCTTATTAACGTGTTTAATACGAGAAATAACTTGGGAGATTTTATTGATAATTTTATTAACTCTTTTTGTAAAAACGTATCCTCTTGAACTAAGTGTTTTCAAGCACATAATGTAAAAATATGATGTCTAAAAATGCGCTTAATACAAGTACAGTATTATAACAAAATGTTTTCTTATGTATATTGAGTTTAATTAAAATGGAATGAAGGTACTAATTTAAATAAGAAGGGGAAAAAAAAAACTCTTCACACCAAAAATAATTATTGTAAAACCTTCTCCAAACATTATTATTGTCTCTATTTCTATCAAAGGAATTTAATCAAGTTAGTTTAGTTTTCTCCAATGTTGATTTAGATAACTACTTCGAGACCAGTACCCCAAATGCGAATTTTTTTCGGTTGGCACAACTTTGTTTAAAAGAAATTTTACTTATTTCATCACGGAAATTCTGAAATTAAATAAGGCAATTTTTACTTTTCAGAATTAGTGGTAGCCCCCCCTCCCCCCCCAAAAAAATAAAAATAAAATAAAATAAAATAAAATAAAATAAAATAAATAAATAAAAAAAATATAAAAAAATAAAAATATAATAATAATAATAAAATAATAATAATAAAATAATAATAATAGTAATAATAATAATAATGAGCACTGTATGGAGATGAACATTGAACATTATATACATAAGTATATATAATAATAATATAAATAAAAATTATATACAAGATCGATAACATTTGAAGATGCATGTATGACGTATGGGGGTTTGGTCCTGAATAAGTTAAATTTATCTCGTTCCCAGAATGCTGCCACCAAATATGGTATTACTCTAGAGATTTTATTTACTTATTTATTTATATATTTATTACCTCTGATTTCCTTTGCCTTCTATAAAAGACATATTTAAAACAAATAGTTTAGTGCTCAGAATTTCAAACTATTATTTATAATAACAACAACAATACCAAAAAACAAAGTTGTTTACAAAGATTGCTTAGAAGCTCAGATTTTTAACAATTAATTAAACAAATTATTTAAGATTGTTAAAACAGATTTAAAATAAATAAATAAATAAATGAGAAAAAATAAACATAAAGAATATTTTTATTTAAATTTAAATTTAAGGGACATAAAGTTACTTATTTTTGAGCTGTTTGTTTCACTTAATTTAATTTAGGTATTTGGTATCTATAAGTTAAAAGTTAGGATAAAGAAAATTAATCATATTAATTTTTCTTTTAAAGCCTTTTAAGAATTAAAAGAAAAATCTCTGTATTATCTTGCATATGTGTTTTCTTTCCCTTATTATTTCTGTGTCCTTTCTAATTCTCTTTCCTCTCAACACTGTAATTTATGTTGAAATCAAATATTCAGTCCTTTATTGGAAAAGCGTATAGACTATTACTTCTCATTCAATTTTAAATGTCATAAAGTGAACTTTCTAGGATATAAATTAAAATAAAATAAAGTTTCCAATCAATTATTAAGCTTTTATGATGCATAAAATATGGTCTGGAAATTTGTAGTCTTTACTGCTTCAGAAGGGTGTTCAGTTAACTAATAAAATTACATTAAGTACTATGTACAACTATGTAATTAACAAACTCAGAGTGGTGATAGAAGGTCAAGATAAATCATATTTGTTTAGGAAGCCAGGATAGCGATCCACTTATTGAGTGAAAAACACATGTATCCTCCAAGCAAGTTTTCTTTAATCAAATCAACTTTAACAAAAATGAAGATACCGTAACAAAATTTTCAACAGACTTATCTTGTTTTGTACGAAATGTGGTGGCACCAAGAGAAGAGCTAAAAGTGAACAATAATTCAGTCAGTGACATACTGCATGTACTGCCGACGCATTCCAAAATATCAGTGCTGTTTGGACGTGGATGTTGGTCATTTCCAGCACTTGCCACTTTCTGATCACATTTAACACAAAATATAGTAAGCCTGTTAAAAATTTCTGACTGAATTATTTTTGACTGGCGAAGTAGATTACCTGCATTAACCAACCATATTATACATGTCTGAACTTGCCGTGCATAATAAATGCATTGCCCAATATCTGAAAAATGAAATAAAAATCTAAATCTTCAAAGTTAAGAATGTCCCAAAACTTTCAAACGATGTGTAACTACATATTCTTATTTTATTCAGTGCTTAAGCTTAAATTAAATACTGAAAATGTTATCATACAAGAAGAAGCGTAAACAAAAAGTTTTCTACAAATAAATTCCATTTCAAATGCAAAATAGTACATTTAAGTACTTAAAAACTTACCCCCGCAATTTTACTGCAACAATTCGATGTTGCAAATACATAATCATTCTTTTTCAAAAATCAGTAATAGGCTGCCCAATCTGAATTCTACATAAAGAGCGCTCAAAGGCAAATTTTTTTAGTAAAAAGTACTCCAGTGGCGTTTAACGCGAAATTCGAAAGAAAAACTGAAATAAATGTGGTTATGATTACCTAACGGCATATCAGGGTATGTAACTTTGTCTCCGAAAAGATAAGGCTTCAAAAGAGAGAAAAAAAAAAAGAAAGAGAGAAAATAAAAAAATAAAATAAAAACCCGTAAAACGAATACATGACGGCATAAAACGCAATGGCTGAAAGGAAAGGAAAGAGGTCTTATCTGCAAATGTGTACATAAAACAAAAATAAAAAAGATAAGAAAAGCGCATTTGGTTGATCGATAATAACGCTATGGTATGGTACAAGAAGATTGAGCGAAATAAGATACGAATACCACATTTGGCAGTTTATGGTACTTTTTGGCTGTTTCAGTTGTTACACAAATATATTCTGTTCTATAAAAGGAACGGTTTATATTCTGCATTGAATATAATAAGTACACACTTATATACCTGGTTAAATTTCCCCTCAGAAATATTGTGGCATGTTTTTTGTACAAGTGAGGTAAGTCGTGAAAAAGAAATAATATTGCCAAGTGTTTCATTTCGAGTACATGAGGACATGTTTTAATATTCCAAATAAAATTGATAAACCGCATAAATTTTTCTTCAAGAATATATGTAAAATTTTTATTTGATCGTCGAGGTAAGTTATTGTACTCGAGAACATGTACTACGAAAGGTGCATTATCGTCCTATAAAAGAAACAATCCTCATTAAAAAAATATTGTGATTTCGTCAGTGTAAGTCATTTTTTTAGTTTTTGGTATGGTACGATAATTTCTTAGAATTGCATACAGATAGAAAACATATTTCATGTATATGCTTATTCACCAGTTTAATGAAATTAAACTTAAGTCAAACTTTTCTCAACTTCATCGATGTAAATGAAATTTCTCATTTTCTTTATATGCATAATACTTTTCTAGGTAAATTAACAGACAAATTTAGTCAATCCTATAAAGTATTTTTTAGGCTTAATCAATTCTTTATTGAAAAGCCAATAATAGTCCTAGAATCCTTGTTCTGAGTCTGCTCACCATTTAATATTTCTTTCTTTCTTTCTTTTTAAAATTAGAAATTACACTTCAACATTTTCTTGAGTATTTTTTGTTAAAGAAATTTTGCTTTTGCTTCTTGAAATTTGAGTTGTGGGATAATACTTTTGACTGTTCTATCAGTAGTTTTGTTCTTTTCAATTAAATTTTCAATTTTTCTTTCTAGCTGGTGAATGTCATTATGTACCATTTCCTTATTTTGTTTTTTTTATAATTTGTTTAACATTTCCCTTTTACCCTAATATGTTGTTTTCACCTTAACCAAAAAATCTAATACATATTAAATCAAACTTGTATATTATTCTCTATTAAAATATTTTTCTTTTGCAAATTTAAAATATTTTTCGCCACGCGAAAGTAATTACATATTTCATTGTGCTTTAGCAGTATTATAATTAGCATACAGTAACTTATATGGCCATCATCAAATGTTTTAATATTATTTTTTTTAAAAGCTCTTTATTTTTATATTATCAGAGCGTTTAAATGCACATATTTTGACAACAATTAACAAATGATCTGACGTGATTACATAAACCATTGTAATTAATTCATTAAGCATCAAAAAGAGCATAAAACAACAATATTAATCAGTAATAGCCATAAAGGAGCATAAACGATAATATATATTAAGATAGGCTGGATAGAGACTAAATTTGTATTTGTAACAGAGCATTTACTTCCCCATTTCAGAGGAATATTGCATTGGAATGTGGGATGATCTTATATTTTGTGGGGGGGTTCAGGCGTTGGCGAGTATTTGTAAGGGGGGGGGGGGTCTTTCTTTACCAGCAACCCGAAACAGTATCGATTTCCCGCAATGACGTCACATTTTGGCGCAAAGGCGTGACAACGCATGTTATTGCCCGATAAACTGCAGATACCGGCCGCAACACTTTTAATAATTTAGCAGGTAGGTATTCATTGTGCCGAGAGCGATCCTACAGAATATAACTGGCCGTAATTAACAGTAAATCACAGCGAGCCAAGGTTGGAGAAGCCTAATTACAAGACGCGCTTCCCATTGTTATTGGCAGCTTCATATTTTCCTGTTCTAATTATTCTCGGGTAAAAATTTATGCACCTTATGCGCGCCAAATGGCGATAATACATGTATTTGGCTGCAATTTATGTCACGTTTGCTGACAAAAGACAGTCGAGAGATAACGGACATGCTTTACTTAATATCACTAAGCTTTTTATCAAAAAGTGATATCAGATATTTTCAATAAGATATGGAATTTTCGTATAATGAAGAGATCGTGCGAGTTGACGATATCGTTTTCTTTTTAGATTATTTTAAACTTAATTCGATCAGAGTACAAATCCCATAAAAAGCCATTTTCTTCTAATATAGCAAATATTGTAATATTTATATTTATATTTATTATAAAAATAGATATTCTTTTAATGAAAAATATAAACAACATGTATCTATACGTGGAAGTGAAATTTTATTATTGAGATTGAAATCTACAGAGCTTCCTTGATTGTATGTGTGCTGAATTTCGAAAGCTGTATAAACGGATATTTAATGTACTTGTTTTGAGAAATACATATTTTAATTTACATTTAGATAGAATAATAATATTTGTGTTATTTTTTAAGCATTTCTCTTGAAAACGATTCATATGTATACATGAAATTACATAACAAATTTTCAGTACCACATCTTTAATAAATCTGAAATTGCTTAAGGAAGAATGAAAGCATCAACTCTTCCTGCGATTATATTAATGAAAAATATCGTTATAAGAAGAATAACTAATCTGTCTTGCGTTTATTACATTAAAGGGAGGGGGGGGGGGGGTGTACAACTTTGCATTAAGCTAAACTGTACAATCAGAAAAATAAAAAGAGAGAGAGAGACATAGGTTTTAAGTACCAAATTGTTCAAGTGAAAAACAAAAACAGAAATAGCCATTCAAGTGGAAATTAAGCTTCCTTTCATTTATGTTTTTTTAAAAAAAAGCTTAGGGGGTCATCTTGAAACTCACATTGCACTAAAATCTGAATTTAACGATACGAATACCCAATTTTTACATCGTATTTGGCTTTTTCGGTAAATTTTACATTAGGACACCAAACGGGAAGTCATTCAGACAAGTAGTTTGGAATTAGGAATAGGTTTAAAGTTTGAAAATCCTAATGTTAAATATATTTGTAATCGTTGCAGAACGCATTTCAATGCAGGTATATTTTTTCAGCATAACTCAAAAACTATAGCATATTAGAAACTTTCATCACATCCTTTTACAGCCCAATATTTATGATGAATCCGGTGCAAGTTTTAATGAGCACATATTAATTATGCAATATAAACTGAAAATAAACGGAATTTGAAATAGCTGATAAAGTAAGGCAATCTTAATGCATGTGAACCTCGGGGAAGTTCTTAAAATATTATTGCGTTTATTCAAAGTACAACTATGTGCTATAGTATATACAGGGTCCGCCAAAAGTCTCAACCCTCCTCCTTCCTCTATCTCCGAAACGCGTCGCAATTTCGGAAATCTGTGAAACTTGAGTTCAATGAACTTGAGAGGAACCCTCATTTGGTTAAAATAATAATAATAATAATAATAATAATAATAAATAAAAGTAAATTGCACGGACCAAATGGAGGCACCGGGGAGGGCGACTTAAAATTTTTCAAAAATAACACCTAATTTTGACATCATATTATGAGTTTTCGATAAATACTATCTTCGCATACAAGACAGAAGTCATTCAGTCAAGTAGCATATAGAAATTATGCAGGTTTAAAGTTTGCAACTCCTAATGTTAAATTCTTTTTTAGCAATTGCGAAACAGATTCCAATGCGTGCAGTTTTATTGAGGGGCTACTTCACTCACGCGAAAACACCTGTTCGCTTATGTTAATCCTATGGTAGACTTTTTAATGATATCTCATTTGCATTTCAATATTTTTAAATGATTTTTTTTCAGTGGGTATTTGAGGTCAATTTCTACAAAGACCATTTTTTACTTTTTCGGTTTTCTTTGCAGTTTATTTTTTAATGAGTATATTTTCTCTTTTGAAAACGGTTCCGAAAGTAAAAGTATCCGAATAAAAAAAAATCTGTAAACAAAATCGGAAAAGTAAAAAACGGCCTATGTAGAGATCGACCTCTGCTATTCTATGCAACAACAACAACAACAAATAAAATAAAATAAAATAATAATTTAAAATATTGAAATGCAAACGAGATATCTTTAAAAAATTCTTTCATAGGATTAACATCAACGATCGGGTCTTTTCGCCTGAGTGAAGTATTCTCTCATAAGTATCACTCAAAAACTACTTGGTGGAATGAGTTGAAATTTGGAATCTTTTTAAACTTTTAAAAGTATTTGAAGCTTTTTAAAATCGATTTATGTTAAAAAAAAAAAAAATACATAGGTTACAATTTACATGTTTTTTTAAACACCTATTTTAAAAAAATAACTTTCGAAAGAAATATGAATTTTAACCTATGAGTTTTTGCCAAAAATCGATTCCTAAAAGCTTCAAACGTTTGAATCCAGATTTGCAGCCCATTCCGCCAATTAGTTTTTGAGTTATTCTTAAAAAAACTACTTGCATTGCAATCTGTTTTGCAACGAATACAAAGAAATTTAGTATTTAAGAGATCCAATTTTTAAACTTTCATAATTCCTAAACTACTTTATCGAATGACTTTTAGTTTTGTATTCGAAGGTAAAATTTACCGAAAAAGCCAAACATGATGTTAATATTAGCATTCGTATTGAAAATTTCAGAGTTTGATACAATTTCACTATAACGACGACCCCGAAAGCTTTTTTTTTTTAACATAAATTGAAAGAAGACATAATTTTCAGACATCTATTTCCGGTTTGTTGTGCTGCAATTTGATGATTATAATATATGGGCCTCTTTCTTTTTTTTTTCTTGACCGACTGTTACATCTTCTATATCTTATTACCCGACTGAAAAGAAGGGTTATGTGTTTCACGCGTATCTGTGTATGTGGATTTCTTTATACCCTCGAAACAGCCCAACGGCTGGATGGATTTTAATGAATGAGGTTTCTATCAATTCGTCTTAACGGCCCGATGGTTATAGGCTAGGTTTTGTTTTTATAAATACAAAATGGCGGTAGAGACGAAAAAAAAAATTACGCACCGTATTGAGTGGCATATCATTGGATATGTCTTTCAAAATGAAGACGATGTTTCATTGAATATTTTACAGTCAGAAGCTCCGTTAAAATATTATACAACCTGGAAGTTGTGTATGTAGGATCTCTAGCTTTACTGCAACTCTAACCATCATAGAAATCCGTAGACCTCATCAAAACAGTATTTATATATAGGGGCTAACAATTAAACACAACTTAAAAGTCATCAATACAAGTAAATGAAAAAAAAAATAGGTAAGTAATATAAACAAGTAATATAAAAAAAATATTTTAAGTCAATTCCCACTTAGGTCAATAAGAAAATTTTTTTCTTCCATTCTTCTTTCCTCTTGAGTGGCGCTTAAAATGCCTTGATCAAGAAGAGGGCTCTCTTGGTCTTAAAATACCTTGCCCAAGAAGAGGGCTCTCTCGATTATTGAAAATTAATTAATTTAATTTAATTAATGAATTAATATTTGAAAAAAAAAACTGGATTAACATCAAGTGTCACCCACTACAAGTTTGAAAAAATTATTTGAGCTTGATTGGATGAATAATAAGTATTTTATTAAGGATTGAAATTTTGAACAAGATATATATATATATATATATATATATAGCGAGAGTGTGAGCTAATAGTAGGAATTGAAAAAAAAAAGTTTTACATTGATGAGAAATAATTAATTAGTTCGCTTTTTACGCAGTCGGGTTTTTTGATTTTTTAAATTTAATTGTTTATTTAGCTAAAGGCTTTGCTTTTATTTACAGCTGTTTAAATAAGCTACCGTATTTTCTTATATAAATCAACATTTTAAACAAAAAAATGTGATATAAAAGGAATTTATTAAGTCTAGAAAACGGAATATGTAAAATATTTTTGGTATAACTAAAGACATTTATGGATCACATTTAAACAACAGCCCTTTAAACAACAACAACAACAAAAACACACTTATTTAAATAAATTTTCTGACTCAAGACATGTTTATTTGACTTGTAAACCCCCGGAAGGTTTTCGGATTTGTATTTAATAAAGATGGTTCAATTTAAATATTTGTATACGTACCGGTTTTAAAGTGCATCCATTTTGTTTATATATTTCCTTGTCAAATTATTTGTATTGAATTTAAGAAAACTATTTTTACTCGTTGAATCATGAAATTATTACAGGTTTGAAGGTTATCTTATCTCTGAAACGTAAAATACCTCATTTAATGTTACATTATTAAATATAAACTAAGACAAAGATAATTGAAATATATAAGTGAATTTATGAGTGAATCTATGAGTGATTTAGCAATTTCTGAATGGTAATTTTAATAATTTAAATATGTATGGAATAATAGAAAGCATGAAAACTTTACTAATTATCCCCTTGAAGGGCGGTGGTATATCACTAATACAACTTAAAATTTGGACCAGACCTTTTGAAAACAAATTTGCTTTTACTATTTATGTGAAAAAAGATTGCCTGTTTTTATTTTCAAATAACATTTTTGGAAAATTCTGGTGTAAATTTAACATTACAGTAACACAAATACTTGCTCCGGAAAGGGTTAAAAAGATAGAGATAAGTATTTTTTTTTTTTTTTTTTAATGAAAACACAAAAAGTAAACATAATAGCGCCTGAAAGCCTTCCCATAAATTGAAATTTTATCTGAAAACGATTTTCAAGGGATCTTGTATAAATTACATATAATGTCATATTTAAGATTGTTCATGAGAAAATTGCTCACTAAAGGAGCTGGTAACCCCCAATATATTGTATATTTTCAAAGTTTTATAACAAACGATGAGAGACTTCCAAATTCTTTTGTTTATTAACCTTTCTACTTTGAGCAAACTTTACTCGAGTGGGGTATAAATTTGGATTTTCTTTTCTGTAGGATCTACTGATGACGTGAGAATAATTTGGAAGACGAACTTAAGCCGAAGAAGGACTTCTTTGTAAAAGATGCGGCCATAGCTGATTGTATCTTCAATAGAGGATGGAGATGGTGGTGGATTCTTAGAGGAAGGAAGGGAGGCCCCGGCCAATGGGCGTAAGGGCCAATGACGTCAGTTGTGAAGAGAATCGATATTGCTGCAGTATGGCCACTTTGAAAAATTTTATGGTGGTATTTTTCGAAGCCCGAGGATTTTCTTTCTTTTGTGAAATAATTTTTTTTTTTTGTTGTTGTTTGCGTATGTGTGTGTGTTTGTTTTTATTTTCCTTTTCCGGTCTCGAAATACGGAGGCATTCTATAATTAAAGTGCATTGCAAGCTATGTATAACAGGCTTTGTTAATATGTGAAGCATGTTTTAGAAGTAAAATGTTATGTTTTGTGAATCCGTTAATTCTTATTGTAATCTATTTATTAAAGATGATGCCAAAACATTATGCATAACGACTTTATATAATGCAAAGAAAATTTAACAAATGAATAAAACACGTGCGAGTTCCTCAATTTCCACTTTCTCAGAAAAAAAAAAATCGGATTTTCTAATTGCACAATTTTTTAGAATACGTGTCAAAAATTTCTATTTCTTTTGAAAGGATTTTTCGAAAAAAAAAAAAGTATGATGGTGCTGTTGGAAACCGCGGGATTTTCTTTCTTTTGTGAATTTTTCTTTTTCTTTTTCTTTTTCAGTTTTGTTTTTGTTTTTAACTTTATTTTTCAGTCTCGAAATACTGGGGGATTCGATAATTAAAGTACATTGCAAGCTATACAAAGCAGGCAGTGTGTATGTTTGTTAGTATGTAAAGCATATTTGAAAAGCAAAATGTTATGCTGCGTGAGTTCTTTAATTCTTATATATGACCTATTTATTAAAAATGGTGCAAGAAATTTGCACATAATTATTTTACATTAAAGCAAAAACAAATAAATAAATAAAAGTAAAAGTACGAGGTTCTAGTACAGATGTACATAGCTACCAAGTTTTGGACATTTCTAATTCCACTATTTCCGAGTAATAATTTTCGATTTATATAATTACAGATATTCAAAGATTAATATTAAAAGGGGGGAAAAAAAGCGGACTAAAATACGGAAATTGTACTGGCGTCTCGTTTGCCAGTACAATTTCCGTATTTTAGTCCGGGTTTTTTTACAGTGTATTTTCTTTATTTAGATTATACATATAAACATTTCTGGTTAATTAAATGCACCTTGCTTGGTGGAACAAAAGCAGCCAGATACTTCAAAGCCAACATGGAAAAAAAAAAAAGTTTGGGGTATGTAATTTTACAGTCTTTTCAAATAGAACAATTATAATAATCATAAAAAAAAATCTGTAATATTTGTTTGGTTTTTTAAACCTTGTGGGATACTTTAAAGATTTTCATATACTTTTTAGAATGGATAAATATTTTAAATCGCCTTAGAATTGAAAACGTTTATCGTACTTTTAAAATATATTACTTCGAACATATATTTATATATATATATATATATACATATATATATTGACATAATTTTTTTGGAAAAAATTGAATTAAATCGATGAATTTTTAACAATAAACAATTTCTAGAATCTTCAAATATGCTAATCGAAAATTACAGTCATTCCGCGCGTTAGTTTTTGAGTTATGCTTAAAACTACTTCGATTACAATGTGTTTTGCAAAGATTAATAATGAATTTAATGACTTCTCGTTTGGTATCTGAAGGTAAAATTGACCGAAGAATCCAAATATGATGTCGAAATTAGGTGTTAGCATTGAAACTTTTAAAGTTCGTTGCAATTTCTATGTGTAGATGACCCACTATGTAAAATTTAAGCGTAGAATTAATTAGTAGACATTATTACTAATTGATTGGTACCAGTCACATTTTTATAGGATGATTTTCTGTAGATTTATTTAGTAGATGATCCGTTTTATTTATATATTTTCCCCCAGTATTGGATGCTACAACCGGCCCTTATTCGTTTTCGTTACCTTAGGTCCATTTGTATTGTTTCAGAAAAATAATTCCATTTGGTGTAATTTGCGATTTTATGTCTACACGATACTTCCATGAAGAAAGTATGCGTGCACATAAATATTATAAATATACGTGCAGTTTTAAAAATGGTTAGTAGCTCAGTTTTTCTGCATGAAACAGAACTTGGGCTAGATACTAAGGTCTCCCATACCTTAATAAATATAATTTTAAAATTTAACATACTCATTGTTCAGTTATCTCAAATTATCGAAATTATAAAATGCAATAACAGGACACAAAAACACTGCAGTTTCCAAATTTTGAATTCACTCTTTAGAAAAACAATTTCCGGGGATTCGCTAGACAATCATAGCTGGAATTAAATCATTTATGTATAAAAATAAAAAAAAAATAATAGGGATTATTCTGTAAAGGAATTATTAAAAATTTCACTTTTTAATTTAAAATATAAGAAAATGTTCTTTTAAAAAATAATTTTTATAATAATTAACCTGAAAAATAAAATATCAGATGTAGTTTTTCATTATACATATACAGAAAAAGAAAGTTTAAAATTTCATCAGTTATTATTTAATGGTTTAATCTTTGTTTAGTTTCTAATTTGCACTTCAAAATACATCAATTTATATTCTATTATTTGGAATTCAAATAGGACACAACCTTAAAAGTAGAATATCAGAAATTTTTTTTCATTTGCATTAAAAAAAATAAAATAAAAAATCAATCATATAGTATTATTGAGAAAATCGAACAAATACAGTCAATGTACGAGCTATTTTTTATTCATTATCTTACGATATGTTCTTCAAGATACCGGAGACGTGATGGGAAATTTCTCCAAAACTTAGCTCAGCTTTTCACTTCTCATGAACCCAGTATTCTTCTCCCTGAAATATAATAAATAATAGTTTATTTATACACTAGTTTCACATTTCATACTATAAAAAATTTAAAAAAATGTATACATAAATAACTACTTTAATTTAGCTCCTAAACTTGTTCTCCTCTCTCTTTTTTTTTTTTCACTGGCTTTTAACAAAGTTTCGTGTCCTATTTTTTAAAGTATCTGTTATTTATACAAAATTTAATAATCATCTGATATGCTGTGAAATATAAATCTGAATGGCAATTTAGGAAAACATTTTCTTTGTAAACATTTTGTTACAGAATGCAATAAAAAATACGGTGTGTCCTAGTTTAAATGAAAGGTCACAGTATAATCTACCTCATATAGTTGTAATTATAGGAAATGAATGGAAATTTTATTTTATCTACTGTCTTCCCTGTTGTAAATTACATTTTTTAGCTTTTTCTTGTCGTATAATAAATTCGAATATTTAAGTATCAAGCTTGAAAGATACAATTAATCTCCCCCCCCCCCCATATATAATTCATTTATATATTAGTTGTATATATTTAACTTTGCTTTTAAGAATGCAGTGGTGGAAAAGATGTGCAGGAGTGGACCGATTATCAGCACTAAATTTTAATGTTATCCTTCGCCCTATTAAGTCTCAGAAATTGTGTCATTAAATAAGGAGAAGAATAGTATTAAAATTTAATGATGACAATCGGCCGAATTCTGCGCATTTGTTCCACCACTCCGAATGTTTGCATGATAAATCATCTTGACCATTAAAAAATCCACCATAAGATATAATTCATTATATATTTGAACTGAGGAACTTTACTTTTGGAACTATTTGTGCCAAGTACTTTCATCGTTCATAGACATTTATTAAATAATATTTTTTACAATTTACAATGCGTAAAATAATATAATATGCAATTGCATTCATTGACAAGGTTATTTTTAAGTAGCATGCATAGTTATCTAAATTTCAGAACTTCACGCACGCATTTATGATACAACCGATTAAAAAAAAAAAAAAAAGCCTTAGATTTTTATTTTTTAGTTGAACCTTTTTAGAACAATAATGGCAAAAATGACTTCCATTTACCAGGTAACTGCATTTTAAAATAGCCTGCTTTCTTTAATTACAATGAGCACAAAATTCAATTCAGTGGGATAAGTATATTTTAAACATACGCATTGAAATATGAATTTAAGAAATCTCCCTCACTTTAAATGCAGTTTCTCCCTTATCTTTTGCAATGGAAAAAAACCTTTTTAAATTTGTACAATACCCCTCATTTTGCATTTCATACAGCAAAGTTCGAGAAGGATCGTTATAAAAGAAAAAGTGCTTTAAATGTTTTACGGTGCCGTAAGTTATGGTCGCTTTCCTACAGGCCCTACCATATTTTCCCCCTGCGCTGAAATAAAGGGGATAGATTTCTTAACACATAAATCGGCATCTAGAGAGCTGGAGAAAAAATTCAACTGCCTTTTTCGTATATAACGGGACATAAGAATTTTTTTTTTATCTTCTTTTCAGATATATATTGATTTCTCTCAAGGACAGACAAAGGTTGTTCTTCAAAAGCCCCCGGTCATTTTCCCAAGAAAAATGATGATATAAATGAACGTGTTTACATATAAATTACTTACACAGACAGAATCTCAAATAGCCTGATATTTATTAATGCTTGATTGGACGCTTATTCATTTTTACAATAGATCGAAATGAGAAGACTAAAAAATTTTGGAATATTTTGAATTTTTATGAACATAAAATGTTTCATAAATGTAGTAAATAATGAAATTTCTAATATAATTATTATACGACTAATATTAAATATGATACTGCTGAGAAATATTTAGATACCCCCGGCTCTCCTTATATATAATATCGTTATATTGATGACATAATTTTAATTGCCACTGATCAATCTAAAATTTCTCAATTTCCAGTTGATTATCCCACTAATTTGGAATTAACGGTTATCTAACAATACAATTAACTTCTTAGATCTTAAAATTACAATATAAGACAACAAAACAATAACAGATTTATATGATAAACGTAAAGAATTTAAATTCAAAGTTAATGCATTTACAAATTTTAAATCTTGTCTTCATCATTCTATATATCGAAATATACTACTTAATCATTTATATAGAATAAAATGTTTATGTTCTTCTCATCTAATTAACAATAATATTAAAAAACTAATTTATGATGCATTAAATCATGGTTTTCCAAAAAAAATCATATATTCATTACTATACAATTACAGTGCGTCTCATAAATATAAAGACACAGATGTTTTTGAAATTACATATTATTATTTCAGTTATAAGATATTAAATTTTGCACCTCATATTAAGAACATTGAAATGAATCTCTTATAGGGGTTTTAATTTAAATAAAATAATTTCGACTCAAATAATAAAAATAATAAAAAATTACGCTGTCTCATAAATATAAAGACAAACTTGAAACTGCTTCATATGCAATTTTTTTTCGAATGCGCGCGTGCAGAATTAATGCGCACGCGCAGAGCTACAATTTAGGTTTCACAAAGGAGCAAAGTTGTTTGACTTTTTTCAATTGCAAAGATGCCGTGGAACATTGAAATTCCTAAAGATGAGATTTGTAAAATACGTGAATTTAAAGCTAATGGCTTAACAGCTTGTCAAATATGTGAAAAAACTGGGAGAAGCAGGGATGCACTTTATAAAATTTTATCAGAAACTTACAATTTATATTCGAAATAACGATCTGGCAGACCGAGAAAGACTAATGAAAGACTCCATCGCAAGATCACGCGAATTGTTTTGTCGCAAAAAATGTCACTCAGATAAGTTTCTCAACAAGTTTAGGGTATGGTCCTAAAGGATACAGTACATCGTCGTATAAAAGAAAGAAAAAACATTGTATGCCGGCATATGTGCAGATTTCCTTTACTGAAAAAAGAACACAAAGAACGGAGGTCAATCGGGGTTAAAGATCATAAGCACTGGAAGGACGAATGGATGCAAGACATTTTTTCAGATGAAAAGAGGTTTAACTTGGATGGCCCAGAATGTTGGAATTCCTACTCGCACGATTTAAGACGTGAATCTTGAACCCTCTTCAGTAGGCAAAAAGGGTGAGGTTCTGTTATGGTTTGGGGTGCCTTCTCTTTTAATGGAACTACAAATATTGCGTTTCTGGAAGGTAAACAGACATCTAAAGAGTATATAGAACTGCTTGATAGTCATTTGTTGCAAATTGCTGAAACTCTTGGTTGTCGGAATTATTTGTACCATCAGGATAATGCATCGATTCACACATCAAGATGCACAAAAAAATGGTTAGCCGATAACAATGTTCATTTCACGTTGTGGCCTGCACGTTACCCTGATTTAAATGCAGTTAAGAATCTTTGCGGCATTTTCAAACGCAGTGTATATGCATCTGAAAGACAATTTTCAAACGTCCTTGAGTTGTAAAAAGAAAGCGAACAAAGTTGGCTTCATATAAAGCCCAATAGTTATACAACTTAATAAACAGCATGCCCGCTAGAATATATTCTGTCATTAATAGATGGATCTTTTATTGGATGGTAATTCAAAAGTATGTAAAATGTCTTTATATTTATGAGACAGCAAATTTATTTACATTTATCAATTTTCGAGTTGAAATTATTTAATTCTAATTTAATTTACTGTAAAAGGTTTTCTTGGCACATGCTTTTCGTTATATGCATAAATATAATTTTGAATACTGAATTATTAAAATATTATTTCGGAAATGTCAGTGTCTTTATATTTATGAGACGCACTGTAGTACTTACATGATCTCAAAAAATAAATAAATAAATAAATAAATAAATAAAAAATAAATAACACATGCGTAAACAAAATTACAAAAAAATTTATAAAATAAAAAAATATTTATAAAAATTAAAAATTGTAAAATAATAATAAACAATTTCTGTAGGATGATTGGGTGGGTAGATGTCAGAGTACGGAGGAGGGTGGTGTTGTCTGGATAATACGCAATGGTTAATTAAAAAAAAAGATGGGGCTTTAGTATTATAACTACATTTCTAATACGTATTTTATTTGGATGTTGATTTGATGTTTTATATGTAATTTGTGACTTTTCTTTTTATTTCAATTCATATTAAATTTAGCTTATTTAATCAAATTCAATATTAACTCAATATTAACTTGTTTATTAAAATTTAGTCTACTCATGACAATATCGTATTAATTAATAATAGTATACCATCTTTTTAGTGATTATTATGCATATAAGTTTATTTGATATAACTTATGTTATACTGTATGTATTAAAATTGGGTAAATAGTTTTTATTATTATTCCTCTATACTTTTTAATATTGTTTTATTTTCAACTTTGTATTCCATGATTAATTATCCGTTTAATTTGTTTGATTGTCACAATCATATTTTTTTTTTAGCTTTTTTATGGCTAATATGAAGATAATTCACACACTATATTTTGTAATCTGTAGGATATAGCGAACTTTAGAATCTGACAATCTTCTATAAACATCCATTAATTATTTATTTATTGATTTATTTTCTTTCCTGTTCATTTTTTATATGTAATGGTAATTATTACAGTTTTTATATTATTATTATATATAATTTATTTTATTTTATAGCATATAGCTATATTCTATATATTATCAATGTTATTTTTTTTTAATTTCTCATTGTAGATTAAATGGGTTTGGTAATAGAATATATTGAAAGTATTTTATTAACATTTAATTTAAATTTTTTTTGAATAATGATATATAGTATGGTATTTTTATATTAGGATTTGTGTAGTAATACAGTTGATATGTTTTTATTTCTTTAGCTTTTATTAGGTTCTTCTTTTTGTGACATTTGAATAATAATAATAGTTTTAAAATAAAATGATAGATGGCAGCACCAAACATTTTGTCTTTTTAAAGCTTCTATTAAAGTAATAATTTTAATTTTTTACACCAGGTGGTATTTAACGCTGCATATTGGCAATATTGTAAAATTGATATTAAAGAATTTAAAATTGTTTTTAGGTATTTTAAATAATGTAATTATTTTCTATTTATATTATATTAATTGTATTTATCACGGTATTTCAAAATGAATTAACTGAATCCATAGGTTTTAATTTCTGTGTTAACTTAACTGTTTTATTCACCTTAATCTTATCATGCTTGTGGATTCCATGTGCGGGAATATATTTTGAAAATCTACTGGGAATTTATTCAGTAAGTTGTGTAAGATTTCTATTGCTATAAATTAAATATTTAATGGGTTGTAGTGTTTTTTTCATGTCATTTGATAATGTTTTCATCTTGAGACTATTCTATTGGTTCTATTGGTTGTTCGAGTACAGGAGAAATTTTTTTTAAGCTTTTAGCTTTTTTCTCGCAGAAAACAACCGATTTGCTTATATCATTGAAATCTGTACTCTTGAAAACGTAATTCAATATATAAGTTTTTCAATTTTTTCGGAATCCATATTCTTCTTTTTTCGGAATCCATATTCTTCTTTTTTCGGAATCCATATTCTTCTTCTTCTTTTTTTTATTCTTCTTTATTAATTCTTGTAATTAAGTATAAGGTACTTTATTTTATGCATACAGTTCTACATTATAGGTTTGTGACATCCATTTTTATTGTCAATTCATTCACAATAATGCGGTTTTTGATGATGGTCGTTAATGTTTAATTAATGGTTATATATATATATATATATATATATATATATATATATTGAGATTTTTAAAACTAGCTTAATACCTGTCCATACGAAACATTTAAACATTTTTTTTTTTAGATATTGATTTCAGTAAATTAATTACTGTATACATAACCTTTTTTTCTTTAAGTATTAATTTAAGAAAATGACTTTCTATACTAACATAGATATCCTTTTTTCACGATACCAATTTAAGTATACGTAACTTACTATATTAAATGTGGTATTATGAAACTAATTATTTTCTAGTAAGAAGTACTTTTTCTAATTTCATTTTGTTCCTTTTCATTCTTTTTCTTTTCTTTTTTCTTTTTTTTTCTTTCTTTCTTTTTTTTTTTTTTATGAATTACTTAAAATTTACCTAAAATATCTTACATAATTTTACCTGATAAAACTTTGATAGAAATAATTTAAATATCTACAATTCACAGATTATAAAATCATATGTAAAAAAAGATAACATTGTGTTTACACACATATATATATATATATATATATATATATATATATATATATATATATATATTTCTTAACTGTTTTATTAACCTTAATCTTTACGATATGGGTGCCATGTGAGCGTGGATTTATTCTAAAATATTAATCGGTATGGTGTTTATTATTTCATTTTATATCCTATAAATATTTAAATAGGTTTTATTGTTTTTTCCAATTCATATTATTTGTTTCTATTCTGTTTTCATTTTTAATCAATTCACTTGATTTTAATGGTTGTTAGGGCACAGGGGAAAATAACTTTTAGCTTTAGCTTATTTTTCCCACAGAAAACAACCATTTTGCTTATATCATTGAATTCTGTGCCCTTGAAAACGTAATTCAATATATAAGCATTTCCATTATTTGTCAGTGTCCACTTTCTTATTTTTCTTCCATAATAATTCTTATAAATAATTTAATCTTTTTTTTTTTTTATATATACTTACAGCTTTAATTCATAATATTACGGTTTTTGATGGTGGTAGGTTATGTTTAAGTATTGGTTATATATATATATATATATATATATACATATTATAATTTGCATACAAGTCCTTACATATAAATTACTTTCACAGACAGAATCTCAAATAACCTGCTATTAATTAATGCTTAATTGCATTCTTAATCCTTTTAACAAAAGATTGAAATGAGAACTCTGAACTATTTCAAATTTTTAGGAACATAAAATGTTTTATTGTACTTAGTAAATAATAAAGTTTGCGATGTAATTATTCTAGGACTGATATTAAATATGGTTATACTAATATATGTTTAGATATGTCTGCCATAGCCAATGATAAGAGAGGGCCATTGTTTCTTCCTGGATTTTGAAATTTAATTAAATAAGTTTTATTTTCCTCTATAAAAAAGAAATATAGTAGAATTTAATCTTATGAAGTAAGATAAAATAATTGAACGGCAATAAGAAAATTAGCTAAAGGTTTTTGTCAGGGGGAGGGTGTACGTGTGTGTGTGTGTGTGTGGGGGGGGGTACCCACTGGACTCCAGTGAATGACAATATTTAGTTTTGTTTCTTTTACGTTCCTGACAAAATAATAATAATAATAATAATAATAATAATAATAATTCAATTTTTCATTTTGAAAAAAGCCGGCTGAAGGATACTTTGTATGTTTAATTATTTGTTATATTTTGCATTGATATATTTCAAGATTTTTTTTGATAAAATAAAATCTTAGTTTAGCTCATACGAAGTTTTCAAGTTAATATACTCAATTAAAAAAAAAAAAAAGAAAAGAAAAGAAACCACGGCCTAGGTTGCAGACCTAAGACATTTCTTTAAGAAATTGTTTCCCCTCCCTGGATTTGGCTCGGTTAGCGCCCTGGCGTTCAGCTCTTTTTTAAAATAATAAAATCCCAGAGATTACGCGGCTTTTTTCTTAAAAACGTGTAACTATTTTTATTATAGTAATCTAAATAACTGATATTATATAATCTTGTAATATATATATATTTTTTTACCCATTTTTAATTAATTTATTTTTTACTTTGGAGTAATAAAAACGTACCGATGATATCTTACATGATTTTAACCACTATAATTTTAACAAAAATCATTTAAATATCTACAAAACAATATTTCAAAATGTTCAACTAAATCTAAAGGGAGTTACTAAATTTATAGGTACGCTATTAAATCTAATCAAGATTTTCATGATCCGAATACAAAGTTCTAGATATTGTCATGCACACTGTAAAAAAAAATCTGTGAAGTTACTAAAGTTTTTCTAGGAAACTAGGATTCCTAGAACTTTTCATGTAACGGCAACAACAAAATTTCATGTAACAGACACACTTTTGCGCCGAAAATCAAAAAATCTGTAAGGTTACTAAGAATATTTTCGGAAACTGGGATTCCGAGAACTTTTCATGTAACTGCAGCC
This sequence comes from Maratus speciosus, assembly GCA_963932465.1. NCBI lineage: Eukaryota > Metazoa > Arthropoda > Arachnida > Araneae > Salticidae > Maratus > Maratus speciosus. The sequence continues at coordinate 383,359,151 of OZ010796.1, forward strand.
AGGGTTACAAATAAAAGTTTAGTAAGATTACTGAAATTTTAGCAGATTCATTTGTAAAGTTACAGATTTTTGTAGCTTTACAAAAACTAGTTTTGTAGATTTGCAGCTTTTTTCGTACAGTTACAGTTGAAAGTTTAGTAAGCATGTAACTTTACATCTGTAGAACTACAGATTTTGTTTTACAGTGCGTTTCGCGAATATACATATAAGGAAGATTTTAAAGAATAGGAAATTAGAAATGTTGTCTCTTCTTTCCTTATACAAATGGACATCTATGAGAAACGAACTTCTGAATCAAGATAAATAAAATTGCCAATAGAGATTGATATCAGGTGACACATTTTTAATTTTATATGAATTCTTGTGTAAAATTTAAAGCAATACAACCGCAGTTTTATAAAAATGAATAAACACATTTTCAGTACAGGATTTGGATTTTTATTTGAAGACACTTGTAGAACATTTACTGCCATTAAGTAAATGAGTGGCGGATTTAAATTTTGTATAATTTATTTCGGACTAATATTTCTTGTAAAATATCTAGTCGGCCATTTAATTGAAAAGATACAAACATAAATAAATTGACTGAAAAGTACATAACTGAAACTGACGAAATTGATTTTTCCTATTTTCCTTTCTGTCCTGATTCTTAATTGTATTTCATTGCTATTTCTATATATGGTTAGAAGCTAAAATATTTTTTAATTGCTTGTTTTGGGAACGTTTCGTTTAACGATGTCCCATTCTAGAAGGATATTAAATTTTGGTGTCAGTGGATATATAGGTTTATTTATCTGTTTTTTGTGTGTAGTTGTCCCAAATTCATATTCTTTAGCTAAATTATGGCTAATATGAAGATGCAACCACACATTTTATTTGTGGGACTTTAAACATTTGGCACATTTTATTTGTGAAACTTTAGACATTTGGGACCCGACGATTCTGTCTAAGTTCTACAAATTTCCATTATTCCATTTCTGTTATTCAATTTCTGCTGTTTTTTACTATGTATTTGGAATCTATGTTAAGTGTGTTGGGGCAACTGTATTTTTGTCTATTTGTTTATGTCATTTTATTCTTAATTTCACAGTTTCTGTTGGTGGTCGGTAATGTTTATTTAATGGTTTTGTATATATATATAAAAGGGGTAAGTGGTTAATAGGCAGATAAAAAGACACGAAATCTATGCAAGTGTTTTTAAATAATAAGGAAAATGACTTTACCTTTCTGTTCACAACGGCTAAAAGTATTTTTATTTCTATCGCATATATATTTGGGCTAAAACCGTCGAAATGGAACAATGGCAATAATTTTGAATTTTATATTAAATTAACACCAATAAGGCTAAAGTTCTTCAGGAAGGATTTTGTGTTCGTTTTCAGAATGTTTCGTTTAACAATGTCACATCATTACTGTGCAATCATTCTATAATGATATTACATTTTCATGTCTGTGAATTATTAAGAAAATAATAAATATGATTTCAAAGTAAACATTTTAGGCAAAAATTGAAGAAAATACTTTAAATAAACTATCAGGATTATCTTAATTTACGAAGGATTTAGTGTTCGTTTTCGGAATGTTTCATTTAACAATGTCATATTACTGTGCAATTATTCTATAATGATATTAAAGTTTCGTGTCTATGAATTATTAAGAAAATGATAAATATGATTTCAAAGTAAACATATTTTAAGCAAAAATCGAAGAAAATACTTTAAACTATCTATATACTTTAATTTAGATTTTGTTTAGAATATTTCTTCTAATAATATGTAAGAATACTGCAATATATCAATAAAAAGCAATAAGACCGTATATAATAGTGTAAATTGTAAATTTTTAACATAAAACAAATTTTAGTAATTTATTCACAAATATGAATCTTGATTTGGTGTTAATGGAAATGACGCTTATTTACAAAGATTTTTAAGGAAAACATATTTTTATGTTTAAAGAACGCGGCCTTAAAATACCGCTGTTAAGAGAACCTCTTCGCAAAAGTAACTGATACATTTCTAGCAGCTTAAACATTTTATGAAAAATCAAGATAGTTTATTACTAGAATACGTATTTGTGGTGCAAAGCATGCTTTACTAGTTAATTACTCCTCATGTAAAGACAACAGATAGTTTTATTTGAAATAACTCTGCATTGAACTTTTCATGTAATAATAATAATAAAAAAAACATAATATGCTTATCTATCTTAATTTAAAAAAAACAAACTAAATTTTAGTTTTTTTTTACTCAGGATCTTCCAGTTTTGTAGGCATTTCAGCTTGATAGCTTTAATATAATACTTTTTTATATTTTGTTAATCTATTAATTTATTTATTTAAAGTTTTTTTTAATCACAATCTAATTAAATGGAAAAAAATATTCTTTTCAATTTTAATAAGGAAATGGCGTCAACAAAAATATAAAAGTCAGTGTTATATTCCCCTTTTCCCCTTTCATCCACAAAGCCGGAGTAATTTAGTTGCCATCTTTTGAGAAACTTCGTTAAAAGTTACTCAAAATTTAATATCTCAGAAACTAATTCAAATTTTTAAATCCTGAAAGGCTCTTGACATTCTCGTATCCATGCAGATAACTGGCATTGATTTCATCGCGCTGCTTTCCATATTCTAACAAGAATAGTTGTGAAATATAAAATGGCATGCAGATTTTAACATAATAGATATACAACAATAATAATATATAATTTTACAGTCATGCTTTACAATAGTTATAGATACAAATCATCTCAATAAATTTAAAACAACCCACTAAGAATGAAATTTCAGATTTTCTTTTAGTAGAAAACTAAGTATAGAACCTGTCAGAAATGAAAAATGTTTAAAATTAAGAGATGGTGTTTTATTTAAAATTAAAAACAGTTGGCTATTTATGCATGCATGACTTCTGTTAAATTATTTAATTCTGACTGACTTCAGGTTTTTAAAAATTAATCTTGAATTATGACTAAATATATTTCGTTTTAAAGTGTGTGGATTAGAGTCGGCGACAAATAGAAATAAATAAAAAAAAATCGAACTGAATGAAAATCCCCAGTTTCTCTTTCATGGCTAAATATATCTTTTTTTTAATACATATAAATAAATAAATTTATATTGTAAGAGATTTTTTATTGGACAGAATGAATTGTTTAAAAATGTATTTAAGCCTAGTTTGTAGTTCGTAACTAATATTAATTTTGTAACACTCCTTCTTTTAAAGGACATCACAGATATTTTCAGCAGAAAGAAAACAAGGCACAATAAAAAATAAAAATGCTTTAAAAAAAATTTATAACTTGAAATTGAATTTATGTTCGCAAAGAGTTATGATCTGTATAATAATTGTTGAAAATTACAAAAATATAGCAAAATATAAACTACATAACATTCGTGACAGCATAGTCAAACTATAAAATACAATTTTAGAAAATAATCCTGTGATAAAATAAATTGTATCATTTAAGAGTAAATGAGTGTATGTTACTTTTAATATGCTTTTAGAATAAATAATAAACATTAATCATGTCTGTTTTACTTATTATAATTTTGTATTATATTTTTTATATTATAAGTAAGTATATTTCGAAAAATTACGTAGCCTTTATAAAATATTCTTTTCTTAAATGTATATTTTGCTAAGAAGTAATGTAAGGCAAAATTCCAAAAAACTTTTTTAAAATATCAAATTTTGTATCCAAGTTCATAACCCTACGTCCATAAAATTGTTTTAATATATGTTCTCAACCAATGTTAATAGTCTGTCACGTCTGGAAATTGAAAAGAGGCGGATTAAAAATTTAGCATATATTAAAGAGGCTGTTTATATAAATACATATGTGTGTTATTTATTTTTATATTTATTTTTTAGCAAAAGGTAACTTTCATTCCAGTTATCCAGAAATGAGCGAGAATATTAGAACTTTTGATTATTTTTTCTTTCGGTGTTAAATTTAAGAAAATTATTTTGTATACAATATGTTTCTATGTTTACAATGTAGTTTCAAGAAATAATTTGCATTTAAATTTTAAGTTAGTATTAACAAAACAGAATTTCAAAATATAAGGAAAAAGAGTCTCGATGTGTATATAAGAATATTGGGTGGTTACTCTTAAAGTTGTTTTTAAAATGGAAATATTAAATGAAATTGAATAATAAGCTAATGCATTATAAATATGCCAATTTTATTTTTCAAACACAGATACTTTAAAAAAATCTAGTTTTGATTTTCGTTATAAATTTTTTAATTTCAATGTAGGTTTGAATGGTAACAGCTAGAAATTGCGAAATACATTGCGTTTTAAATGTGTGTAAATAATCTCATTTCCTCTTAACCATACATTTACATATTTTTTAAAAAGTAAATATTAAATAATGTAAAATTCTTTTTTTTTAATTATTGTATTAACGTACACAATTTTTTATACATCAATGTGCACTATTCGAATATTTAATTATTAATAATACATTTATATTATAATACATTCTCATGACTTTATTTTACATGTGGAAATCTCTATATTGTAAAAGAATGAAAAAAAAATCTTAACACATTACAATAATATATATACAAATTTCAAAAAGTGAAAATATAGAAATGGAGAAAAATCTTTGTAAAATAGTTATTCTATCAACAATTTTTTATACAATCTGTTTCTAGTAGTTTCAAGGAAGAGCTTGCATTCAAACTAAAAATTAATATTAACAAAATAATTTCAAAGTATTAAAAAAAAAAAAAAAAAAAAAAAAAAAAAAAAAACTGTCCCAACGAGTATAAAATGCTGTACTCTTTAGGTTGTTTTCTAAAGTGGAAATATTAAATGAAACTAAATTTACATTTTGTTCTATAAGCTAATGCGTAAGCATAATAAACACGCTAATTTTATTTTTAATACGCGAATACTTTTAAAAATCTAGTTTTGATTTTGATTATAAATCCTTTAATTTCAAAACTAAATGAATAGTTCATTAATATTAATAAATATCATTCTCATTACTTTATTTCACTTTTGTTTATGTGGATATCTGTTCAAATATTTATAATTTATTCTACCATTCCCATGAATTTCTTTCACTTAGAAAACTTTCGAAAAACTAAAACTTTTATTCAAAAATCATTTTCAAAACGATTCACAAAAAGAAACAGATATATTAAATAAAGAAAATCTTCATTTTCCATTAATGAGTAAAAAAAAAAAAAATTAAAGTATCGTTTTCTTTTTTACATTTGTAATATATTTTTATTTAATTGACATGAATAGAAATAAGCATGCGAATTAATTCTTACCTGAAAAAATGCTTGTAATATTTACTTCTTTATACACTGTTATAAAGCCCGTCTAAACTTTCATCTGTTAGCATTTTTTTCTTTTACCAAGATCTTCTATTCCCAGGGGGCTTGACCGCACCTTTGGGGCGTATACATTACGGGATGGCAGAACCCATAGCCTATAGAAATAGTAGGTGACATTTGTTAAAAAAGAAATAAATGGGCATTTTCCCTAAGAATACTTGTTTAGCATATATTATGCACAGCATATTTGATGAGTTAAGAATATTTAATAACATGCTTAATTCAAATGCAAATTTCAGTTTGACTTTATTATACATAAATGCATAGATGGGATTACACGAAAGCCCAACCTCTTTTTAAATGTTTCATGACATATATTTTATAAGTGTTCTATACGATTTGCCATTTTATAAAAAAAAGTGTAAAAACATACAGGAAATGTCCCCAATAATAGCACTGAAATGTGAACAAATATTTTTTATATACAGTTTAGATAATTACATTATTAAAATTTTATGAACAAATGAAATGCTTACAATAATAGTTATAACGAAATGACTTTTTCCGATACTAAAATAATATACTTAATAAAATCTACTGTGCCATATGAAATCATGTAAAACTCTGAAGTTTTTACATCAATGTTAATTTTTACAGGGCCCTAATTTAGTTTTCTTACTTTGATTTTACAACACAAAGGATACAATTAGGTTGTATGTTTAAGCTATATATACATGAGACTGAGTTAAATTACTGTGATCATCATTTAGACATTAAACTTTCAAAAACACCATATTTCGAAATGCTTAAAATGAATAACCTTAGATACAATATTAATTACACTAATGAGACAATGACAGACACAATGTCCTATGTAATAATAATACAATTTTTGATAAACAGATTTAAAAAGTGAAAAAATGCATTACAAATACATGTATTATATATCTCAATATCCAGAAGAAAGTAGTTGAAAATAGAATAATGTAAGCCTGAAATCTTGGACAAAACACACACACACACAAAGAGAGAAATGAATGTTTAGTAAATAATTTCACTATATGAGAAAATAAAATGAAGATATAAAAGAAAGACAATATTCCTTGCTTGCTGTAATAAAATTTTTCGGTATTATTTTACTTAATTTGAAATACCTATAAATATACACCAAACATGGAACAGTAGTATTCTATACTTTTTTGTTCAAATACTAAATATTTTTTTCTTCAAATGTATGTCATTTTTTTTTCTCTTTTCCTGAAAAAATTGACAATGAAACTTATTTCTCTCTCTCTCTATCTCTTTTTTTTTTTTTTTTTTTTTTTAACAATCAATTCCCAATTAATGCGATATTATATAAAAATATTTACTTCTACTTGAGAAACAGAAAAGACCCCCCCCCCCCCCCCCCCGCAAAATAAATTAATAATAATAATAATCCCCATTTCAAAATGAAACGCTACATTTAGATTTAGAAACAGTCTCTAAATATTCTTTTAAAACAGAGCTTTGGGACAATTTTTAGGTTTTTGATCTTATGTAATGTTTTTTTTTTCTAGATTTTATATTAAATTTCATAAGTATTAAATTACTGATTAATTTTAAGTCTGGCACAAGTTTTCCATTAATGATACAAATTCTTTTTGTTTTAGTCTTTCACGAAATTAAAAAAATAAAATCAGGCAATAGAATATATAAAATTCCGCAATTTTCGTGTTTTTTAAATATTAGCATTGATATTTAACAATAAATTGGAAAAATAATTCACTGTTTCTATTTTGCTGAACCCATGAAATTTTAATTTCAGAGAAAAATATATGAACCTATTTATAACAGATTTTCAGTAGAAAATATTTGCAGGTTCAAATCACCACATAAATCCTCTGCTTCTAAGTCAAATACTATTTTTGTTCATCACGTTTTTTAGCTTTTTATTTTATTTTTACGTTCGAGTTGATGGGAAAATCCTTCTTCATTGTAAAAAAAGACAAATGTTTATTAATATAACCACTGAACAGAAACATACAATAACCTCTTCCGAATTACCCATGATTCCTAAAACTGTTCACCATTAGAAACCTCAAAACCAATATATTTTCTATACTTAGAGAATCATTTATAAAAACAAAATTTCTTTTCAGCCACAATTGTTCAGAAACATTAATGAATAGTTTTTATAATGCATAAGTTAGTTTTCTCAAACCGGAATATCGTTTTGTAGGATGCTTTTCCAATTAAGGGGCCTCAGGACTCATAACCCTTCACTTCACCAAGTACCACATCTGGCACATACCTAAAAACACTGTAATTCTTATAATGTGCCATGAATTTGGTCAATATGATCTCTTTCCCTGATCAAGAACAGTCCAAAGAATGGAATAACACTTATTTTGTCCATGTCAGATGGCTGCATTTGACAAAAAAATTAGAATTTGTTCTTCGAAAAAAAGAAAAAAAAAATCGATCAAGCTATTAAGGTAAAATTTACTTTCATTATTTTTACTGAATACTTAAAAATATTATATAAAAGAAGTTGCAGAGTGTTAATCAGATAAAATGAATTAATTTAAGCTAATTTAGTTGTAAAATATAGCAAAACAATATTTTAAAACCCTAATTGTGTACATAGGGTATACACCATAAACTATCAAATTTTAGCTGAAAATTTGAAATTTAATTTTTTTTTTCTCATAATTAGACCTATATATAGATTTTAAATATTTTTTTTTTATAAAAATAGAAAAAATCGTGCAGTGAAGGGTTAAAGCTTCACAATTTTAGAAATTTTCATTTTTTTTTTTTTTTTTTTTTTTTAGATGCTAAACTCTAATCTTTTCTGAACATTTTGATATAATTGTTTCCTTGAAATTTCCATTAGAACAGAAGTTATGGTTTTTTGAATTGTACCAGCGCTGAAGTAGCATTTCCGAAACTTTGAAGTAATTTTCCTCCTAATGACATTTTTGAGCATAACGCGCACGATATCTCTAAAACTTCTGAATATTTTTTCGTGAAATTTTCAAAACATATGTTTCATGTTACTTTGTATATTAACTGAACCTAAAATTTCTTTTTTTATTGTTTAAAGAAAATTTTTTTAGGTGATTATACAGCTGAAAATTTGAAAATTTTGTATTAGTTAAATACAACTTTGTATTAAAAATATAAAAATACTTTAAATACAATTTTTTTTAGGTTCAGGGTAATTATTACAGGTTGAAGTATAAATAGGCACAAAAAAATTCATGCTAGTTTCAAAATTTATTTTGTAATCCTGCACGTGAGCTGTCATACCAATTTTCTGCTCTACAAATGTCTGACGGTTTGGAGCTCCCTATAAATACTAATTCTGCATCTTGAAATTTTTTAAATTACATGAAATGATAGAACATACTTATATCTTTCATCCCAATAAAAATTATGTTTTTAAATCATATACATTTTAAGATATTAAATGTTGAAAATGGTCCTTTTTTTCCCTCCAATTTTAAGAGTCCCGAGACCCCTTAAAATATTTGAATTGAATTTATGCATGCGTAATTGAATTTATACATGCAAGAATGACAATATTAACTAAATACAACTAAATTTAATGTTAATTTTAATGCTGTTAAATTATCATGCTCGCCTGTATAATATTGTGCCGTGTCCTAAGAAGGCGGTAGCGATGGTCGAGGGTGTTTACTTGAAAGGCTTAACAACTTGTATTCTCTTAGAATATGACAACATGATTTTTATTTTTATAATAAAATAAAAGATATTCTGGAGTATATAAAAGTAGTTATGTACACAACAATGTAATCTTGTTGAACAAAAAGTTTATGCATCCATCAAAACAGTGTTTATGAGAAGGTGGCAGCTAGTCGATTAAGTCCACAAGGCAATGCATTAATTAATCGGTAGACGCTTGTCCTATTTCAGAGATTAAGATCTCTTCTCCGCGACGGCACCCAGTGCCCTGTCGCCGCTGATCCCAGGTATAAGTCCCCGGTCCTAGGAATTGTAAAACTCGGCCCTTTTCGGCCTTCAACTTTTCTCCGGAGAGCACCTTCTCCTCTCAAAAGTCGCTCTTCCAACTCCAGCCAAATCTAATCTCCTCTTCATCCTCCTCTCGTATATATATCTCAATTATCTCCCTCTAAAAACAATAGTGAGTTTCTTAGCCACTAACTGTCCGTTCTTTTCAAGAACCTCCCAGGGACCCTTTTCGCTATCCCCTGAATGGACACCTTGAGAACCTCCTCTTTTTTGCACACGGATCCTGCGATCATATGTTCTTGTGAGAAAGTATGTGAGTTCTTTTCCCACTCTAAAGATCAAGAGAATACCGGTTGCTCCTTTGCATTAGCAAACTGTCACCGATTGTCAAGTGTCCAAGATCGATGGTGACTGAGAAGTTTACTCCATCTTACCGTTCGTTTTAGTGGACTTCACCATATTTTTACTCTGTTTTAGAAATACATTAGTTCTTTCTATATGGCGAGTTTGATATAGCTCAAATCTTTACAATATGTTTGTTCAACATGAAAATGTTTATTTGACAATTATATTGACAAAAACCTATATTTCAGGCTGAGAAAACTCATTGATACACCATACAAACTAGATTAGAAACGTTTTCGAAAGTCAGTGGTAGTAAAAGAAACTTTGTTTTTATGTTTCTTTAAATCTCGAAAATATAACGGCTTCTGAGGTTTCTGAAGATAAAGAACTCTTTTCGGAATCGTTAGTAACCCGAAAGAGGTTATTGTATATTTTTGTTTTTGGTTATATAATATTTTCCTAGTAAAAGACATCTGTCTTTTTTTTTTTTTTTTTTTTTTTTTTTTTCTTGTAGTGTAACATTAAAACCTTTTTTAAATATATTTAAATATACCAAATCAGCGCGAAAATTCTGCCAAAATTAGCAATTTTTAGAGAAAAAGTTGTCTCTTAAATTTTTGTTATTTATCACTGTATAATTCTTTTCTGTTTCTTTATGTACAAGAGGTACAAATTAACTAAATTATTCTTGTATCGCATAGTTCAGTCAAATTATTATTTAATTCTAATAGCTGAAAAAAAAATAAGATTATGATTTGCATATTGCATTCAATTATTCATTTATAAAAGCGGCAGATACTATAAAAAGTGATTTGTACAAGCGGAGTCCACTACAATTACTTTGCATGAAGAATAATATTACACATTTTTTCTCAAATTCCATAATTGTCTCTGAAGTATTTCTGTTAATTGTTTTGCATTTATCTCAGATTCTCTGAGCGATTTTTGTATATTTAACAGGGTTCGTACGGATACCGTTATTTTCAAGGCCCAACATCAGAATTTTTTTATAGAAAAATAAATCTAGTTTAAACGGTCGAAATTTCGCCTTATTTCTGGAGACATTTTCCAAAAGAAAATACTGGTACCGAAGAATTTCTTAGACTGGAAATTCAAGCACCCGTACGAACCCTGTTTAACTAATCCTTAAACTGCAGGCTATTAATTACGTAGCTATATAAAATTATACCGTATTAATAGACAATTAAAAAAAAGTGTAATTTTTTTCATACGATTTTTTTTATATAAAATCTGAATTGTGCATATAACGTAAAATTAGCTAAATCTGTAATAATTTTGTCGATTTGCATTTAAATATAAATAATTATATTTTTGTTGTATTATTTTCGAAATAGGATTCAGTTTTCAATTGCGCATTAGAAAAGCAAAAATTCTGAGAATGACATGAATACTGTCCTAATATCTTCAAAATTAGATTTTGTCTGAACTAACCTCTAACAAAATTTATGCAAGAGCAGCGTATGAAATTTATTCCACCTCTTATAAGTAATATAGTACGTATAAATGTATATCGTTGAATTGTACTGTAAAGAGCTCTAAAAATAGGTTGCATTAAATCTTATATCTGTCTTCTTTAAACGATTCATCACTTATCAGTGAAAAGAAACTATTTACACTATCTTTATTTATGCACATTGTATCTACAACACACAATATATACATGCGTATAACTCCTATATTTTCTTATATATCAATATTATTCTTGTGGATGTTTATTTACAAAAGTTAATGGCTGAAGATTTAGATATTTCTTTGATAAAGTTACAGAAGTAATTAAATGTATCCCATTAAAAATTGCAAAAATGGAATGTCGTGTATTTATATCGGTAATAGATAAACACTCCATCAATGTGATGCCGGTTATTTAAATATTACCACATTATTAAAGACATCTATATAATAATAATCTCCTTTCCTTTTCTTTTTCAGTGTTGTAACCTCACAGATCATAAAACAACTTCTACTGACATCCCTTTTATTCGTATGACATAAAGATGATAACAAGATGACGGATATTGATTGTTAAATGACTTTTCATCCAGAAAAAATCCTCTTCATAGAAGAAATTTTCCTGAAGAAGAATGCATTAAATAGAAGTTCTCTCTTTAGAAATCTGAAATCGTATTCAAAACAAAAATTGTAGCTTTGGAGGATTTACATTCATTTAGAATGTGCTGTCGAGATTGTACTCATTTTAATACTAATTCTGAAATATGGCTCCATGTTTTAGAAAATAATTTCATTCTGCGATTCTCAACAACTTAATAACTCAACAACTTAATAACTCAACAACGAAATAAAAATATATCCTTCTTACAATTTTCTTAAATGCTCCAAAATTTGAACATGTTTTAAAATTTATCCATGTTTTTCCCTTATACTTAAAATTTATTTGTGCAGTTAATGGAAAAAGTCTTTTTTATTGACAAAGTATGGTTTAGTGTTACAAATATAAAAATAGTGGATATTTAATTGAATTAAAAGGATGTGGGGGAGGGGGGGAGGCAAAACACTTTTAAAACTTCAAAATATTATATTTTTCGAGAATAATATATGTGCAAGAGCAGCATTTTCTGTGCATTTCAGTACCACTCAAATGAAAAATATCCTATAACTATGCCAGTTAAGACTAGAAACATTTCAGTTGACTCTTATGTAATCAATGTTTTAAAAAGAATACTTTAAAGTCGTTTATTTTCAAATGTTAAAAATGTGTTTTTTATTTATATAGCGCTCAAGATTTGTGTTGAACCACTAAACATTTTCAACAACACACAATAACAATCTTCGCGAATTTATACGTTATGTAACTGTATATATTATAGGATTGAACCTATATATGTTATTGTTTCACTCATAAAAACTTTTTGCATAGATAAATTCTGAAAAAAAAAAAAAAAAAAAAAAAAAAAAATGAAATACTTTCAATTTTATTTGAAATATATAAATTTTTTTAAAATATGCACATGTTTAGGTTCAGTATTAAGATGTATATACAATCTGTAAATCTGTAAAAATTGCATGTAAAAATACTAAATAATTCAAAAGACATCTTGCACGCAATTTTTAAAAAGTACAATTTCAACATTTTGAAATACACGGCTTTAAAGTATTCTTTTAAGCATTGTGTACGCAGGGGGCATCTGATATATTTCTAGTCATAGCTCACGTAATTATAAAAACATTTTGATGCAGTTATGCGCAGAAAATGTTTCACTATATTTCTCGAAAAATAAAAATTTATGAAGTTTTAAGAGTAGAATGCCCCTTTAACAGTTCACCACATCGGAGGAAAAACTTTTATTTTGAGACTTTTTTTATTTGCTTTTAAGGTAAATTGTAAATTGTTAAATTAATTTTTTAGTGTTATACTCAAAGCTGCCAAAATTTACGCTTTCATCTTACCACTAAAATTTATTAGTAAATTTTGAGCAAAAAATAAAACACATGAAGCATATTAAGTATGTTCATGCTGGCAAAAAATTTCTTTTGAGAAGAATGCATTTGAAGTACATTATGATTTGTTATTTTTATTATTTCCCTTTGAAAAATAGGAAACCACACTTTTTGTCAAGTACATGACATTACATTTCATGTTTTCTAAAATTTAACAAGTAATTTTAACATAAATAAAAATTTGTATTTTTAGCCGATGTTTTGCTCATTCTAAATCCCACTGTCCCCTTAATATTTATCTTTCCAATTTATCTTCTAGCTATATCTACACAAGTTCTAGAAAAACTCTTTCCGTGATTTTATGCGTATGTTTTCAGGTCAAAGTCCAGTAAAATTTGATAATTTCTGTAAATATATAGGAAAAAGCAGCGTAAAACCTCATGCCTTATTATCAGTCCCTTCTTAATACTGAATTTAATGTATCTCTTAGTGAATACTCTACACTTATCCTTGTACCATAATATCATTTTAAATATATGATTACTTCAATTATTATTTATGAATGCGAAATCCTCGTCTCTTACTGCACTCTGATGGTGTAAAATTGCATGGATATGTTAATCTTACATAGGAAATAACAGTTTGAACTTTCTTTTAAAAAATAACAATATATTTTATTTAAAACATTAACTAAGGAACTAAATAACAGCATTTCAATTATAAGTCTAGTGATTTAATATACGTAAAGACAAAGTGATAATCATCGTTATTGCAATTTGAGAAATTGCTGAAAAGACGTTCACCTCTGTATCAGCTTTAGAAAAATCATAATCACTTTTACCCATGTACTTTTGCCTGACTTTTCTTCAAACATTGTTTGCAGGCTCTTCAACCATTGTTTTCCAATATCATTTTATATCCCATCTAGGATATCCGATTTCACCCCCAAGAGAATGTAAATGAAAAAGCAAACTGTTAGAATACCTTTTTAAAAGATAGCAGCAGTTTAATTCTGGGAACTAAATCTTTTTAAATTTACTACAGATAATAATACAAGAAGTTGCAGCAACTTATATTGTGTTCACATTTAAAAATTTGAAAACTAGAAGAAAAAAATATAATAAACTTTTAAACACAGAAACTACATCTACTACAAGTCTTCATCCTTAATTTATTAACAATATTATTTTTAATGAACGCATTGTTTGAAGCATATTTTTTGAAAAAACGATTTATATTTTAGGTTAGGAAATAAAATAGTTTGTTCTTGAAAGAAAGAAGAAAATTCAATACATTTTCTGAAGATCCTTTGACATTATACAGGATTTATATGCTTGAAATACACAGAGAAGTAGTGGAATTTTCCATGCTCCCATCACATGAAAACACATCTATTTCGGTCCAACAAGAAGTTTAATTTTTAAACTCAGGCCCATCACACACTTATTACTGACCTTTTATTTTGTTGTATTGTTAAAGCGTTATTAACACCACAAAAACAATATTAATAACCAAATCGAACAAAAGTTTAACCCTTCTAAAAGCAAAGTAATTCTATTCGTAAAATGCTACATTGATTGAATGACACCATGATTGAAAAAAAACAATTAAATATGGAAAAGGTTTTCTTCAAGTACTTAACAAAATTAAAATTTTCTAAAATTCTGCTGCCAATGTGGGATTTAGAGATTAAAATTAAGTGGTCCAAAAATGAAGCATGAATCTTCAATGGGTTAAATTAAAAGTCAATAATTGAGGCGTTGTGGATATTAACGGCAAATTTGACAAAGGCCTATTTTTTTTAACGTAATTAGGAAATATACTAATGCAATGTCTTACAAGGTTTATTTCGCCTCTAATACTTTGACATTTGCTTTATAAACAAACTGACGCAGACTGACGATAATGATGATATGCATACTTAAACTGCAGATTTTAGAAATTTTAATTTTTTCGAGTTCGACCTTATGGCTGTTGCTAAAATCCTAACTGGTTACTTTCCGACACATATTTTATTTTTGTTAGAAAAAGATATGAAATTGTTAGGTGCGTTTACGAAGAAACTATTCAAACTATTTTTCTCATCTTCCGGTAAAGGCAGTAGATTTTTCAGAAAATGCCATCAAATTTTCTGTTTTGATCCCAATATCCGGACGCATCAGCCCAGGAAAGGAAAAAAAACACCGTCTTAAGACAGCAATCCCAAAAACCTTTTCAATTACAAATTACTTCAATTGTCATAGGGGGAAGTGTTATACCTTGAACTTACAAATTTTTAGCTCTACACTGTTAAAAATTTTGCAGCATTCTGGCAGGTCATTCGACCGTTTTTTGAAAAAACGGTATCATAACCATAATGTAACTGTATTCTGACCATAAAATGGCCAATAATATGGTCAGAATAGTATTAAATTACCTGTTGTGTAACCGTTTTTGGAAAAAACGGTCAAATGACCTGCCAGAATGCTGCAAATTTTTAACAGTGTATCTATAGGATTTGTATAAAGCTAATCAAGGCAGTTTTGAGATATACCACTAGATGTGAACTTAGCACTTTGTCTATTTTATACACAGCACATGTTACAGACAATTGTTAAAAAAAAAGATTTGATCATCAAAAAGTAAATTTTTTAAAGCTGCAACTTTTCATTATATCTCGTTATCAACAGTTATTTGTTTTAAATTCAAAGTCATGCATAAAATAATATTTATAGTGCATTATGAACATGGGTTTCAAATCATGTTAAGCCTAACTAGAAAATGGTAAGAAGCCATTATTTTTCAAGTCACCAAGCTTTGTACCTTGAACCTAGGCAAACCTTGAACAGGTACAATGTTACAACACAATTACATGTTATTCTGTTAATAAGCCAACAAATGAAAATTTGTCAGGTAAGTTTGTCATTGTATCATTAATAGAAGGAATTCAAAACCCAACTCTATATATACACCACTTGTGTACAGAAACTATGCATAAATTGTGACAATGGTGAAGAAGAGATTATTGTTGTATCCAAAAAACGTTTTAATAAGAATTCATACTTGAGGAAAATACGTTTTTCAATTAGTTGCGATCAAATCATTAGCATTTTGCCAGAACCTAGTCTTATTTAAAAAGACAGAAGAATTCTTTATATATTTCTTGGTACAGTATCAGTTTTTGAAAAATAATCTTAGCCATTTATGCAACTGTTTTTTGGTGATTTTGCATCGTGATATAAAAAATATATATAAATGCAATAAAACAGTTAAAATGCAATTGCTATCTATTGTGAATGGAATTATTCCCCCCATCCTGCCTCTAATTTACATCTTCTGTTTTATATTAATTTAAAACAACTATAAATAGGTATCTACAGTCGCACCTCCATTTAACGAACCTCTATTTTGCGAATTTTTCCTTGGAACAAAGAACATTTTGCGAATTTCTTCGTAAAATAACCTCCAAATATCGAAGTGCATTCTCTATTTAACGAACTTTTTCTTGTGATCAAAAATTTTCTTTCTCTCCATTCTCAAAATATTTCTGGACATTTCAAACTTATTCTTTCTTTAAACACATTTTATGATGTTCAATGGCCTTGAACTGGTTTTACCAGGTGCCTTCTTTGTCAGCGGTGAGAATTCGGTAAGTACGGAGGACGAAGACGATAATCTCTTAGAGTAACTTAAAAAAATGTGGATACAGTGAGATAAAAAGAAGAAATTAACCATGATGTGCTAATTGATGATTGTATTTCACTTAATTCTGAAATTGAGACCTCGGAAACACTATCCGAATTGGATATTTTTGACAGTGTGTCATTAAAATTCCTTAATTTTAATGTAAAACTATTTACTTTAAACAGAAAATACAGCGTATTCCCGGACAATGTTTTGTTTTCCTTGCAGATTTCAAAGATTTAAACACATAGAAAAAATGAATTGATGATGGATATTGGTGGGTAAAATAAATAAAACAAATCGATATAATTTATTAAAAATATGATTAATTACTTTTAGTAAAAATATTTAGTGTTTATGATTTTAAAATCTGTTTTATGTACTTTAAAGTATTTAAAAAGGTGAATCTCTATTTAACGAATTTTCCATATAACGATTTTTTTCCGGGATTTAGCGACTTCGTTAAATAGAGGTTCGACTGTATGACAAATCTGTTATTAAATATACTTTAAAAATTTATTTCAAATACGTCATAAAAAATTTTCGTCACTTTTATTTTTATTTTTCATAGAATAATGATGCATGGACCATAGTACAACATGCCTAGAACCAAAGTGCAACATGGGTGTTGTACCTTGGTTCTAAAATTACTATTTTCTTAATTAAAAGAAAAACAATGATAGGTCTAAGAGTTCAAGAAAATTATGAGAGAAGCAGAGTATAATAAATAATTAGCAAATAACTTTATATTTTAACATTTATATTTTTTAATTAAATTAAAAATTAAAATGTCAAAACAGGACTGAGGTACAACGCCTTCCCCTATCTGCAAGTATCACGTTTTATCATCCTTTATGTTTAAAAATGACTCAGAAAATGTGTCAGAAAGTTTAGCGTTGTTGAACAGGTAAAAATATATTTTGAAGAACCGTCTTAAAATCTGCAATGCCTCAATTGCTCTCTTTTGGATTTTATAATGTTATGAAATATTAAGAATTGTTTATTTCTTACTCTTAAGAATTCTTCTAATATATATTTTTTGCAATTACATTCCAGCATTTCAAGTAAGAAGCTCTTAAAGGATTATCGAATTACCATCTCAAATGTGGAAAGAGAAGAATGGTTAATCGAAGCAAAAAGAAAAGAAAAGAAAAATATCAACTTTTTGAAGATATTCTCAGTATTTTTTATATTAATGAAAAAGTCATTGATTTCCGTAACATAAGGTAATATTTTCCAATTTTCTTATACTAAATTATTATCAGTTTCTAATCAAGTTCAAGTATGCTTTTAAATAAATTTGCATTCTGAAGAACAGAGTAGACAGTCAATACTTTTAAAGAATCATTGAAATGAGATGATTTTTAATTCGCTGCGAAAATACATAGATCTTTGAGCATATTCTGAAGAAATTAATTTTTTTTTTCAATTCAGAGTTATTCTCGATGAGATTTTTAAATACCGGGTGTTTGAAGAGTTCGGTGCGAAAGTAAAACGCAATGAAATAAAATCTGTGGGTCGGAGAGCCATGCCATTTGCAGATAAATATTCAGCGCGGAATGGGATTTTGTATGACACCAACAAAAAAATTAGTACCAACAGTAAAATTAGTATTAAAATCTCGACAGTAGAGGGCGCTACTGCAGATAACTCCCTGGAATAATTTCGCATTGCTCATGCAATGCAAGATTTGGATACAAAAAACATTAGAGAATACTGCATATACACTTTTTTTTTGTATCCAAATCTTGCGTTGTGTGAGCAATATGGAATTATTCCATGGAATTATCTGCAGTAGCGCCCCCTATTGTCGAGATTCTGAACTAATTTTTTTGCCAGTGTCATACAAAATCCCATTCCAAGCTGAATCTTTATCTGCAAACTGCATGTCTCTCCGACTCATAGATCTTTTTTTTTTTTTTTTTTTTTTAATCGCGTTTTACTTTTGCACCGAACTTTTGAAACACCCGGTACATATAAGACGAATCAATCAAGTAATATAATTTTTTTTTTTTTTTTTTTTTACATGAGTAAAGCAAATTTAACTCTACCGTAATATACTTTGAGTTTATTGTGATACCGAGCAATTTTTTGCCTGTTCAAATGATAATCATTTACAGTTTTCAAATAGTAATACTCAATTCCAAGGAACAATAACAATAGATTTGAACAAAATATACGTTTCTTCAATACATTTTTATAATTACGTTTTTAGAAAAGGTTCTTTTTTTGGTTTTGCTTGTGTTCTCTTAATAAGGTCTTTTCTAATTTTTCTACCCAATTTATACATTATTTTTCCAATAATTTGAGTTTCTACATATTATTTCTTGTTCTTCTTTATGAGAAACTTCACATAATAATGCTAATTTCTCATCATATTGAGTGAGTGCATTGGACTATTTATTTATTTATTTCTAAATATATTGTTCTTCATGATGGAAAAGTTTAGCTCGCAATGATATTGTTTCTATCATATTCTCCAAGTACTTTAATGTATTTATTTATTTATTTACAAATATGTGATATTTAAATTACGTTTTCTTTTATACTTATATAACTTTAAATCCCTTAAACGGTTTGCCCGTACACCGTACGTGCAAGAAGAGATTGCCTGTTAAAGGTTTTCGACACCATTATTTTTAAACTACAATATTCACTTCATTTAATGAAAGACATATATAAATTATATAAGGCGAATATTGAAGATGGTGTATGGTCACTATTTTTAGTTTATTGTGTAAAATAATAATAATAATAGTAATAATAATAACATCTGAAGGGGTTGAGGCATTTCTGTAACCCTTCGCGACGAGCGTCCTTTACAGAAATTTTAATCTTTTATCATCAGTTTTTTAAATATAAATTTTTACCTAATTCAATCGCAAAAATGCTTGGATTACCGCTATTCTGAAATCCAAAGGAGCTGCATTCGAAAAATTTTTTTTATTCATTTATGTTCAGTAACTCATGAATTTAGTAGGTAATCTTACTCAGAAACTATGAAATCAAATAGCGTCTGCACTTTTTGGTAAAGGCAAAATATCTTTCAGAAAATACTGTCAAAGTTAGCGTTTTGAATCCAAATTTCCGAACTCGACAGAGCAAGAAATAGGATAACCTGCCGGCACATGACAAAAATCTCTTATAATTCAATAAGTACTTTATCCATCAAAAAATGAAAAACGCCATTCGATTTCAAATTACTTCAATAGTCACCCTTGCCAATTTTATGCCTTTACGTTTAAAAATGATTCAGGAAATGTGTCAGATAATTTCGCGTTTCTTGAACAGGGATTTTGAGGCAGTGGACTCTTAAAATCACGAAATTCGACTAAAAAGTTATTTTTTAACTTAGTGAATAATTAAATTCTCAAAATAAAAGTGTAAAAAGGTGGTAAATTAAATGCTCAAATTCATCTGATTCAAAAAGAATTTTTTAACTCTGACGTTTCTTCGGAGAGATATAAGCTTTTATATTTATGAACAAACTATATGTTTAAACAGTTGTTTACACTAAAATGGGGCTTTCTCAACATTGAAAATGTCACAATTTCTAAATTTTGAAACATTTTCCATGCACATTCCTAATAATCAGATTCCGAAATTTATACTGTATATTCTCTATACAATAATAAATAAATGATAGCATAAAAAGTTGCATTTCAATGATATTTTAGTGATGAAATTTATACGAATATGGTAATATATAGCTAGTTTTTTAGAAAAAACAAATCATAGTTTAAAAAAAAATTCTATTACAATTCATGGCAACTTCCACTGCAATATATGAAACGTGTCTCATAAATAAATATTGTCATATTTTGTGCAAAAGAAATCCACATAGAACATTTTGAAATATGCCAATTTTTTGTTGTATTAAAATCCAATAACGAAAAATATTTTTAATAATTTAATTTCAAATTTTCTTCATAAGTGTGAAATTAAGTGTGCATAACATAATTATTGCATTACTTCATAAGTATGCCTGTTCTTTACAACTCTGCCAAAATTCAAGTGAATCCATTAAAAATTTATTTTTTAAAGTCCACTGTCACCTTAAAGAAGAGAAATTTTTCAATTAAAAATTACTTGCGTGAATAATCAAGGATTGTGCGCATTTTATGAGTCACATATCGCCCGATGTTAGTCGTGAACGACTTAAATTGTTTAATTACGATTTTACTTGATTGCTGTGGCCTCATTCATTTCTGCCACATAACAGCGACAAAGTAAATATGTTAGTAGTAGTACATCACGAAGAAGTTAATATTTATACTACTGAAAATATGTATGCAAAATAAAATAAATACCTTCAAATATAGTATAGTATTCAAAAGAGCCAAAAGAACTTCTTAAAACACCATAAAAAATATATAAATGCAAATTTTTATGGAGTTTTAATAAGTTCTTTTGACTCTTACATTATCACACCACTTTTTACCTAGATTAATTTTATTCGAAAAAGTGTTTATCTTTTATTAACATTTTCACTGATAAGGTTTATTATAGCATCGAAATATATTTATTTCGATTCTTAATAGCACTTTTCTTTTTTATTGAAAACCGAACATCAAAAAATAATTGAGTATCGCTTGGTATAAAAACGAAAATAGCTTCTAGTAATGTTCAGTGCTGTCAAATAATAGTAAAAAAAGTAAACATATACGAGTATCTTGTAGATCACGAATAAAATAATTTTTATATTACTGATAATTTACGTAAAATTAAAAAAGAATTGCAAGTAAAGAATTCGAAATAATATATTTTTTTTAAGTAAGCTTTCTATTGATAAGGCTATGATAATATCCAAAAATATTTATTTTTATTTTTAATGTTACTCTACTTTTATGAAGATATATGCATCTTGGAAGTATTTGAATATCCCTGGAATAAGGGCGAAAATTGTTTATGAAAATTCTCCTTCGCTTTGAATAATTAATTAGATTTGTGTTCTTTGGTTTGAAGATTACTTAAAAAAGTCAATTCTAGTGATCTGTGTTATAAAAAACCATTTATAAACAGAAAATAGTTCTTTTCTGCATTCAATCCTTCTTCCTCTTATTAACTCCATTTTTTAATATCGCAACACTATAAACGCATAAGTACACTGAGACAAACTTTAATACGGCAAACATTTAACCTGATAATGGCAATATTCCCAGTTAAAGAATGGGAAAAAAGTCCTGAAAATAATAATGATATTAAATGGAAATAAAACTCTGTTTATGAGCTGCATTGAGACTTTATTATCAGTACAATATTACATGCCTGGAATTAAGTGATTGCGCAAAAACTATTTTTGAAAATTAAATAATTTTTATTTTTATTTCCAAAGTGTATTTTTTTGTTTCAAACGTACCTTTGAAGCTACACTGTAAAAAAAAAAAAAAAAAAAAAAAAAAAAAAAAAAAAAAAATCTGGAATTTTACAGATGTAAATTTAATGCTTACTAAAATTTATCTGTACCTGTACAAAAAAAAAGGTGTAGATCTATACAAAACTAGTTTTTGTAAAGCTACAGAAATCTGCACTGCAAATAAGGGCGTCTTAAATTCAGACACATATGTGACTGAAAGAGTAATTCAGACACTTAAGTGTCTGAATATGGAATTTCAGACATCATAGGTGTCTGAAATTAAGACACTTAAGTGTCTTACTATATGATCATGGTATAAACACTGTAAACTGAAATGTCTGAAATTCAGACACATAAGTGTCTGAAACTGGAGTGTTCAATTTTCAGACATTTTAAAGTGTCTTAATTTTTAAGACACGTGTATATGTCTGAATTTAAGACATTTAAAACATCTGAATAGCATCCATTTTTGATCACCCAGCAAGTTTTGCTATAGGCAATCAATTGTTCACTGTTTTTTGTAAGCTTTATACACTGTAAAAAATAACCGTTACAATATGGAAATTATATTGCCAATTGGGACGCCAATTTACGTATTTTAATAGAAATTTACTTCCGTAAATTCCAGAAAATTTTCCATTTTTTGTTAAAAAATCGGAATTTTTAAAAAGATATTAATTTTGTCGCACATTTTTTTTTTTCTCTTTTTTAAATTTTATTATGAAATTCGAAATTATAGCATGTTTAAAATTTACTTAATTATAAACCTTAATTACTTAATTATACTTAAGTAAACTAATTAATTGATGTTTTTAAAATTTACTTTAGAAAAAAAAACTATTTACTTAATTATAAATTTAAGGTCCAGTGCAACTTTTTGCACACTTTAACCTTTATAATATTTTGATAATTTAATAATAAAACTTTAAATTGTTTGATTGCAAACGCACTTTAAAATTATCCAAATACGGAAACACACCAAAAAAATCGCAAAAACAAAGGTATATATTAGTACAGTACAGTATTTCATTATTTAACATTTTAAAAGCATTCAGAATTACACCAACCAAAACTTTCTAGCTTGTTACGACGCTTGTATTTTTTTTACAGCTATAACACTGCCTCTAAAATATGCTAGTCCCCTCCAAATCGCAATTCTGGATGCACCACTGAATCTGTGTGGTATCCAAAGTGTATGCTGATTCTATTTCCCTCTGAAATTTGAAGAAAATGTCAAGTTTAATTACGAAATTTTCGCAAAAGAAAAATAACTGGAATATATCTCAAAACTGTGGCGCCATCTATATTGCATAAGAAATATCGAACTTATTATTAATTTGCGCATTTAAGTGTTCGATGGTGGTTATTTTAGTTCGTTATAACTATTATTTTGGAATTATATGGAATATTTCTGAAATTTTTTACTACATAACGTTTTAACTAATGATTGAGTATTGATTTAATTCAGGAATGATCTCATTTCACCGTAAGAAAATTAGTCTCATCGAAAACTTTTAACCTGTATTTCGATCGAAAAAAAGGAAGATAAAAATTATTTGTGCAACTATAAAACACTGGTTTTTATTATTTTTGAAGAAAAATTATATACAATATTTATAACTGAGAAATTTTGTTCAGAATATATGGCATATGGAATATATAGGAATTAATGAGTCCAATTTAAAAAAAAAATTGCCATATATTCAACCGATCTGAAAAAAAAAAGAAAGAAAGAAAAATCAAAAAATAGAACACTATATTTCTTCACACACTTTTATATACACATACCTTCGCATTAACATTAAACACAGGCTTTGGGCAAAAATATATGCATTTTTTTAATGAAAAATTGATTTTATTTTTAATGGGCGTTGAATTACGCCCCTTCCCCAAACACACAACTGAAACGGGACAAGCCCGAATTAAATATATATAGATATGAATTAAATATATATGTAATATTTATACATATGCACTGTTAAAACATTTTAAATATTTTAATATTTCAAAAATAACGTCTGTTATCTGTATTAACAATAATATTTCTGTTCTGAAAATTTCTTCGGTAGAAGTAGAAAACCTTCTGCTAATCTTACATTGCAGGAAAAGCAAAATATTCAAAATTCTAGAGAGAAGATGTGTGAAATCTGTTAAAATTATAAGCAGATAGACAAAATATTTACCATTTCCGTAAAATAAATTGTGAGTCACAAGTAACTAACAATATTTGAACATCCTAGGTGGGAAATCGTGGCCGAGAGGGATTATCGCACAGTCTACGGACCATAAGGTCGCGAGTTCGTATCCCGCGACGGGTAGGTGCAATGTTGTTAAGGTATATGTTAAATTCACTGGTGTTGTAAAAGTAGTTAATCATGTAAAATGTGCAAGACTTTGTATTGAAATACATGTGTACCCTTCTCTTTTTTTTTTTTTTTTTAAATACAGAAATTTTCCAATAAATAAATAAATAAATTTTTCCAGAAATTGAAGAAAATTTTCATTAAAATACGTAAATTGTACTGGCGTCTTGATTGACGGTACAATTTTTATATTTTGAAGGATTTTTTATTCTGTGTATAAGGCTTTCCGAAAAATGGCTGCTTTTGCAGAGAAATTAAAGGTGGTCAAACATGGATGCATTTCAGACATTTGAAGTGTCTTAAATTTAGACACATACAAGCGTCTTAAAAATTTAGACACTTTAAAATGTCTGAAAATTGAACACTCCGTTTCAGACACTTATGTGTCTGAATTTCAGACATTTCAATTTACAGTGTGTAACATTACAAATGAATCTACTAAAATTACAGTAATCTTACTAAAATTTTATCTGTAACCCGGGTTGCAGTTGCATAAAAAGTAATAGGCATCCCAGTTTCCTGAGAAATTCTTAGTAACCTTACAGATTTTTTGATTTACGGTGCAAAAGTGTATCTGTTACACAAATTTTTGTTGTTGCCGTTATAGAAAAAGTTCTAGGAATTCTTATCCGTTTCCATTCCAAAATTTTCGTTAATTGCAAAAACAGCATTAGTCAATGACTGTACCAGGTTATATTCCAATGACTGACAACAGAACAAGAAAAAAATGGGTTTGAGAAAAGATGGAAAGATGGGTATCAAAAAAGACTAAGTGCCTAAATGGATAGATGCACTGCAAAATGCTACCACCACAGTTTTTTTTAGAGTAATTGAACTAATATAACTAGTGTAACGTTATACATCTCTTGTGTGAAAGTTACACCATAATAATGTGAAATATCAGAATTCACATTATTATGGTGTAACATTCTAGAAGTGATGTATAACGTTACACCAGTTATATCGGTTAAATTACCCCATAAAATTGGAGGCAGCAATGCTGCCACTAATTTAATGGAGTAACGTTACACTAAGTGTTTTACAGTGCACCAAGGATTACAGATTTCAAATACCATTATTTTTGAATAGCATTATATATTTTCAGAATTCTGCGTAAGGTGAATATTGATTTTCGGAAATTGTGGTATCCGAAATTCGTAATATTTCGTACCCAGGAACTCGATGTCAATCCTTAACCCTTAATTACTCGCTCTAGTGTACTTTGTTCACCATCTGAAGTTACAAATTTAAATTTGCCTGTTACATACTGACACGGTTCGAAAATGTTGTCACATATCCCTATGTTATTTTACTTTTTTTTTATGATATATTATACTGTACTCCATAGTAATTGTATTTGACTTAAAATTAATCTTATAAAACAATAATTATTTTTCCTAGAAATTTACAAATATATGGCATGGTGTCCAAAAAACACCGCGAAGAAGTTTTAAAGTTTGCATGAGGCATTTAAGGAGATTAAAATGCACAAGTAAATAATTTATGTCTATTTTGTCAAATATCTAATAAAAAATATCATTAATATATTCCTTCGTATCATTTTTGGGGGGACATCATTGACTGAAAAAACAGCATAAATTCAAAGTTATTTTTAGTTTTATTTATTTATTTTATTTATTTATTATTATTTTTTTTAAATCTTATAAAATAAATAACTGATAATTGACATACATATAAAGATTTAAGGCTGTTCTCAAATCCAAAGGGTCTTTCTCACATAAGTTTTAATTCATTTTTGTTCGGAAACGCATGAAACTCGAAGGTGTTGTTATTCAGAAACTATGTCATCGAACTGTTTTTTCCGTTTTCTTGTAAATGCAATAGATCTTTCAGGAAATACTGTCAAAGTTAGCATTTTGTACTGAACTTCGGAACGAAAGAACAAAATCCAGTCAATAAGGAGAGAAAAATGCCGTGTCACGTGATCAAAATAGACTCAATAGGTAATTAATTGTTTGATCAAAAAATGGAAAACACAGTTCGATTCCAAATCGTTTGCAGGGTCAGGCTTTCCAATTTCATATCTTTCCGTTAAAAAATGAATTTGTAAATGTGTCAAAACGTTTTGCGCTTGTTGAGCAGAGCAGTTGAGAACAGCTTTAAGAAATTAAATGCGCACAGAAAAGTTCTTAAACTAATAGCATTTGTGCGTAGCGCAGTTTTCCTTCATTTCTCAAAAACATGACCTCTTCAGACGTGAGATACACAAATATGCACTCTAAATTAAAATGTCTGAAATTCAGACACTTAAGTGTCTGAAATGGAGTGTTCAATTTTCAGACATTTTAAAATGTCTGAATTTTTTCAGACACTTTTTGCGTCTGAATTTCAGACACTTCAAACGTCTGAATCGCATCCATTTTTTTTTCTAAGCATCATACGTAGCCATGTTTGACCACGTTGAATCCTGGAAAAATATTTGGCTGTGGTCCTGCCCCTCCCCCCCCCCCCAATACAGCCTGATTTTTTTGGTGCTCTCAGTTTTGGTATACAATTTTCGTTACGTTGATAATTTAAATCTTTTACGACATTGTACTGATTATAATCAATATCTTGAACTTCAGGAGTAGAACAAGATTAAAAAACAAAAAATATTTATCTAAATATTAGATTTTTTAAAATTTATTTTGTTTTTAACCTTATTTTACTTTAAAAGTTCAAAATATTGATTATAATCAGTACAATTTCGAAACAGATTTAAAATATAAGCTTTACAAATATTGCACATCAAATTTGGGGGCACTACAGTCGTAGGGGGACGGGGCACTTCCCAGTTTGCCCTTCCTTTAATCAAGAAGTACTTTTGCAAAAAACGCAACCCTGCATTATAGTTGTCTAAATTGAGATGTCCGATATTCGGGAGTATCCGTTGTGGAGGTTAATGAACATTCTCGAATAGCGAACACCTCTATTTAACGAATACTTTTTAAATCAGCAGACATGCATATTTGTATATTTTTACCTCAAAAAAGTAGACATCTCCAATTATCGGACAAATTCCGCGTTCCCGAAGTGTTCGCTATTAAGGGCTTTTAAGGTACATAGATAAATATATATATATATATTTTATAATCTTGTCCTACTCTAAAAGTTCAAAATATTTATTATACTCGGTTGAATGTGGAAAAAGATTTAAAATATCAGATGTACGAAAATTGCAAAAATCCCCCCCCCCCCAAAAAAAAAATGAAAATATAAAAAAATATATTGCCACATAGGCAATTTTACATATACATCACTTGATAATCACAACAGCCATTTAACTATGAATAATGAAAATAAATAAATAAATATTCTACTTTAATAACATTGGGGAAAAAATGACTTTGGTATTTTGTTAAATATATTTGCGTTTTTAAACTTGTCCTACTCTAAAAGTTCAAAACTTTCATTATAATCAGTGCAAGATTTAAGATATCAGCTTTACAAAAATTCATGCAAAATCCCTCCCTCCCCCCCCAAAAAATGAAAATACTTATTTAAAAATTATGTTT
Source organism: Maratus speciosus (assembly GCA_963932465.1). Taxonomy (NCBI): domain Eukaryota; kingdom Metazoa; phylum Arthropoda; class Arachnida; order Araneae; family Salticidae; genus Maratus; species Maratus speciosus. Next base: position 383,387,080 of record OZ010796.1, read on the forward strand.
TTAAAAAATTTATATTTCCACATGGGCAAGTTTTTATGTAGATCAGAGGGTACTCACAAAAGCTATTCAACTATCAATAAAAACAAATAAGTACATATTCTATATTAAAAACATGAGGAAAAAATAACTTATGATTTCCAAACTTCTTTCGTCTTAAATATATACAGTAACATCTGTCATTTTTGTATTTTTCGTATAAGTGCATATAAATAAAGTTACCACAATTTTAAATACGAAATCTAGTTAGAGGTTTTTACTTTTTCCCATTATAAATTTCAAATTACTTTTTTATTAAAAATAATAAAAAAAATCAGTATTAGAGTTGATTGCAAATCAAATACATATGTATATTTTTACAGGCAGCTTCATATAATAGACGAGTCTCATTTACTTTATTTATCTTTTTTTAATCTGCGGTTTTATGCCAGGAAGTAAGAAAGCATTAGGTCATCTTTCAAAGTTTTTTTTTTATCTTTACTTTCTTGTGGCCGTCATTTACTGCGAGATAAAAATTATTCATTGAAACTAAGAACTGACATTGAATATATAATTCGTAATAAAAAAGAACGTCATAAGTTTAAAAATATATACTTCTAGAATTAGTGGGGTTTTTTGCGAACAGATTCAAAACTAATTAAATTTCATGCAGGATTTTGTTTAGTACAATAAATAAAATCATAAAATACACTAATTTTACTACTATAAAGAAACTTACTTGAGTTGCTGCAAGAGGTAAGAAATATTCCTCGATTTGAAATTTTAAAAACTACCACAACCACAGTGAGGGAGAAAGACTTTCATCAGTTTAAAAGGTAATCCATAATACATCCGACTAGCCATATTTAAAGGATGAGATGTTTCATCCTAAAAACAGGACCCGCCAGACAAAAGTTTCTTTTTTTTTTGCCAGCTTCGACAGGACGAAGATGAATAACACAATATTATTGATATAAATTGATACGAGTTAACACTAAGCCCATTGCACACGCTTTGTAGAATTTCCGGGTGTAATCTTCAACCGTCGTCTACTTCGGTTCTGTGTCTATCCCGCCCTTGTATCGACGACAGCTTCTAAGAGACATTTGATGCCGAGCACACACGTCAGATGTATGTATTCAATAAATACATAATCCAAGTTAATACGAATTAAAATCACAGTACTTCACATTTCGCAAAAAACGAATTAAAATACACGCGTACATAAAAACAAACTTTGTTTGAATTACAACGTATACCACTTCGAACGAAGACATCTAAAACGCATGCGCAACTGGGAGTGCTAGTGCCCCCTGGTGGTTATTGCGTCGGAAGAATCAAAAATTAAGACACGTTTAAAGCAATGAAGTGTCTTAAAATAAGACGTTTGCGGATATTTTAGACATTATTCTCAGTTCGTTTACACCATGGTCATAGTAAGACGCTTATGTATCTTAAATTAAGACATCTATAGTGTCTTAATTTTCAGATTAAGACACTTAAGTGTCTAAAATTCTTTTTCAGTCACATATGTGTCTAAATTTAAGACGCTTCTATTTGCAGTGTGGACCTGTATTATTTTCCACATACAAACTAATCTGCTCGATTTGTTTTACATTGTTACTTTACACCAATGTAGCTGAATGTTTTTTGCTTTGGAATAAAACCAATATATTGCAACATTGATACTTATTTCCACATAAAATAAATGCTATTTTCATCTGATTTTTCAAAATGCCTTCAAGACTGTTTGGCCAAGAAAGTAAAAAAAATCATAATTATTTAACTTAAACCCTTCAAAATAAATAAATAAATAAAATAAAAATACATAAATTGTGGATTTGTATATCATTTTCTTGCTTACATCCCTTCAATTTGTATAATGCGTGAATTTAGGTTACTGATAATTAAATTGGTATTTTAAGGGGACTAGTACTTTTAGATCCATATTTGCGAACCTAAATTACCAGTCTCCTAAAGAACCAATTTTAGTGAAAGGGAGCTTTCATCTATGGTGTCATTTTGTTTGTGCAAAAACAATGAATGTGTAATTTTAGTGCTATTTTTCCTTTCGATCTCAAGAGGTTAAACCTTGGACTTATGTAAATATTGAAATGAATGATTAAAACATATTAATGAGAAAATTTGAAACAAACAGTGCTAAAGAGTTCAAAAATGGATTTTCACTACTGTGTCAAATGAATTGTTCACGCTCATTCAAACCAAATGATGCATATTAGTTTGCATATTGTATTCAAAAATTCGTATATAAACAAAAGAGAAAAGAGTTAATTAGGTAGAATATTTAACCCTTTGCACTGGCGAGGTGACTCTCACTCATCACTAATGTTGCCAGGTGTCCCGCGTAAATCGGGTCTTCAAATGCTCTGGACACCACTAATTTCTAGAGTTTATTTCGCCATCTTTAATTGCAGATAATTCTGCCATTAGATAAGGCGAAGAAAATTACTTTAAAATATTGGTGTCCAGAACATTTTGGAGCGCCGGTGTACGCGGGATTCCAGACAACACTAGTGGTGAGTGAGAGTCCCCTCTCGAGTGCAAAGGGTTAATTGTTTATAAATTTTCTTTTCTTTCGATTTAAACGATAGTTAACTTCATCATAAAGGAAAGTTATGGAAACCCTTATAGATTTTTTAAAATTACGTTACTTGAAAAAGCTATATATACCAAGAAAATTTAAGTTTTCTACTGAAAAAAAAAAAAAAAAAAAAAAAAAAAAAAAGAAACAGAAAAAAAAAATTGCAAGCTCCTGAAATTTAGACCTGCGATATTGTGAGCCATTTTGCATTCAATACATAGTGAAAAAATATATTTTTACTCCCCTAAGAAGTTTAAAAACACATCATATTTTTACGTAAGAATGCAATTTTTTGACTAATTAAAAATAAAACAACACAGAATTTACATATATTATTTTATGCATAAAGAAATAATCCAGAATTGTTTTAAGTTTAGATATGTAAATCGTTTAATATATTTTCTTGAAATACATAATCCGAAATTAATAAAATATGATTTTAATATTTATGAAATTCACCCGTTTGTAATTAAACTTTATGTCATAACCTAATATGTGCATTTTAAAAATTGACTAGGTCGAATTGAGTCCCCCCCCTCCCCCTAAAAAAAGAAAGAGAGAAAGAAAGCATTTGGAGAAAATCAGGCGCTGTGTTAACAGCGTGTGTGAACAAAACAATGTGAATAAAATAGTCAATTTTACAGGATAAAACTATACACCAGCGCACAGTAAAAAAACTGTCTATTTTACGGAAAAAAAATCTGTAAACAGTTTATTAACAGGCAAACTCTATTAAGGTAAGAGAAAATTTCCAAAAAGTGCATTTTTTTTTCACTAGTAAAACAAAAAATCTTTACAGTTTTTTTTTTTTTTTTTTTGAACGGGATTTAAAGAAATAATGTTGTTAAAACAAGCATACCACTAGCGATACATGTTTTTTTTACTACTTTGTCTATCACTATTTCAAAACAATGATCTTCATGGTAGATTCCTATTAATCTTCAAGGTATATTGTGAAAAAAGGTAGAAAAAAAAAATAAAAAACTCAGTCGTCTGTGGAAGCCTTGTTAACAAGAAGCTAAATATTAAAAATATTGTTATGACTTTATATACATTCAAACGGAATTAGATTGTTTGTCTTTCTCATTCTTGTAATATTTAATAAAAAGAGCGAGATAAGAAATACCTTGCATATTTGTTTTATTTTATAACGGGAGGCTTTTGTTTGAAGCAGACATTGAAAAATCACTTCTGATAAAAAGATTGCCCCTTATCAGACTGGTAGGCTATTCAGAATTTGTCACACGATGCAAGACGATTGAAATTCACAATAATGTACTATATGTTAAAGAAGTAGATTTGTCAGAACTACAGAAAGAAAAATTTCCTTCAGGAGTTATTACGATAAAAGACGATAAAGATTAAAAGTTACGGATAATAATAATAGTCTCATATTAAAGGGAATTTGGCAATAAATTTATAACAATGAAAACCATTTTCGTTTAATAGTCATCTATGTATTAAAAAGCATTATTTTAAGAGTAACAAAAGAATAAAAATATTTTTATCATTATGTAAAACTTATTGCTTGCTTTGGATTTCTCGACGTTCTTTTTTCTTCTGACTTGATTTTTTATCAGTATTCTTATCAATTTTGGAATCGTATGTCTTAATATAACTCAGATTTTATTACGCGACCTTGTGGAGGTGGCATAATTCTTTGGTAATCCGTAATGCTATTTTTTTCTCAGTTAGAAACTTTTTTATTCTTAAAAAATTCACAAAGACACTTTTATTTGTAAATACATCACGAAATATGCAGATATTTTTATTCAAATGCCAAGACTTTCTCTTTTTCATATAAAGGTAGATCATATTTCCCAAAATTAAGCCAAATTTGGAGGGCACGAAAATACTTGAAAATTAAAATAAATGTGTCGATAATGCGTAGACTGTGTCTTTCTTTCAAGGTATATTATTTACGATAGATAATTATAGTAAAGTGAGGACAGATGCCGCAGTTTTTCTTTTCTTCTTGTAAAATGTACAATAAAGCAAAAAACAACAAACTAAGTACCAGAAATCATTGATCAAACCCTTTAGAATCTAATTTATATGTTAAACGAGTTAAAACCCTCTTAATAAAGTAGGCATAATTATTTTCCCACAGGTCCTTTTTTAACATCATTTTTTATGTGCTGGATAAGATGCCGCATGGGGTGTAGGACAGATGCCGCATAGAGAAAAATGCTAGGCTGTTTATTTTTTTTCAAGCAAATCACATTTTTATTTTCTCAAACTACTTAAAATGAAAATAAATAACAGTAAACTTACAAAAACTATATATATCACTAAACTGTGAAACGTTGTGTGAAAAGTGTAAAATGCAAAATTTAATCTCTATAAACAAAACTTAAGACAAAAAGTGAAAATGAAAAGAAAATCATTTGAATTTACATGAATGGATAGCATAATTACGGGAAACAAGAGACAGCATAATTCCAAAAAAAGATATAAATCACTGGTTTACATCCAGGCAAACATTGCAGTTTGCTCTTAATGTAAGTATTAGTTCTATTCTATTTAAGCCCTAGTCTGTTTATTTTTGGCCTTTCTTCTCATTCTTCTTCATCTATTTCCATTCGCCCACAATCACACCATACTACCAGTTGCAAAAGTAAAGTAAGAGTTTTTCATGCAGCTATCGATTGAATTTGATGCACTGAATCCAGTCCGCTTTAGACTTTGCTCCTTGATAAGTCTCCAGCCACTCAACATACGCAGAGTCATCAAATTCCAATCCAGTTCTGCCATCAGAATCCATAAGAGGAACAATTTACCCGTTGTCGGAAGATGACTTAAATTTTAGTTTTTTCCTCAAGTAAGGCGTTTTCAAGTTGATCTTTCCCTTCCTTTTTTTACACATTTTACTTCCGCCAAGTTGTCGTTCTTTGGAGCTTTCGAGTTTCTTTGGTCTTTCATTTCCTTCTTCTTTTTTATTGTTTATAAACTGTGTGCTTGTAATATTTGCATCCTTTTACTTTCTCATACTTGTCTGTATAGATCTTTTGACCATTGGGGTAGGAGATATTTTGTTTAACAGTTCAGATGGTGAGAATTGTAAACGGCTTACGTTGTCCTTATTCACACATGATGAACCAACATTGTTGCTGAGAATATTTTGATAAGTAGCAGAATGCGCTAATATACATTCATTTAAATGTAAGTTCTACTTAAATCGCAGTGATGAAATTATTAAACCGAAAAACAAAAATATATTTTGCAGCATCTGTTCCTCAACCTCGGTGCGGCATCTGTCCCATAGTTGCGGGTAAGATGCCGCGCCGTCATGTTATATCATGTGAGCGTCGTGAGAGAAAGGCAAGCACATGTCTGTATTCTACGAGGATCTAGTCTATAGTTGCAATCGATTTTGGGATGAAATCTCTGTTTATTTTTCTTAAAATATGTAATAAAATTTCATTAGAATAATTTTAGCAACTTACCACGCAGGTTCGAGCCATAAAAACTGGCATAAATATGTAAATACTGACAATTAAGCGGTGGAAACGCATACAACACATCACACAGCACAGAGGAACACTACGAACTTCTAAAATTGGTCTAGGGAACGCTAGTGTCGCCTACACAATCTCTGCGGCATCTTTCCCACCGCGGCGCCTGTCCCCACTTTACTATATACAGATTGTTAAAAAGTTCTGAATACATATTTTGTGCATCTAATCTCATTTAAAAAATTAATTTAAAATCTAAAATAAATAAATAATATATCAATATGAACATTGATATATTTTTTATTAGGTTATTAATATATCAATGAATGCATCAATATTATTAATATAGTTACCTTTTTATGGAAAATAAAAATAGCAGGGTTTTAAATAACAATGCTGCGTATGATAAAACAGTAAGTAATGAAAGTAATTAAAATTCTGAATATGTATACTTAGTGCATCTAATCTCATTTAAAAAATTAATTTAAATCTAAAATAAATAAATAAATAATGTATCAATGCGAAGATAATTTTTCACATTGGTATATTTTTTATTAGTTTATTAATCTATCAATGAGTATATAATCCTTTAGTAATATATTTATTTATTTATGGAGAATAAAAAAAAGTAATGTTTTAAATAACAACGCTGTGTGTGATAAAGCAGTAAGGGGGAGTTCAATATAAGGAATGAAAGCAGTTGTTTTTTTTTTTTTTTCATAATTCAAGTAAACTACGGATAATATTTTAATTAAAGGAAATTACTGACATAAAATTAGAACATATCAAACATGATACACGTAAGTTTTTTTTAAACCAATTTTATTGAACAATGGATTTTGATTTTTTATTGGTTTTGGCTTTTATGAGTCCGTCATTCTTAGTTTCACAGCTTTTCAAATAAAGTTATATTTAAATAATAATATTAATAAAAAATCTCTCGAATTCTATACAATAATTGTCATTAAATGGATGTCTGATTTATTAAATTGAAATTGAAATAAATTTTGAAAATTTGATTATATGCCTAAAATATAAGTTTCAGGCACCAAGCTGTAGAAAAATACAAATAAAGAGCAGTATAGTAAAATACAAAGCATATCATTGTTACTAATGATCAAAATTATGCACTCATTTTTAATTGTAACAATGCAGAGTGTGCAATACCTATATAAACAGATATTCATATTGGATACAAAAAATAGTAAAAAAAAAAAAAAAATGAAAAATCCTGCATCGGACATAGATTATGAAATACTTTCCAACACTAACATAATATTATTAAGAAAATTAATTTTTTTTCGTACGATGAAATAGATCTTAGTCCATCATGTAACTGAATTATTTTGTTCGCCTCTGTAAAGGGGCTATAAATGTTACGCACTCCATAATCTATTGAAAACATGTTGCAGTAAACTCCAGTGATCCTTTTAATTTCATCATGTTTGAAACATTGTAAAATCATCAAAATGCTTCGGAAATGATTTTTCCTCCCTAGATAATGTAATGGAATTTCTTATTGTGCCCATGTAAACGAACTATAAAAGCTACACACGTCATTTTAATACCGAGCATTCTATCGTTATCCCTAAAAGCATGTAAAATTTAAATGACAATCCGAGCATATTTACAAGATTTAGAGGGCGAACTTCATTCAGAGGATTCATTTAAAGTTTTGAGTTCTCCTTAGATAACTACAGAGAGTATAATATGAAAAGGTTTGTATATTTTGATCTAATTATTATGTTTACATGCGATTTGCGTCATTTTATTCTAAAAACGCAAAGTATTTTTTATTTTCGAGGGTTTTGTGCCGCATTAGTCTGATACAAAACAATTTTAAGTTTTCCCCCCTATCTGCTCGTTCGAAATATTTTGACAAGTATTGAAAAAAATCTATTCAGCATCAAACTTTTACACTTTTTGTCGAAAAGTTTCTGTTATTGAAACCGAACTTTATTTACATTCACTGGTAAATCTTTTGCTTACGCTCAAATGTTTAAAAAAAAAAATATGCAATTCATAGTAATTCATAATTTTTTTGTGTGGATAATGACCAATAACCCAAATTATATTGATCTTCAAGTAGAGGCAGTGAAATTTAAGTATTTTTAATGTTCCGTGCTTAAAAAATAAAACGGAACCATTATGAAATCACTCGTGTTTCTGTCTGTCCGTGTATCACACCCGTTTTCTCGAAAACTAACGTGGAAGTTCAAATTTGCCAGGTTTATAAAGGCTAATGAACCACATATTTATAGATTATTAGCCATTCAGAAATATTTTTAGAAAAAATTTAGGGGGTTAATTAAGTTACTCGAAAAAGAAAATAATATCGTGATTGGGGTATAGTTCGAAAGATCTCGCAACTCTGAGTTAAAAAATATATTTGTTTTAATTTATGTATTATATGTTCAGAGATATCGTCGAAAATGTACGGTAGAAATATGATTCCGAATTTACTATTTCCGAATCTACTTCAACTAAAATTATTAAAAAAAATTAAGGATAGTAGGAGTTTATCTAAACCTGGAAATCTATAGCGATTATCCTTGGTCTCAGCGGGGCAGTTCAGGAACGCTCGAGGTATACTGTAAAAAAACCACTGTAGATTTGCCAGAACAAACTCGATCACAGTGAATGTGCTGCATCTTTCTTTGGTTTCCTGATTATATGAACATGGAAAATACAGTAGTTGCGTAAAATTAACAGCACAATGTGCTGGCAATTTGGACGCATTTTTTTACAGCACAAACTGCTGGCGTCCAAATTGCCAACACATTGTGGTGTTAATTTTACGCAACTACTGTATTTTCCATGTTAATATAGTCAGGAAACTAAAGAAAGATAAAGCACATTCACTGTGATCGAGTTTGTGCGCGAGATGAACAGTACTTTGTACTGTAAAAATGTCGGGGTTTTTTACAGTGTACCTATCGACACGGAATAATCCAAATATTGTTGATAATGATTTTCAAAAAAAAAAAAAAATTGTCGGTAATTAGCTGAGATATTAATTAAAGCCTATCTCAAAAACAGCGGCACAGACCAAGGCGCCATTGCTACTTTGCGACCTCCTTTCAAAGCGCATGCCAAGTTTAAACTTTGTACAAGGTCGTCTTTGTACGATACAGTGTGTACATGAGTAAAACGTGAACTTTGCCGATTATTTTATATTTTCAAAGAGGAAAATGATAGTACAGTCAAACCTCGTTAACACGAAAACGCTTAACGCGAATTACTTTTAGCACGAACTGTTTCCGATTACCCCGTCCTGTTGTATGGAATGTATTTAAGTTCGGATAACACAAACTATTTTTAACACGAAAAAAAAAAGTTTCACTTGAGTGTTCGCGTTAACGAGGTTCGACTGCATTTATTTCCAATTTTCTTATCCTGAAGACATTAAAATTTTTGTTTAAATGACGCATCAATTTTCGGGAAAATATACCAATGAAGTATGTGAGATTTAAGTCGGAGACTATTGTTTGGTAGGAAATATCATATGCCTACTGAATAAATGCACTATTAATGAAACATATTATGAAAATCATTCCCAAACGGCCTTTTCTGAATACCATTTTACAAAACAATAATTTTATTTTTAGATTTTTTTTTTTTTTTTGAAAATTTTGCAGAAACCAACCTATTTGTGTACATTAATAAAATTTTTATTTATTATTTTTGTTACAAATTAGATTATATTATGGGATTGGAGCATAACGCTATTTAAGGGGACGGTGGAGCTTAAAATCCTTAAAAATAATTTTTTTTATTTTTGTAAATTTCAACTTAAATATTATTCAAGGGTACATTATATACATTATAACAGGCATTTATCACAAAAAAATTTAAAAAAAAAATTTATTTTTGAGAAAAAAATGGAATTTTACGCGTTGTCTTAGAAATCTTCGAAATGCCCCATGCGTCTTCAATATCAATGAAAATCCCCAATATTTTTTATAAAAGTTTGGTTTATATATATAAATAAAATCAAGCATTGAATTTTATATATTTGAATTTAAAGGTAAAAAAAAAAAAAAATTCAAAATTTCAAAATTTTTTCGAAAAAATTTCAAAATTTTTCAAAAAAAATTTTTTTTTAACCTTTAAATTCAAATATATAAAATTCGATGCTCTATTTTATTTATATATATAAATCAAACTTTTATAAAAAATATTGGGGATTTTCATTGATATGGAACGCGCAGAGGGCACTTCGAAGATTTCTAAGACGACACGTAAAATTCCATTTTTTTCTCAAAAATAAAATTTTTTTAAATCTTTTTTTGTGATAAATGCATGCCATAATGCATATAATGTACCCTTGAATAATATTTAAGATGAAATTTACAAAAAATAAAAAAAAAAATTGAAAAAATTTGAAATTTTGAAAATTTTTCGAAAAAATTTCAATTTTTTTCAACTTTTTTTTTTTAACCTTTAAATTAAAATATGTAAAATTCGATGCTCTATTTTATTTCTATATATAAACCAAACTTTTATAAAAAATATTGGGGATTTTCATTGATATGGAAGACGCATGGGGCATTTCGAAGATTTCTAACACGACGCGTAAAATTCCATTTTTTTCTCAAAAATAATTTTATTTTTTTATTTTTTTTTGGATAAATGCATGTTATAATGTATATAATGTACCCTTGAATAATATTTAAGTTGAAATTTACAAAAATAAAAAAAAATATTTTTAAGGATTTTAAGCTCCACCGTCCCCTTAAGTGGTTATAACAATTTTTTCTTAATTATATTTTGTAATAAAATAATTAAAAGTATTTATAAAAATTTTCTCTAATGGTCACAAGAGTAACAGCGAACGTTCCCATATGTTTTCCGATAATAAAGCATTTATAAATAAAACATTTAGAGCTTTAATTTATTAACTGGAATTTCATAAATATGTTTGTTTTAACTTTAGGTAATATATTTTCAGAGATATCGTCAAAAAATGTACTGTAAAAACATGTCCCCCCCCCCCCCCATTTCCGAATCTACTGTAAATAAAATTATGAAAAAATTAGGAATAGTAAGAGTATGATACAAACTACACACACACACACACACACACACACACACACACACATATATATATATATATATATATGATGCAAACTAAAACTAAAATACGAACGCAATTTTTAAATATAAGAAAAATAAATTTAGACAAGATTTTTATTCTCACATATATGTGAAAAATGTTTATAAGTAAAAGCATAAATAGAAGTATGCCTTCTTTTATTTAGAGCATTTATCTTAGAATTTCGCTTCTTCTTTGTTTGTGACATGCATATATTTTAGACACATGTTTTGTTAAGTAAATTTGTAAAAAAAGAGAAAGAAAAAGAAAGAAAGAGAGAAACGCAATTTTTAAGTATTCATTACTCTTGGATTTATTTTTGGTCAACCTGCAATTTCTATAAGTTTTTGCTTTAAGGATATGTTCATCAATAAATAAATAAGAGAAACGTATAAAAATGTCAGATATAACAAATTAAGTAATGTACTCCTTTTTAAGCAATGAAACGAATTTTAGTTCCCTAATTTAAATTTTTTGAATTAGGCCTGCAAGCATTACCATCACTAACTTTATACCCGACAAGGCTAAAAGGCTCGTCTTTGATTTCTTAATTATGATCGTTAGTTACATATGTCGTAGGTTAATTGAGAAATCCGGCATTTTGCAAAGAGCCTATGCAGCTTTAGGCTAATTGGAAAATGATCATTTGTTTCCCAATCAGCCAGGTATTTTTCAAGTTTATTACAAAGAACCTATGCAGCTTTAGGCTAATTGGAAAAAGACTATTTTTTTCTCAATCCGTCTGATATTTTTTAGGCTTATTGCAACAATGCAAAGATCCTTCCATTGTTGGTCTAATTTGAAAATGACCATTTTTCTATCAGTCTATTTTTCAAACTCGTTCCAATGAACCTGTGCATTTTTAGGCTAATTACAAAATAATAAATAATAACAATTAATTATGAATGTTAATTATATGTGTCGTTTGCTAACTGAGAAATCCGACTTTTTGCAAAGAGCCTATGCAGCTTTAGGCTATTTGGAAAATGACCATTTGTTTCTCAATGAGCCAGGTATTTTTCAAGTTTATTACAAAGAGCCTATGCAGCTTTAGGCTAATTGGAAAATGACCATTTGTAACTCAATCAGTCTGTTATTTTTTAGGCTTATTGCAAGGAGCCTTGCATTGTTGGTCTAATTTGAATATGACAATTTGTCTACCAGTCTGATATTTTTCAGACTCGTTGCAATGAACCTATGCATTTTTAGGCTAATTACAAAATAACCATCTGTTTGTCCCAAGTTGCCTAGTTTCATCCAGACTTATTGGGATAATTCAAAGGAAGTGGATGCTTAAGAAAAAATTTAATATAAAAAATATGAGCAGTAATTTGATGCCTTTAAAAGATGTATCAGAAAATTATCTTATTGCCAGATTTTGTTAACATGACTGAGTATGTCTAAGATTAGTAAATACTTCAATTTTATTTTAAGGGCATATTTTTTGCAAACACCCTGTGCAGAACTATCAATAAAATCTACAAATTAGGCAGATTTTTCATGTTTTTCGAGCATTAGGTAGAAAAGATGGGTTGATGAATGAAAATAATTAAAAAATAAATAAGAAAATATTTGTAAAGGCTGCAGAGGAGGCAGATTTTTAATGTTTTCCCAGTTCACGTAGGAAAAATGGGATCCTGCGTGAAAATAACTGAAAAAAACATATAAGAAATTTGTTATAATTAATCAAATCGGTAGATGAGGCATATTTTTACTGTTTTTCCACCAGTACACTCAGAAGATGGGAAAAGGGTAGTGAATGAAACTAATAATCAAAATTTATATTAAAAAACTGTCCTATTGGCAGATATGATTTATGCTCCTCAGTATCTGAGATTAGTGATTACTTTAAATTTTATTTTACATCTGTAGCGCTCTTAAAACAAAAATAGGCTCGCAGTCACCCGTATGTATTTTCTTATATTAAGGGCAGTTGGAAGCCCCTATACTTACCATGTTAAATTAATGTACTTTTTCTCAAAAACTACCTAAGATATTCACTTGAAATTTTTTATGTACATAATATGAATAATACCTAATAAAGTGAAGTCAACATCATGAACAGGTATTCTTTAGTTATTTAAAAAAAACTTGAATAAAAACCACTTTAAATAACAAAAAACTTACATTTTTCCAAAGAAATTTTTTTTTTTTTTTTATAAAAATTTTGTAGAAAAGTTTGTAACAAAAGTTCACTTCAGGTTGATCAGGGATATGTGTGAAATATTCTGGAACGATTGCAAATAATAATATGTAGTAGTTGGATTTCTATAAAAAAGTACATCGAAGTTAAAAAAAACAACATTTTGAGAAAATTCAGTTTAAAGTTTACGTATGTAATGTTCATGTATGATGTAAACAAACTGAATTACTTAAAATTTTTTAACTTGTTGTCGTAGAAACAAAAGTAATATACCTTTCGAAAGAGGGCAAATAAAGGATTCAAAATATTAGAAAAAAAAAATGACTTTTTCTCGAATTTGATTTCCAAGTGCCCTTAAGTTCATAGTAATATACAGATTTATCTTAATGTATATTGCACATCACGCCATAGAATGGAAAGAAACTCCCATCATGTAAAACATGGAAAATATCCTAACTATGGAAGAAACGCTACGAAATGTTTCGAAACTGAAAACAATAAAAATCTGCCTCTTTTTGCGGTTTTGTTGATATATGTGCCGTGGTGAGATTTCAAAATTTACTTTTAAACTAAATAAAATTAGTTATTAATCTTAATTGTTAATTAGGTGCTTGAAAAATTTTCTGATAAGGTTATCTTAAATATATATTTTTTTCATTCAACAGTATATCATTCCTATCTAATGCAGAGAGGGGGGGGAGGGGGGTAATATATCTTGTTTTCAGGTTTTACTGCTGCGCATCTTTACAGGAAGGGGATGAGGGCTGCAAATTTTTCCTATGAATAAATAAAAAGTGTCTATTAATTATCAACCGGACGCATAAATCAAAGCTGTTGATAAAACAGTTTTCTTTTTTTTTTTTTTTTTTCTTTTTTTTTTTTTTTTGTAATGATTCCCGTTCAGCAACACATCTTCTCTACGTATTCTGGGAAAACATTAAAAATCTGCCTGATCTTCAGATTTTATTAATACAGAAATTTTCTTGTAAATTTTTTTAATAATTATTTTCACTAAGCAATCCGTTTTCTCTATACGCAGTACTGAAAAACATTAATAATCTGCCTCATCTGCAGATTTTATTGATAACGCACTTTTATATATTTTTTATAATTACTTTCACAGAGCAACCCATCTGCTATACTCCATACGTAACTCTGGGAAAGCATTAAAAATATGTTTAATCTGCTGATTTTATTGGTAATCCTGCAAGGGGGGGGGGGGAAGGGGTCCGAAAAATATAGCCTTAAAATAAAAATGGAACATTCATTAACCGTAGACATTGAGCCGTATTTATCCAATCTGGCAATAAGACAATATTTTAAGCATTTTCATAAGCATTTAAAGTTCTTGCTCCTATATTTTTATAATAAAATTATCAATAAAAATTCACTACTTTGGTCTTATTGCAATGAGCCTGGATAACACTAGACAATTTAGGCAAACGCTGATAATTTCTTAATTAGCCTAAAACTGCAGGCATTTTGAAATGAGCCGGAAAAATATAATGTTGATTAAGAATAAAACGTTATTTTTAAATTAGCTTAAAGCTGCAAGGCTCTTCGCAACAAGCCTGAAAAATATCAGACTGATTTGAAAAAGACTGGTGATTTTCCATTTAGATTATAAATTTGCAAACAACCTAGCACCTTTGCAAAGAGCCGGATTTCAAATTATCTACTATATATATATATATATATATACTATATGGCCAAAGGTGACCGGTCACTTGCGATTTTAGACGTTTTGTTAAATATCTAGAAAAATACATGAGGAATCAACCTGAAGCTGCAGGTATAGGCCAGGGATGGCGAACCTATGGCACGTGTGCCACTTTTGGCACGCGAAATAATAATTTTAGCACTGCATTTCTTGCAGCTCTAAATTAAAATAAAGTGAGATTGCACAAAATTGTGTCTGATCTTTTCTTTCGATTAAATGGAAAAAATTTTAATTGCGGAATATTACATTCCAATCTAATTAATTATGGTCTCAAAATAATTTCAAACAATGACGATATTTAAAAACTATCGACAAGAATTGGTTGTTAGACATTACTAATTTCTTATGATTAACTTGTGGCAACTTTGAACTTATTTCAGAGCCATTCAAAGAAACTTGTGTTTAACATTTAAACAGTTATTCTGTCTATCTATGCTTTCAATCCGCTGCTTTCACGAATAATATCAAAACTCATTCTGAAAGCACTTGTCAGATAAATCCGACGTTAAATTTGCATTAAAATTATCCTGATATTAAGATGCAACAACAGAAATCAAATTACATAGCATTTTTTTTTTTTTATTAATTTCCAAAACATATTTTTTGCCATAATTATTATAGTGTAATACTTACATGTATATTCCTCCTATTTTTAGAATTTTAATAGAAAATTTTAAGTATTTTAATCCATTATTTTTCCACCTACACTAAATTAGTTTTTTAGTTGGCACGTCATGGTCCGTAAAATATTTTTGATCAAATTTGGCACGCGGCAACAGAAAGGCTCGCCGACCCTGGTATAGGTCATATATTTCCGCGAAGATTTTTTCCCGAAGCCCCATAGGGGACCGTCAACAAATTAAAAAAAAAAAAACGAATATCTTTTGGATAACCCTGTAAAAACTAATGTAGCAAAAGCGTTCAATCTCGAGATTATTAATAAGAGGCTTATTGTAATATACTGTGTTCAATTTTATGAAGATAGCATGTATAATCGTAGAGAAATTAAGGTTTTTATGAAAACAGTCCCAAATTTCGCCAAGTTTTTTGCTTATAATTTACAGAGTTCTTAATATAAAAAAAGTTCTTTCCAGAAAATATGACAAACAACATTGTACACAGTACTCTGTAATTAGAATTAAAAAATAATAAAAATTGGATGAAAAATGAGCAGGTATACTAAAAAAAGTTTCACTGCGCATGCGCGAATGCAATCAAAATATAATGTGCATAATGTATTAGCTAAGTATATAGAGCAACTTTTGTGAAAGTCTCAAAATCATAGCTTGAAAATTCTGAAAATTATCGCCGATAGAATTAGCTCGAAATCCGTTGTTGCCAAAAGGACGTAAAAAGATGAGGGATTGTATCCAAATATAGTAATGCGTGCAATACTGTGTACGCTATCTTGGCACTAATCAACAGATATTTGATACAACACCTCATCTTTTTGCTTCTTTTGGGGAACAATGGATTTTGAGCTTATTCTATCGA
Source organism: Maratus speciosus (assembly GCA_963932465.1). Taxonomy (NCBI): domain Eukaryota; kingdom Metazoa; phylum Arthropoda; class Arachnida; order Araneae; family Salticidae; genus Maratus; species Maratus speciosus. The sequence continues at coordinate 383,403,565 of OZ010796.1, forward strand.
TGATAATTTTCAGAATTTTCAAGCTATGAGTTTGAGACTTTCACAAAAGTTGCTCTATATACTTAGCTAATTCATTATGCACATTATATCTGTTTTTATAAAAACCTTAATTTCTCTACGAGTATACATGCTATCCTCATAAAAATGAACACAGTATACTACAATAAGCCACTTATTAATAATCTGGAGTTTGAACGCCTTTTCTACATTAGTTTTTACAGGGTTATCCAAAAGATATTCGTTCTTCTTCAATTTGTTGACGGTTTCCTATTAAGTTTCGGGAAAAAATCTTCGCGGAAATGTATGACTTATACTATACTGTTTACACACCTGCAGTTTCAGGTTAATTCCTCATGTATTTTACTAGATATTTAAGTAAACGTCTAAAGTCGCAAGTGACCGGTCACCTTTGGCCATATATAGTGTATATGCATCAATCATATTTTGAAAAACTGCAAAATTTAGTAACATAACTTTGGATACTTTCTTCAGTTCAAATAGATTATCAAAGACTCATTTTACAGCAATCATACAGTTTTCTTTGACGTATAAAAAGGACAATAAAATAAGAGAAAATGGAAAAAAAATAATTAGCAAGCTGTAATTTAATTACATAATTGTTTCTTGTTATTACTTTTTTTTTCCTTTTTTTCAGTTGCAATTCATTTGTTTTTGCATGAGATAATACTTTATAAAAGAAAAAAATATATACAAATTTGTATAAGAGGAATACAATTGATGGCAATAAAAGCAAAGAATCCAGGTATTTTAGCTAAAAAACAAGCGTTGTGGATGCTTTCTTTGTATGTATGTCCATTTTTGCTAAAAATAAATAAATAAATAAATAAATAAATAAAAAAAATAATAAATAAAAACATTATATGCTAGTAAAACGTCTGAAATGGTTTCTAGTATTTCACAGAGTAGTTTTAACGACAGTTAAAAGAGTCATGGCATTTAAAACTCATTGATATTTTGCATTATTAGCCATGCCCTATCTAGTAACACATACATGAACCGTGACACATATTCATTGAGCAAATAAAAATATGATTATTTTCCACTTAGATTTTTATGCACACTTATTGGGCTATATATTTTTTAAATTATGTTTTTTGTTAGTTTTTTATGCAGTTAGTTTTTTGTACAGTTTACTAATCTTAATTTTATCTTAATTTGTTTACTTAAACATGCATACTGCCAAATAAAAAAAAAAAATCATGTAGGGCAAAAGATTACCTTATTTGAATCAACAACATTTTAGTCCTATTCATCACTTTGATTTTTATTATTATAGAGAGAACATTGCATTAGCTCTATATTTCATGTATAAAACGTTCTGTACTTGTAATAGCAAATTTTAAAAAAGCTATAAGCTAAAATGTTTTATTAAAATATAAAAAAATCTTAGCAAAATTTTAAACAACTACATGTAACATGAGCAATTTTTAGAAAACCAATATCTCTTTTTAAAAGATTAATAGAGATATAATAAATAGACACACCTTTTTCATAAAAACTAAATATATTAAATGTGAAAAAGGGACTGTTTGTCTGTAAAAAAAAAAAAGAAAAAAAAAGAAAAAAAAGAAAGTAAGACGCATTATTATTGAATATAAAAAGAAACAGAAGTTACAAATTGACGGATTAAATTAAATATTAAAATTATTTTTTAAAAATATATATGATTTCATAATACTCTGTAATTCCGAATGATCTTCTTACCTTTGTACATAACTTTATAGTTAATAAAATGTATGCATAAAATCTTTTATAGGTTTTTAAATATTTGATTATTAGGAATATTTGAATTATCAAAATGTGCAAATTTATGTGTGCCAAATCAAATATATTTAATTTAACAAACACGTTTTGAAAGCTAGACTAAGTTTTTGTATATACGAATGAAAAGTATGGAAATAGTCTATAATCTTTTAAAATGTAAGTATTTCTTCTAAAATGTTTAAAAATAGTTTAAAATTTTATTTTAATATTTATTCGGTCTACATTTTATGAATGTTAGCAAAGTTATTTTATACAGGTTTTGGTTTTTGCAATTAAAAACAAAGCTAAAGCAAGCTATAATGTTCCTTTATATTTAGCATGCTAAACAAAGAGCATGAAAAATACCAATACATTTTTTTTTTCTGAAAACTTCATATAAACATGGTAAGTATTCTTATTTTCTCTCATGCATGTTACTTACGTATTTTATTAACTATTCTTTCATACTGATATCATAATAAGTTTAAGAATTACGTATTTTTTTTTTTTTTAAGAATCTATTACATTATCTTTCTAAGAATGATATAACGTTTTCCCAGAGAATTTTTTCTTCTAAGTGTACCTTTTAAAAGAATTATTAATCCAAATAATCGACCATTTATTATTATTATTATCATTATTATTTAAGAAAAAGACTCACAAATAATTATTTCCTTACAGAGTTTTAAATTGCAGGAAATCAACAGTACAACCCTTTCTTACTTTAACATCGAATTTATTTTCTGTATTTTGTTAATATTAATGTGGAAGCTCATTTGAAAATGACTCATTTAGTAAACTGGTAATAAATAATCTTACAGAATTTAAAACTTTTCTCAGAAGGGCTTTCTAAATTTTAAGACTAGATATTACTTAATGTTTTCATTTGTCTTCTCGATTAAAAATGAGCAGAAGAATGTTATTCAATGAGAAATTATCTTGTTTAGAAACATTAATGAATACTATTTTTGTAATATAATGCATGGAACGTATGGATACAGATTTGTAAATTAATACAAAATATGTTTGTTTTTCATATATTAAAAAAAAAACATATATGTGCATTGATAATACATAATAACTTTTTAACTTTTCTGATTGTACTCAGACTGTATTTTTGATAAATTTTGTTTTAATCCTTTATGCCTTGACGGTACTTTAAAGCACCATTAAAAAACATGTTATAAAATAAATTAAGTTCATCAATTAGCATTAATACAATTTGTAGATACTTTATTTTATCTTGTTCCAAAAACTTTATCAGTTTTTGTACGGGTCCTTGAATTTCAAGACCAGGAAATTCTTCAGCTCCAGTCTTTTTCTTATAGAAATTCCCTCCTTTAAATAAGGCGAAATTTCGCGCGTTTGAACTAGATTTATTTGTTCATGAAAAATACTGGTATATTACCTAGAAAATAAAGATACCCTTACGAACTCTCTTTATTTGTTGAACAAAACAAAAATGTTGGGATAATTTCTTTTAAAATGGATAATTTCTCTTTCATTTGCACCTGTTCAAGTTTCTTGATGGTGGAAGATTGCGTGAGAAAAGTTACAGTTCTTGAATGTTTCTATATTTGTACTTTATGGGCATTATATCTGTACATTTCATAATTCTATAAAATAATTAAAAAATATTTTTTTTTAGATTTGAGTGGAGTTGTAAATATTCTACAAAATCTTTATAAATAAATATTTCTTTGATTAATTTTAATTGGCAATATCCGTCTAAAACTTATTAATTGATTCTGCAAATCTTCTAATGATTTTTCTAAAGTTCAGGAAAAATACTTTATAAGATGAAATTTCCATTATTTGGACATAAAGGGTTAAGTGAACCAGTTTAAAATTTTAAGCGTTTTCCTTTTCTAATTTGAATTTAGATGAATGTTTCAAAAGAAGCGTACACTAATAACTATTTTAATATGCCATAAAGGAATTTTCACACACACATATATTTTTTATTTGATCAGAAAATTCGATTAGATATATAGATTCAATCATTTGTTATTACGAAACAAATCTTTTTTTTTAGCTTGAATTAAGTAGAAAATTCTTTTGAAAATAAAGGAAATATTTCTTGTCCAGGGCGTAAGCTTTATACAGAAGTTGTGAAAATATATGAGGTCGAGTTTAATAGAAAATTGTGACTTTCAAATGTTTACCCCATTAATTTAATTACGCACACATACTTATTTACGTAAAATTAAGAACATGAACACACAATAGTTAATTCAAAATAATTAGTTAATCCAAATTCAAAAGTGTCTGGATATTTTTTGTGGAATTCCCAAAATCCATTGATGTTAAATGAAATATTTTTCGTTGAGAAAGTATGAAAGTATTTAAAGAGAAGTTGGAAAAATTGCTACAAGCTTGTTTAAAAAGTAGAAATTACGAATGTGTACTTTTTCACCACTTTAATACGTTAAATTTATACCAATAAAACTATAAGAACAAATGTGTATAAAAACATAGGTGATTCCAAAAGTATATGTTGCAAATTTATCGCAAATATCTTCACAAAGTTATACTATTAGTTGGTTTCTTAAACATAAACATTTTAGTTCTATGGGGAAAAAAAAAAAAAACAGAAATTTAATTATATATAATCATTACAGTTAGTGCAGAATAAAATTTTTTTATCAACATTAAATGAAATATTTTTTGTGGGAAAATATTAAAATATTTAAAAAAAAATTGCGAGCAATCAATTTCGTATTTTGGATTTCCCCCCCCCCCCCCCTTCATCATTTCTTTTTTTCATTATTATGCAAAACTAAGAGCGAATATGTATAAACATATTTTAGCCAATGGAAAACGATATATTTAAGATTTACAAAAATGTCTATTAGAAGATATTATTTGATTTTTCAAAAATAAACATTTCCGTTCTATGAAAACAGAAAATAATGAAGCAATTCTTCTTATAAATTAAATACAATGGCGTGGTTATTAAAAAATAAATATTTGATTTTTCAAAGACAAATATTTACATTCCATAAAATAAAAAAAATAATAATCACGAAACAATTGTTCTTATAAATGAATTTCAATGATATATTATCTTTACAGTTCGTGCGATATTAACAAATTTTATTAAGATTAAAGGAATTATTTTTTGTGGAAAAATATAAAAATATTTAAAAAAATTGCGAACAATCAGTTACGTATTTTGGAATTTTTTTTCCCTTCAACATCTCTTCTTTTCATCATTATGCAAAACTAAGAGCGAATATGTATAAACACATTTTAATTAATGGAAAATGATATATTTAAGATTTATAAAAATGTATATTTGAAGATATTTGATTTTTCAAAAAGATACTCGTACATTTCGATTCCATGAAAACAAAAAATAATGAAGCAATTCTCCTTATAAATTAAATACAATGGCGTGATTATTAAAAGATAAATATTTGATTTTTCAAAGACAAATATTTCCATTCCATAAAATAAAAATAATAATGAAACAATTCTTCTTATAAATGAATTACAAAAGTGTATTATTTTTACACTATGAGTGGAAGTGACAATTTATGCTATTTTCAAATGAAATATTTTTCACTGAAAATATAAGAAAACATTTAAATAGAAATCCACATTAATCACTATACTTCGTTTAAAATCTGTGATTTTGGATTTTTTCCCCCTTTACCACTCTTTTGCTTTAAATTATTATATAAAGATAAGAGGAAAAATATATAGGGGTATATAATCAATGCAAAATCACATTTTTAAGATGTATGGAAAAAGTTTCTATGAAACTAATTGTTTTCCCAAATATACATATATTCTTTTGATATTTTTAAGATTTATTGAAAATATCTAGATGAAGTTATTATACGATTTTTTAAATAAATGTTTCCTTTCTATGAAAACAAAAGGAAATATTTTCCAATGAACAATAAGAAAACATTTCAAGAGAAATTGACAATAATCGCTATACTCAATTAAAATTTAATAACCAATAAACTGTGATTTTGTATTTTTTAAACATTTTTCTCTCTTAAATTATTACATAAAGATAAGTGAAAAAGGTATAATATACATAGTCATATATAATCAATCCAAAATAAAATTTTAAAGATATATGGAAAATGTTTGCATGAAGCTAGTTATTTATCAAATATACATTTTTTTTTTCCAAAACAAAAATGAATGAACTAATTATTATTATAAAGAAAAACTCAATGGAGAGCCATATTTACTTTTCGGGAGGGATTAATAAATTTTATTGATATTAAGTAAAACATTTAATATGGAGAAAAAAAAATTAAAGATAAATTGCAAGATAAATAGAGATATTGTATTTTTTCGAATTTTTCTGCTTTGTACTTTTATCTAAACTAAATGAAATTTTGAATATGCATATGTTTATAATGTAAAGGGATATTTCTGATATTTATAGTACATATATGTGTATAGGTATACTTGTCAGTTTCTTAAACTTAATATTTTTGTTCTATCAAATCAAAGTTTAATGAAAAGATTATAATTATAAATGAAATTCATTGGTTTTTTAGCTTTAAATTTTGTGTACAATCAAATCCCATTCATATAAAAGAAGATAATTTTAAATGAGAAAGGATGAAAACATTTAAAAAGAAATTGTAAAAATATATCACCCTCACTTTAATCGGACATAAAAGTTATTTTGGATTTTTTGTTGGCTTATCAATTTTCTGCTTTAAAATATTATGTAAATATAAAAACAAATATGTGTAAACATATATTAGTTAATCTAAAACGATATTTTAAAATTTAAAGGGAATTATTTTCATGATGTTTTGAGTTAATTTCTTATTTATTATTACTTTAATTCTACAAAAACAAGAACGATTATGCATTAAATTCTGTGATGTACCATTTTAAATTTGTGTCAACATATTCTGCTGACATCAAATAAAATAATTTTTCTTTGAAAATTTGTAAACATTAAAAAAGAAATAGCAAAAATTCACCATACCCAGTTTACAAAGAGAATTTTGCATTTTCTTTAAAAGCAATTTTCTACTTTAAATTATGTAAAGTTAATGAAACATGGCACTGCTTAATATAGGCGCACAGTCAATCCGAAATGATATTTTAAAGATTTCTTTTATTTTTATATTCATTGCGAGAGGACAGTAGATTTATCATAAATATTTTCTTTCTATAAAAACAAATTTGATGAAATTCTATGATATGACAAATAATGCATTCTTTTGATACCAAACGAAATATTTTTTTATGAAGAAATATGAAAGCTTTAAACAGAAACTGCAAAAATGCATGATTTATAGTTTAAAGATAGAAAAAAGCAATTTTGTAAAAAAAAAAAAATCCATTTTTATGTAAAACTAAGGACAAATATGCATGAACATATTAGTTAATCAATAAGATTACTTTTATGACTTATGGAACATAGTGCATGACACTACAATAATTTTTTTAATGAATATTTTTGCTCTATGATAACGAAAATACATGAAACAGTTATCATTAAAAATGAAATCGCCCATCTTGTGTGAAATTAACTAATTCGATTGACACCAAACGAAATATTTGACGTTGAGAAAATATAAATATTTAAATGAGAAATTGTGAAAATTTATCACATTCAACTTAACAAGAGAAGATTCTGATATTGAGAATTTTTACCACTTTTCTGCTTCAAATTATTAAGTAAAACTAAACAAATATGTATAGACATGCATAATTAAAACGGAAACACATTTTTGCGATTTATGGAAAATATTTGCGTGAAGCTATTAGTTGATTTTTCTGATATAGATATTTTGTTAAAAAAAAAAAAAAAAAAAAACAAGAGTTAATGAAAAAAAAAACATTCTTATTAATCAAATTGCATGATGTGCCATATTATTTTCGTGTGAAGTAAAGTGTTCTATTGGTACCAAACCAATTACTATGAAACAAATAATATGAAGACATGTAATAGAAATTACACAAATACACTATCTTCCGTTTAATAGAGAAAAATAATCTTGTAATTTTTTACTATTTTTCAGCATTTAATTCTTATCTAAAAGTAAGAGTAAAAATATATATAAACACAGAAAATATAAAAGAATGGTTTAAAATTTATGGAAAATATGCTCTTGTTGATATTAATGATTTCTCAAATATAAACATTTGCGTTCTATTTTTTGTTTGTTATGTTAAAAATTTATAACACAGCCATTTTTTATACGTAAAATTGGGTGTTGCCTGTTGCATTTTATGCGAAACAACAAATTCTGCCGATGACAAACAAAATTTTTCTACAATAGCGCATGAAATCATTGATAAAGTGATTGCACATAATGCATAACTTTCATTTTAATTGGCGAAAAAAATGAGATTTTAAACATTTTTATTACCGTTTCTGCTTTGAAGAATTGCGAAAAAATAAGTGGAAATGTGTATAAACATATTTTAGTAAATCCAAAGCGATAGTTTTAGGATGTATGGAAAATATATCAATGAACCTGAAATTAGGCTTAGCTATCTTAAGCTAGAAAATCAAAAAAAATATATTGTAGAATGACATAAACTCACCTATGCTTACTTTGTTTATTCTGGAAATATTGAATAAGTACTTAGTTCTTATTGGTATCTCAAACTGATTAGTTTCGCAGTGATGTTTCCGATGTAATTAAAAAGAGTTGTTTGCGGTTCTATTAGTTGTGGTTGTCTTTCTTTGCCTTTTCTGCTGCTTCTGAGGTAGAATATCTGGAAGGTTTGTCCTATTCAAGCTTCAAAGAAAATAAAGGAAGACTTACTGCAACATCTCATCAAATAAAAACTTACTTTCCGTAGTGTTATCAAGACATAAAATTGTTGATTGCTGACATAAAATGCTTCTACCACTTCTCTGATTGGTCCAACCTTGCTGCCATCAAACTCTGGTATCCGCCATCTTGTTGGTTTGAACCAATGGCAATATTAGAGCCACGGATATAAAGGGGGTGTTTAATTTTTTTCCATATTACATATTAAACTGTAAAATAAAATGTTTTTAAAAAATACTTAAGAAATTCTTCAGAACCGTACACTAGCTTGTTAGATGGAGAACAGCCGGACAGCAGGTTTTTAGCGAAAATGCCATGGAAATTTTCAAAAAAAAATTTTTTTGAAAAGGGTCACTTTGATTGACAGGGAAAAGAATGTATGTAATGAGATGTATACTGAAGTGGGCGTTCACATTGAAGCAGCCATGTTAAGAGGTTGACATTGATCATGCAAAAGAATGTCAACTTCTGCATTTGGGTCTGAACAGTGTCGCCGCCTTTCTGTGATGTAGTAAAACTTTTCTACAGGTAGATAGCTATAAACATTACGCTTAAAGCGGCAATTTTCAAAATAATGTCTTAAATTTCAATACTCTAAAATTTTATGATGATGATTAAGCCTTTCTGTAGAAAAAACCCCTTTCCCACAAAATTAAAATTTTTTAGAGACGTTTGTTATTTCTAATGGCCAATATTGAGTTGCACAATTAAGAAAACCGTAAATATCGTTTTATATGCTATAAATAGGCTATTTTCTGGTTTATTTTTTATTAAAATACCGGTTTCCCTTATATTGCTTCAAAATAAAAAGTAGCTATTAAATTACTGGACATCCGTTAGCGGAAAGATTTTCAGTGGCAAATTAGTATTAAATGTTAGTATACTAAATTTTTAAATTGTATCTGTTTACATTAAATTGTCTTTTAACGTTAAACCTGTTTTTTAATGATATAACCGGATAATTTTCTTTAACGTTTAATGCAAGAACAATATTTACAGTGATTAAAATTGCTTTAAAATATTTTCAACTTAATCATGAACCCATTGTTTACTGAGATCACTTTTATGAAATACTCTGATTTTTACATTTTTCTAAACTTTTATTTTATTATTATTTTAAACTTTACGTTTACGGTAATTTTCTTTGGCGTGTAATGCAGGCATAGAATTTACAGTGATTAAATTTGCTTAAAACTATTTTCAACTACTCATGATGTGATGTTTACTGAGATCAATTTTTTAAAAAATTCTGATTTTTACATTTTCTAAACTTTTATTTTATTATTATTATTAATTTAACTTTATGTTGTCGACAATATTGTATAGCGTTTAATGCAAGCACAATATTAACAATGATGAAAATTGCTTAAAAATATTTTCAAATTCGTGAACTGACGTTTACTGAGATCAATTTTATGAAATACTCTGATTTTATATTTTCTAAACTTTTATTTCATTACTATTTTTAAACTTTCATTGGAGATTTGCTTGTCTTATGCATTTTCATAGACTTGTCTGCCATATATCTATCAAAAAGTTATACATGATTATCATGAAATCCTTTATTCTATAAAAATTGAAGTAAAGAACGAAAAGACAATAGCAACAACTTTACCCACGGGATTTCACTGCATAGAAGTGATCATTATATACATGAATGTACGGCAATAATTTGTACGTTTTCACAGATTTGTGTGTACTTTAATCATTTGTAAATATTTTATAATGCATTGAAATCCATTGATTAATGCTTTAAAAGTATGTCATTCGTATCACTACTTGGCCTCATGCTTAAAATTCTAAATGTTATTAACTGTACTACAACATAATTATGCCTTTATGATTATCTAAATAAAATGTTTCGTTTCAGTTGTGTCAGATCAAATGATTTTTGCAAATGATTTTTTAATAAATGTTTCAATTTTTACCTTATATGATTTTTTTAGATGATTTTCTGTAATTTATTTAATGAAAAGATCAATATCCAAAATAATGTTAGGTAAGGGTGATCATGAAGCAGATGAAGAGTTAACACATTTTTTTTTTCATTGCCCTTGTAATGGAAAACAATAGCGTTTTTCTATATTAAATCGTTTTATTTCATTAAATTACTCCTTAGTCATAAATATCCATACATACAATCCTGCGTACGTGAAAACTTATGCATATATTGCTCACACGAACACCAATTAGCTGCTAAAAATGACAAGTAGTTTAAAGTAAATGGAGTTTTCTTATATAAAGTCACATTTCAGTAAAGAATTCAGTGTGTAATAAAGAAACGACTTTATTTATCCCATTACAAATTGATATAGCACATCATTGCTAAACATCAAAGAACAAATTCAAAATGATGCGTTACATCATGGCTAAACTGATTTTGTTCCTTAATGTTTACATTTATGAAATAGCATTAAAAAACCAGAGGAAATGTTTCTCAGTGAAAATAATGCATCAATAATGCACATACGCTAAAAAAACACCCAAAATAAATGTTTAATTAAAAAAAAAACGGCGATAAAAATATTGTATATTATTTGCAACGCCATATTTAATCATTTCTTATTAATACTTATATTTTCATTAAAATAAATGTTCTAGCCTCATCAACAGTTTTACAAATTTTGAAAAAATACAGAATCATATATTTTTGGTGTTGAACTGTGTGGAAAACTATGTTGTTAAGTCTGAAAATGTGCAAGTCGTTTCTGGAATAAGTTAAGCTTCGTTTGTATAACAAAATCATGCTATGCTTTTTACAAGCAACTTATACAATGTGTTGGTAAAGTATTTTAGCCAAATTAGAAAGATTAGAGTACCCACCCAGACGAACAATTTTCGTATATGAAACCAAGGTTGGAATCCTTTATTAGGTCAAAAATACAGGGTATCTCTCTCTAAACCACCGAAGCCTGCTTTTGTTTACGTTGAAGATATCTTAGCAAAACTTTCACCAGACAAAATTTTCATTTTCCGAAATGTATAACATCACAGGGCAAGCTGAAAATGTCTGTAATTGGGTAAGTGACATCCTAAGTGTCAGCAGCTATAATTTGAATAATGCAGCGTTTAGTTGAATATGGTTTCGACATGAATGTGGGATATTCCCATCTCATTACACTAAAAGAAAACTGAGTCTGTTCAAAACACCGTTTTAATATCTTCATTAATGTTAAATTTATAAACAGAAAATTGGTTTCGTTTAGAGCGTGACACCCTGCACTGTAAAAAAAAAAAAAACGGAAATGCTACTGGCAATCTAGACGCCAGTACTATTTCCGTTTTTTTACGGGAATTTTTACCCGTTAATTACAGAAAAATTTCCATTTTTAATCAGAAAAACGGAAATTTTTCTGTAATTTATGGGTAAAAATTCCCGTAAAAAAAACGGAAATAGTACTGGCGTCTAGATTGCCAGTAGTATTTCCGTTTTTTTAGTCCGTTTTTTTTTTTTTTTTTTTTTTTTTTTTTTTTTTTTTTTTTTTTTTTTTTACAGTGTGTATTTTGTACTGAATAACTAGATTTCAAAAACGATTTCACTACCCCAGTACTGCGTCATCTCTTATTTAATTAAAATATTTTACGAAACACCCTGAATATGTTGCTCTGTTTAAAATTAAAATATAACAGAGATTTTATTCGTATGTTTGATCATTTAAATTTACTTCACTGCGTTTTTAATTTTCACTTATGGAACGGGCGGTTACTGGACACTTGTTCTCTATACATTGGCAGAGTTTATATATGTATATTTTTAGCGGTTAAGCTTACTTAGATAGTATAAAATTGACTTTAAGACAAAAACAGAAAATAGTGCCAGAATTTATATAGCTAATCCTTTCTTAAATAATGCATCTTATATATATATAATAACCATTAAATAAACATTACCGACCACCAACAAAAACTGTGAAATTATGAATAAAATGACATTAACAAATACAGTTCTCCCCAACACACTTAACATAGATTCCAAAAATATAGTAAAAAGCAGCAGAAATTGAATAACATAAATGGAAATATATATATATATTACACAATTTACATTTAGAAAGGAAAATTTACATTTTATGAATATTAATAGGTTGACCTTTCAATACAATAAAAGTAGAATTCATTTTTAGCCATCTTGTATTACTGAGAATAATTTTTCAGTCAGTTTCAGTAATCTTTAATATTTTGTATGATTTTCTAATAAGGTAATTTCTTCGCGAATTCAGTAAACAAGATCTGTTCATAGAAGAAAGATGAAAAAAGCACATGCTTGCGGTAAACACTATTTTTTAAATATATAAAAGTAAACGTTTACTTTAAATAACATTTCTAAAATTATTTTTAAACTAAAACTTTTACATTCTTTTTGTACATAAATGACACGCAATAGAAGTTTGTCATCTGTGCAAACGAGTCTTCCGATATTCGTAATTTTCTGTTTAAAAAAGACTCGACGATAAAGAAGATAACTTACAAAATTATATGAAGGGATGAACGGAAAATTCGGCTTATATTTAATAATAATACATATTCTTATTATGAAACGTCGTAAGTACATTTGTCCCGGTTCTACACAGGGGAGATTACATTGGTCCGCCACTAAATGATCAAATCCAAACTACTTAGTGGTATTTGTGATGTTGAAAAAATTATAATAAACTTTAAAAAATAATCTGCCAGAATATCATGCTGTGTCTCTGCATGTGTATTAATGTTTTTAAAGTTAAAATATACGGAACATAATTTCACTTTTCTGTAAAAATTTCGTTTAGGCATCTTGAAATATGAGGAACTTTAAAAAAAAATGATGGTCACATGTTAATCAATTCATTCAAATGCTATTGCAATGCTACTTGACCAATCTATTCAAAAAGATAAGAATTTGCTTCCATGCAAACACAACAATTTGTTTTGTTAATAAATTTTTCGAAATAAGAGATATGTTATTATTAAATATTTTTAAGGGTCATTTGGTGGGCAACAGTTGCTACATCACATATAAAAACAGCTGACATTAATGTACTCTTCATTGAGGAACTTCTAAACTGATTTTCTTTAAGTTTTTGCAGTAACTGGACTTATAAATTGATCGTTCGGCAAAAAATAAATATAAGAAATGCAATAATTATAATTAATAAATATAACCTACATTTCTTTTTTTAATAATTGTAATTTTTACTTTTATTTTTTGCCGAAGGATAACTTTATTGTTTAGCTATGGACAAAACTATAAATAAACGGTCAAGTGCGAGTATTACTCGCGCACAGAGGGTTCCGTACAATAAATATATGAATTAGTAATTGTATTATTAAAAAAAAAAAAAAAAAAAAAAAAAAACGTTGCTAAAAGAATACTAACACTTTGTAAAACAGTATGCAAAGTAGGGTTGGATATAACAGTATATATACTAGAAAAATGTAAATGGATATACCATGAAAGTTCAAAGAGATATGGAACCTAAAAAATATCAAATACAGCTATTCTGTATAACTCATTTATACTTTCTTCTATCTTTACAGGAAGAAAGTATTGGATTCGTGAAAATTTTCGAATTCCGGTTTTCGACGGATGTATACTTTTTAGGGTACAGAGGTAATGAAAAACATGTTTTTACAAAATGTCTGTCTGTGAGTCTGTCTATCTGTGTGTGACACAAATATTGTGGGCGCTCTGTCTTAAGAACTATTGAACGGAATTTAATAAAACTTTAGATTGATTTAGTCCCTGATATAAATTGGTGCTGATTACTTTTTGGTGTAAATCGCCCAACAGGTAGCGCTACTATGCTGCAATTTTCCCGATTTCCGCAATAGCTGTATCTCAAGAACTAATGCATGAATTTTCATCAAACTTTAGATTCACTTAGTCCCTGATATGAACTGATCCTGATAAGTTTTTGGTGTAAATTGCCCAAGAGGTGCCACTGTAACTCAGAACTTTTCACGATTTCCGTAATAGCTCTATCTCAAAAACTAATGCACGAATTTTCATCAAACTTAAAATTCAATTAGAAGTTCACGAAAGTTGTCCCTGATTAGATTTTGGTATAAATCGCCTAAGCGGTGGCGTTGCTGTGCTGCATTTATCAGGAAGTATTGACATGTATGAGATAGAAGAAAGTTTTGGGATTGATACATCCGACTAGTTTAATATTATTTTAATATCTTTATAATGAACTTAATTCGGTACTGACAATAAAAGAAATGCATATTTAAACTTCATTTGTCATTTTATAAAACTTAATTCATCATAGCAATAACCTTTCTTTCTAAAGTGCAGCTAAAACAAAACATTCGTTCAAAGTTCGCATTTGGCATTGTGCTAAGCGCGCTTCGAAAGGAGGTCACAAATTTGCAACGCCGCCTTGGTCCTTGCCACGTTTTCCAGATAGGTTTTTAATTAACTTTTAAAGCCACTCGAGGCGTATTGAAAGAGCAATTCAATGCAAATTGTCGGAATCCCATAGTATTTATGTAATTCATTCTAATTAAGGGGTCTCAGGATCTCAAAAATTGGAAAAAATGAAAAAAAGAGACCATATTCAACATTTAATATCTTAAAATGTATATGATTTTAAAACACAATTTTTATTGAGATGAAAGATAAGTACGTTCTTTCATTTTATGTATTTAAAAATTTGCAAGATGAAGAATTAGCATTTACAAGGTGCTCCAAACAGTCAGACATTTGATAAGCAGAATATTGGTATAACAGCTTATGCGCACAATTAGAAAATAAATATTGTAACTAGAATAAAAATTTGTGCGCCTACTTATACTTCAGATTATAATAATTACCATGAACCTAAATAAATTTGTATTTAAAGCATTTTTATATTTTTAATACAAAGTTGTATTTAGCTAATAGAAAAATTTGAAAATTTGAACAATATAATTACTTAAAAAATATTTTTTTGAACAATAAAAAGGAAATTTTAGGTTCAGTTTATACAGATTAATATAAAACGTATGTTTTGAAAATTTCATGAAAAAATATTCAAAAGTTTTTGAGATATCGTGCGCGTTATGCCAAAAAAAGTCAATTGGAGAAAAATGACTTAAAAGTTTCGAAAAGGCCGCTTAAGCTATTGAGCGGGTATGATTATAAAAGCCATATATTCTGTTCTAATGAGAATTTGAAGGAAACAATTATATTAAAGTGTTCAGAAAAGATGGAAGATTAACATCTAAAACATTTTGAAGCTTTAAGAGTCCTGAGACCCCTTGAATTAGTCTGTTTTTAACAATTTGACGTTTATTGCTTTTATACTGTTACTGGCCATTGCATTCCACACATATATCATTAAAAGTTGTTATCTAGGCTTTAAAAGCCAATGGTACATAGAGTACGTCGCCCCTGTCATTATGTGTGTCCAAACCGTCCATATTTTTAAGGGTTAATATCTCGGCTATTTACTGACGATTTTTTTTTTTTTCGAAAATCATGATCAACAATGTTTTTATACGTCTGCTGCGATAGGTACCTCCAGCGCTGCTCAACAATTTTGCTGAATGCTCGTAAATCGAAATTTGTGTGTAACGGAAAAATGCGATTTTCTCAAAAACTATGTGAGCTAGGGTAATCGCTATAATTTTCCTGCAAGGTTTAAATTAACGTCTACTCCCTCTAATTTTTTCATAATTTTAGCATCAGTAGATTCGGAATTAGATGACGGGGGGAGGGGGGGGGGCATATTTTGGCGCTACATTTTCGACTATATCTTTGAAAATGTAATACCTAAAATTAAAAGAAATGTATTTTTGAATTCAGCGTTACGAAACCTTTCACACGATACCCCACACGATATACAAAGAAAATATTTTTTTTTCATGCAACTGAATATGCCCCTATACATTTTTACTAAATATATTTATAAATGTTTAATAATCTGAAAATATGTGGGTCTACATTCTTTATTACTTCCCCGAATTTGAACTTTCCACGTTCCACAGTTTACGAGTAAAATGGCTGTGACAGACGGACAGACACAAGAGTGATCTTATAATGGTTCCGTTTTTACTTTTTAAGTACGGAACCCTAAAAAGAGTTTTTAAATCGCTTAAGTATTCAAAAGAAAAAATACATCAATGTCATCTGTTTTACATGTGTTTTTTTTCTTTGTGAAATCAGGTAATCATTGTATTTTTTATTTTTATTTCATGCCCAGCGGTCAATTTACAGTTTAGCTATGTCAAAACCTAAAAAAAAAATTAAAATATTGAAATTACTCTTCTTTGACATCAGCTGTTATACATGTGAATTTGATAGTTTGTCACCTCCTTAAATTGGCAATGTTTTGAAAACGTTTTTAAGTTCATTTCTATCATATATCCGAAAAAATAAGGATTAATTAATAATATAAGAGGTCTCAGGACCCTCAAAGCTTCAAAATTTTTGAAAATTTATTTATTTTATATTTTAAAATACTATCTTTTCTGAACATTTTGATACAATTGTTTCCTGCGAAATTCCCATTTGAATAGAAGTTATGGCTTTTAGAAGCGTACCCGCACAATAGCTGAGACGGCTTTTCCGAAACTTTGATGTCATTTTACTGAAAATGACATTTTGGGGCATAACGCGCAGGATATCTCAAAAACTTCTCAATATTTTTTCATGAAATTTCCGAAATAGAGGTTTATGTTAGTCTGTATAAACTGAACCTAAAATTTCCTTTTTATTGTTCAAAAAAATATTATTTTATGTGATTATATTGTTGAAATTTTCAAAATTTTGTATTAGCTAAAAAGAACTTTGTATTAAAATTATAAAAAATGCTTTAAATACAACTTTATTTAGTTTCAGGTAAATTATTAGAATCTGAAGTATAATTAGGTACCAAAATTTTCATTTTGGTTTCAAAGTTTATTTTGTAATCGTGCACGTAAGCTGTGAAACCAATTTCCTGCTTTACAAATATCTGAC
The DNA here is from genome assembly GCA_963932465.1 of Maratus speciosus. Taxonomy (NCBI): domain Eukaryota; kingdom Metazoa; phylum Arthropoda; class Arachnida; order Araneae; family Salticidae; genus Maratus; species Maratus speciosus. Next base: position 383,421,022 of record OZ010796.1, read on the forward strand.
AGTTTGAAGCCCCCTATAAATATCAATTTTGCATTTTGTAATTTTTTAAATAATTGAAACGAAAAAACACACTCATATATTTCATTTCCCTAAAAAATGAGTTTTAAAATCATATACATTTTAAGATGTTAAATGTTAAAAGTGGTCTGTTTGACCCCTTAAAATATAGAAACATTCAATATGCCAAATAGCAAATGTTTTGCTTAGTCTAACACTTTAAATCACCCTAAAGTATGGGCTAATCAGAAAAAAAAAAAAAAAAAAAAATCACGCGTCAAGCATAGATTATGAAACAATTTCCAACACATTCAGAATAATGTAACAAAACTTCACCGTTTAATAAGTTAAAGTATGATGTCTTATTGGACCATTTGGAAACACATAACACTTTTGAAAACTCAATTTCAGCAGTTCCCATCTACAGTCGGAAAATTATCAGAATTCTTTGAGCAGCCCTGTATATGATATGCAGATTTGTATCTATGGACTTCCATGCATGGAAAAAATTAGTTCAGTAAGGAAATACATACCACAGTTGAAAATTCCCCTTCAGCAATTTCCGCTAATAAGGAGAATGGTTCGTGAATAATTTGTGCAGCCCTGTATACGATGTATAGAATTTATACACAAAGAGTAACATACAAAATATTAGTTACATTTAAGAGCTCATAAGTAGGGAAAGAAGGCGAGTTCAGCGTCAGCAGGCGGATTGCGGATTGTGTGGATGTGGGTGGAATCCACCTTGTGGATGGAGGAGGAGGGTGGAAAGGGAGACTTATTCTATAGTAGGAGGGGCTAAATGTTGGAGGGGGCTTAATTTTTGAGGGGGCTTAATTTTTAAGAGGGGCCTTTTTTTTTTTTTTTTTTTTTTTTTTTTTTTTTTCAAATTGATTTAGTGTTAGAATGGAAATATCATACTATAACATAGTGACTTAAAAGTTTTCGAGAAGAAGTATGAAGAAGCTAAATTTTTGATGGGCTTATTTTTAGGGAGGGGGGGGGGGGCTTAATTTTTTTTTTTTTTTTTTTTTTTTTTTTTTTTTTTTCGAATCGACATAGAGTAGAAATGGAAATATCATACTATAACATAGAGATGTAGGTATTTTCGAAAGGGAGTTTGAGGGGCCTAATTTTTTAGAAAGGCTTATTTTTAGGGGGGCTTAATTTTTAAGGCCGTTTATTATTTTTTTCTTTTTTCTGGATTGTCTTAGAATTTGAATGAAGATAAAAATGTCTTATGTTTTCTGAAAAAAAAATTTTGATGCTGCCATCTGTATGCGGTAGTGTGAATTTATTTTTAAAAATAGTATTTTATTTCTGAAAAGTTTTGAGGAAGGTTTGAACCTGCAAAATAGTCTCTTGGTTCGATGATATGTTGAAGACTTAACTAATCAAGAAACTATGTCTATATGTTTAGATTTTGATGTTTCAAAACAAAAAATTGTATTCCCCCTTCTGTATGTGCAAACAGAGGTTGGTTTCTTTAGATAACTCAATAATATCTATTTTAACTGCTCACTTTGAGAATTACTTTAGTGTATACGATTTTTATTTTTAGTTTAACTGATTTTATCGATTTTGCGTACGAGAGTTTAATTATTTTACGCACAAATGTATGATCATTTTAGAAAGCCGTGGTTTCGAACCTGCGAACTCCGATTCAAATTTCATTTTTTGTAACTGATAAGCTAGCCACTATTCAAACCGCGCCCAAATATTTTCTAAGTTACTTTTGAACACTCTATATATTTTTTAAATACCTACCTCTCCCTCTTTCTTATACTAGGGAAGTTATTACAATTTATGTTTAACGTTTAAATAGAAGAAATGATTAATTTTTTATATTTCTTTAGTAAGCAAGTCATTTTTGTAGATCGATTAGAAGGCTACCAAACGATTTGAATTAAACATTGTTTTCACCAGTATTAATTCCCTTACATAATTTAAAAATTGTACTTTTTCTTGTGAACCATATCATATTCATTTAATCGTCTGAAATACCCTTTCTAAACCAAATTATCAACGTTTCTCACTATCTATCACAAATATACGATTAGTCTAATCAGCTTTTTTCAACAGAAAATAGCTAAAATGTAAATAATGATTTTAGAAGAGATTATTTCACTTGTTTAGAGATTTTAAATGAAAGTTTGAAATATTTTTCAGATTTTCTATTTATCAATTATTATAAGTTCAATCAACTCATAGTTTGTTATTGCAATAGATAATTATTTGATGATTCTACACTAGTTCTAATGTATGATTATAAAACTACTACTTCAGTTCAACTCATTCTTTTATACAGTTTAATAAATTTAGTATGAATTAAACCATTGGTTTGTCATATATTTCACTGAAATAATAAAATTAATTTGTAAAACCTTAGAATGGCGAATTCAAAAACGTAACATGATGAATCATATACTTTTTAAACATTACATAAATACATTTGGATTGATTCACTTCCTGTGAAATTTCTACACATACTTTTTTATGCCACGTGTTTTTCTGAAATTTTTGCACCAATCATATTACATGATTTGCACTATCGTAATAATTTTTTAACATGCGCCCTCCTATGATTATATATAAAATTGAATGAAACGTGACTTTTTCATTAGTGTTTGCTATTTTTTGAGTGTGTGAAGACGTTTTTTTCACTTAGGATAATATGGCTAGTTTTCAAGATGGACATTCTACTATGTTAAGCGATGATGTATCACGTTTGAATAATCAATATTTTTCATCAAGATTAAATGATCAAGACATGGGATTAACAGTACAACCTAAAGTAGAACCCGTTTCAGATAATGAAGCGGAATCCTCCTCATCAGAACTGAAGAAACAGAAGCCACCTTTTTCGTGTACTGTTTGCAGCAAATCTTTTTCACGAAAAGGCAATTTAAAACAACATTTGATGATTCATTCAGAGAAAGACCATTTATATGTGACATCTGAGAAAAAGCATTCCCTAGAAAGGCTATTTTGAATCGTCATAAACTATCCCATTTAAAGATTCCTTCAAAACATAAATGTGATTCATACGGTGAAACGTTCTCAAGAAAGTATGACTTATTAAAACACATGAAGATCCACAAGTCCTCCAAAAAGGATAAATGTATACAGCGTAGTGAAATATTCAATCGCAAGTCCGATGCTTTATATCATTTGAAAACTTCACACAGAGTTAGATCCAAAATTGATAATTCATCCTCTTTGAAAGATATGTTTTTTGAGAAGGTTAAGCATTTTAAAAGGCAAAATGCGTTAAACATATTTACTAAAACTGTAATCAACTCTAACGAGGAGAATGCTACAGACTTTAACACATTTTTTAATAGTATTCAATCGGATGTTTTAAACGAATTAAACTAACAGATTCAAGTTAAAAGATCGATGAAATGGTATGCAAGTGTACAAGTTGTTGTATATCGCGTAACACAGGAGGGTGTGTTAGAGACTGCCACTCCTTATTTCCTTTCAAAAACTATACTTGAATTAACGAATCAAAACTTATTTGAACATGTCCAGGATACCTTTGCAAAAATTATTAAGTCCTATGAGAAGTCCACCACACGTGGCTTTAATTGGACATTAGATAAAATAGTGAATTTAGAACTATCTACCTTTAAAATATAGCATGATTTGAAATGTTTATACCGTTTTGAAATATGTGTACTTATATTCTCACTGTTGTAACTATTGAAAATGACGAATAAATAATGTGTAAATGAAAAAGCTGTTGTCTGTTTATTTTTGTTAGAAAAACTTGTGATTTTTAATAACTCATGAAGTCGTGACGACTTTACTTATTATTTTTTTTTTCAATTTCTTATCAAATGAATAATGAGTTAACTATCTTTTATTAATTTCATATTGAAAGTCTGAAATTATCCATTGAAATAGTTATTTTTCAATATTTCTAATTTATTATAATTTTTTTTTTAATTTTAATATATCACTCGTTGTTTGTATAAACAACTGTTATTGCTCAATAATAATAATAATAATATCATTTATTACCATACAATTCTTTAAAAAAAGCATAGAACCATTATTATAATATATCATTAACCACTTTCTTAAAAACTGTTACCTTGTGTTGCCATTGAATTCTTCAAAACAAAAAAGAATAAAACTAAAATCATTATCATTAAATATCATACACCACTTATGTAAAAATTGTTACATTGTGTTGCCATACGATTCTTCAAAAAAAGAATAAAACTAAAACTATTAACATTAAATATCATATACTGTAAATATAAAAATTGTTACCTTGTGTTGCCGTACTATTCTTCAAAAAAGGATAAAACTATTGACATAATATATTATTCACCACTTAAATAAACTGTTTATATATATATTTTTTAGACTTAAACTAAAATTAATGACATTACTAATTCTTTTAAGTGTTTATCTGTAACCGACACTGATTTTTAACGTATATTAAGGGATGTGCTGTTTCTAAACATTCAGTTTCCAACTGATTTTTGTTCTAACTTCATCTAATGTTACCTTTATTTTTTGAAAATGGGTTCTGTAGTAAATATGTTAAAAAGATCTTCCGACAAAGTGGCTTCTTCTTCAAAGTATCGACGTTTAGAAGAACCTAATGATCCCACTTCTGCGAGTGAATTAAATATACCAAGATTGGAAATTCCTAATTTATTAAACACTGTCTGTGGGACAATATCACGGGATTTATCCACTACTGATTACTCATCGAACGTGAAATCTGAAATCGATATGATTTTTTTTATCCCTAACTTTGGTGATGATACTACATCTTTCAAGAATTCATGCCAAGAGTCAATTTCTGTCGAGGACTATTTGAATATATTTTTCAAAGACATGAATTTTGAATCCGCTTTAACCTCGACCCCAGCTAGTAACATAATTTCCCACGACGAATCCTTTCAAGAACATACTATTGACCAAGAGGTTTCTGACTCCCAACCAAGCAACCTTTCTAAAACAAGTGATGAATTACAAAGCACAAGCCCACCTACGAATGTCATTCCACAGTCTAAAACTAGCAAATCCAATCATACTATTGTATTTCGAGAAGAACTCAGTGACTGTATCTTTTTAATTTTAAAGTTGCATAATAGACAATTTCATATTCATATTCGAGAGTTTAAACGCAGTGGGCTTACTAGATTGATATTATTGTTTGGTTGATTAATATGATTGATTGGTTTGATTTATTGATCGATATGACTGATTAATATGATTGATTGGTTTGATTTATTGATCGATATGACTGATTGATATTATTGTTTGGTTGATTAATATGATTTATTGATTGGTTTGATTTATTGATCGATATGATTGATTGATATTATTGTTTGGTTGATTAATATGATTGATTGATTGGTTTGATTTATTGATTAATTGATATCATTGATTGGTTAATTGATTGATCGATTAATTGCTACGACTGATTGATATATGATTGATTGTATACTTGTATTTGCAATCTAATTCAACTTTTTGATAACTTTTTTAATTATGAAAGTCAGTTACATATACAGTTAGGTGAACTGACTTTTCATAACATAATTTATTAAGTTTTTTTTTTTAATTTTGAAAACTTTTTACAAAGTTTTTTTTTAAACTTTTTAATTTTATAAACTTTTTAATATTTTTTTTTTATTTTACAAAGTATTTTTTTTTTAATTTTGAAAACTTTTTTTTAGTTACAATTTTTTTTTTTAAATTTTGAAAACATTTTTTATTTAAAAAGTTTTTTTTTTTCAATTTTGAAAACTTTTTTTTTATTTAGAAAGATTTTGTTTTTTTAATTTTGTAAACACTTTTTTTTTTTATAAGTTACTTTTTTTTTTAAATTTAACTTACAAATATTTTTATAAGTATATATTAATCTAACACTTTTATAGGATAAAAAGAAGTATTAAACTAAAACATAATGAAAGTCACATGCATGTATACATATACGAATAGGTAAACTCACTTTTGAAAACTTAATGTATTAAGTTTTTATAATTTTTTTTTTGATAACTTCATTTTTTTTATTTTCTTTTCTTTTTTTTTTTTTTTTGTAAACTTTTTAATATTTTTTTTTAATTATTATTATTTTTTTTATAAAGATAATAATAATTATAATAAAGTTAAAAAAAATAAACTTTATTTTTTTAACTTTTCAAATATTTTTTAATTGAGTTTTTTAATTTTGTTTTTTAAACTTTTTAATTTTCTAAACATATTATTATTGAAAACTTTTTTATATAATTAAGTTTCATATATATATATATATTAGAAAGTAGAAATTATAGTATTAAGATTATTAGTTTAATATTTTAAACTTGTGTTAATTTTTTTAATTACTAAAGAATTGTTGATTTCTTTAGTTATATACATATGGAAATTTAAGTCTAACACTCTATTAAAAGTTCTAAAAGACATAACAAAATAAACATACACTTTGGAAAAATAAACACGTATTAAAAAGGATAGCAACACATTTTATTTTATTATTTTAAACAATTCGTTTTGAAATGTTGCTACATGAATGTTTGATAAAAAGTTTTCACTAACACAATCCACTCCGTTTAAAAATGAGGAAATAACAAAATCTAAATCTATAAGTGTTAATAACATCTCTCCTAGTTTTTCAAATTTTTGTCGATTATTTAGTATACAACAGGAATGAGGGCTTTGAGATTTCTGATTAAAAATGCATCCATCACATTCAAAAGTGCGGTTTAGTATAGTTAATACATTATTCTCAATACATGTTATAAGTTTAGACTGCAACATGAGTTCATTTTCTGTAGATGTATGACCAATGATACATTTCTGCCTAATTAAGCTTGGTATATGGTTTACATATATATGCTGAAGAAGTTTCTTATTCAAATCATGTATTTTTTCTTTTAATTTCAGCAACTGATACTCGTTTAAGTCAATGTGAGAATAATTCTTTAAATTTTTAATTTGCATGATAGAATTATTAAAATTTAACACTAATATCATGTTATTAGAAATAAATAAGGAACTTTTATATCTCAAATTAAATGAAAAAATTTTCTTGCAAAATTCGAACCAGCTGTTAACATCCATAATAATACCATTTTTCGTTAGAATTTCTTCACTAGTAAGCCCACTGCGTTTAAACTCTCGAATATGAATATGAAATTGTCTATTATGCAACTTTAAAATTAAAAAGATACAGTCACTGAGTTCTTCTCGAAATACAATAGGATGATTGGATTTGCTAGTTTTAGATTGTGGAATGACATTCGTAGGTGGAGTTGTGCTTTGTAATTCATCACTTGCTTTAGAAAGGTTGCTTGGTTGGGAGTCAGAAACCCCTTGGTCAATAGTATGTTCTTGAAAGGATTCGTCTTGGGAAATTATGTTACTAGCTGGGGTCGAGGTTAAAGCGGATTCAAAATTCGTGTCTTTGAAAAATATATTCAAATTGTCCTCGACAGAAATTGACTCTTGGCATGAATTCTTGAAAGATGTAGTATCATCAGCAAAGTTAGGGATAAAAAAAATTCATATCGATTTCAGATTTCACGTTCGGTGAGTAATCAGTAGTGGACAAATCACGTGATATTGTCCCACAGTCAGTGTTTAATAAATTAGGAATTTCCAATCTTGGTATATTTAATTCAGTCGCAGAAGTGGGATCATTAGGTTCTTCTAAACGTGGATAGTTTGAAGAAGAAGCCACTTTGTCGGAAGATCTTTTTAACATATTTACTACAGAACCCATTTTCAAAAAATAAAGGTAACATTAGATGAAGTTAGAACAAAAATCAGTTGGAAACTGAATGTTTGGAAACAGCACATCCCTTAATATACGTTAAAAATCAGTATCGGTTACAGATAAACACTTAAAAGAATTAGTAATGTCATTAATTTTAGTTTAAGTCTAAAAAATATATATATAAACAGTTTATTTAAGTGGTGAATAATATATTATGTCAATGGTTTTATCGTTTTTTGAAGAATATTATGGCAACACAAGCTAACAATTTTTATATTTACAGTATATGATATTTAATGTTAATAGTTTTAGTTTTATTCTTTTTTTGAAGAATCGTATGGCAACACAAAGTAACAATTTTTATATAAGTGGTGTATGATATTTAATGATAATGATTTTAGTTTTATTCTTTTTTGTTTTGAAGAATTCAATGGCAACACAAGGTAACAGTTTTTTAAAAAGTGGTTAATGATATATTATGTTAATGGTTCTATGCTTTTTTTAAAGAATTGTATGGTAATAAATGATAATATTATTATTATTATTAAGCAATAACAGTTGTTTATACAAACAACGAGTGATATATTAAAATTTAAAAATAATTATAATAAATTAGAAATATTGAAAAATAACTATTTCAATGGATAATTTCAGACTTTCAATATGAAATTAATAAAATACAGTTAACTCATTATTCATTTGATAAGAAATTGAAAAAAAAAAAAGTAAGTAAAGTCGTTACGACTTCATGAGTTATTAAAAATCACAAGTTTTTCTAACAAAAATAAACAGACAACAGCTTTTTCATTTACACATTATTTATTCGTCATTTTCAATAGTTACAACAGTGAGAACATGAGTACACATATTTCAAAACGGTATAAACATTTCAAATCATGTTATATTTTAAAGGTAGATAGTTCTAAATTCAATATTTTATCTAATGTCCAATTAAATCCACGTCTGGTGGACTTCTCATAGGACTTAATAATTTTTGCAAAGGTATCCTGGACATGTTCAGATAAGTTTTGATGCGTTAATTCAAGTATAGTTTTTGAAAGGATATAGGGAGTGGCAGTCTCTAAGACACCCTCCTGTGTTACGCGATATACAACAACTTGTACACTTGCATACCATTTCATCGATCTTTTAACTTGAATCTGATAGTTTAATTCGTTTAAAACATCTGATTGAATACTATTAAAAAATGTGTTAAAGTCTGTAGCATTCTCCTCGTTAGAGTTGATTACAGTTTTAATAAATATGTTTAACGCATTTTGCCTTTTAAAATGCTTAACCTTCTCAAAAAACATATCTTTCAAAGAGGACGAATTATCAATTTTGGATCTAAGTCTGTGTGAAGTTTTCAAATGATATAAAACATCGGACTTGCGATTGAATATTTCACTACGCTGTATACATTTATCCTTTTTGTAGGACTTGTGGATCTTCATGTGTTTTAATAAGTCATACTTTCTTGAGAACGTTTCACCGCATGAATCACATTTATGTTTTGAAGGAATCTTTAAATGGGATAGTTTATGACGATTCAAAATAGCCTTTCTAGAGAATGCTTTTTGGCAGATGTCACATATAAATGGTCTTTCTTCTGAATGAATCATCAAATGTTGTTTTAAATTGCCTTTTCGTGAAAAAGATTTGCTGCAAACAGTACACGAAAAAGGTGGCTTCTGTTTCTTCAGTTCTGATGAGGAGGATTCCGCTTCATTAGCTGAAACGGGTTCTACTTTAGGTTGTACTATTAATCCCATGTCTTGATCATTTAATCTTGATGAAAAATATTGATTATTCAAACTTGATACATCATCACTTAACATAGTAGAATGTCCATCTTGAAAACTAGCCATATTATCCTAAGTGAAAAAAATGTCTTCACACATTCAAAAAATAGCAAACACTAATGAAAAAGTCTCGTTTCATTCAATTTTATATATAATCATGGGTGGGCGCATGTTAAAATTTATTACGATAGTGCAAATCATGTAATATGATTGGTGCAAAAATTTCAGAAAAACACATGGCATAAAAAAGTATGTGTAGAAAGTTCACAGGAAGTGAATCAATCCAAATGTATTTATGTAATGTTTAAAAAGTATAAGATTCATCATGTTACGTTTTTGGATTCGTCATTCTAAGGTTTTACAAATTAATTTTATTATTTCAGTGAAATATATGACAAACCAATGGTTTAATTCATACTAAATTTATTAAACTGTATAAAAGAATGAGTTGAATTGAAGTAGTAGTTTTAAAATTCATTAGAACTAGTGTAGAATCATCAAATAATTATCTATTGCAATAACAAACTATGAGTTGATTGAAATTATAATAATTGATAAGTAGAAAATCTGAAAAATATTTCAAACTTTCATTTAAAATCTCTAAACAAGTGAAATAATCTCTTCTAAAATCATTATTTACATATTAGCTATTTTCTGTTGAAAAAAGCTGATTAGACTAATCGGATGTTTGTGATAGATAGTGAGAAACGTTGATAATGGGGTTTAGAAAGGGTATTTCAGACGATTAAATGAATATGATATGGTTCACAAGAAAAAGTACAATTTTTAAATTATGTAAGAGAATTAATACTGGTGAAAACAATGTTTAATTCAGATCGTTTGGTAGCCTTCTAATCGATCTACAAAAATGACTTGCTTACTAAAGAAATATAAAAAATTAATCATTTCTTCTATTTAAACGTTAAACATAAATTGTAATAACTTCCCTAGTATAAGAAAGAGGGAGAGGTAGGTATTTAAAAAATATATAGTGTGTTCAAAAGTAACTTAGAAAATATTTGGGCGCGGTTTGAATAGTGGCTAGCTTATCAGTTACAAAAAATGAAATTTGAATCGGAGTTCGCAGGTTCGAAACCACGGCTTTCTAAAATGATCATACATTTGTACGTAAAATAATTAAACTCTCGTACGCAAAATCGATAAAATCAGATAAACTAAAAATAAAAATCGTATACATTAAAGTAATTCTCAAAGTGAGCAGTTAAAATAGGTATTATTGAGTTATCTAAAGAAACCAACCTCTCTTTGCACATACAGAAGGGGGAATACAATTTTTTGTTTTGAAACATCAAAATCTAAACATGACATAGTTTCTTGATTAGTTAAGTCTTCAACATATCATCGAACCAAGAGACTATTTTGCAGGTTCAAACCTTCCTCAAAACTTTTCAAAAATAAAATACTATTTTTAAAAATAAATTCACACTACTGCATACAGATGGCAGCATCAAAATTTTTTTTTCAAAAAACATAAGACATTTTTATCTTCATTCAAATTCTAAGACAATCCAGAAAAAAGAAAAAAATAATAATCGGCCTTAAAAATTAAGCCCCACCTAAAAATAAGCCTTTCTAAAAAATTAGGCCCCTCAAACTCCCTTTCGAAAATACCTACATCTCTATGTTATAGTATGATATTTCCATTTCTACTCTATGTCGATTCGAAAAAAATATAATAAATTAAGCCCCCCCCCTAAAAATAAGCCGCACTAAAATATTTAGACCCCTCAAACTCCCTTTCGAAAACACCTAACTCCCTATGTTATAGTATGATATTTCCATTTCTACTCTATGTCGATTCGAAAAAAAAAATTAAGCCCCCCCCCCCTAAAAATAAGCCCCCCTAAAAAATAACCCCATCAAAAATTTTAGCCTCTTCATACTTCTTCTCGAAAACTTTTAACTCACTATGTTATAGTATGATATTTCCATTCTAACACTAAATCAATTTGAAAAAAAAAAAAAAGCCCCTCTCAAAAATTAAGCCCCCTCAATAATTAAGCCCCTTCTACTATAGAGTAAGTCTCCCTTTCCACCCCCAGGTGGATTCCACCCTCCTTCTCCTTCTTTCCCTACTCTCATACTGAAATTCAAAACGTAATTCCAGCAATTATGGCTCAAAGACAGTACTGTAAAAGATTTATTTTGTGTGTCCCTGTAAATAAACGATAAATGCTATGAATGCCTTACTCTACCGTAATCCTCTTGTTATAAAATGCCGTGATTTATATTAATTTCAATACATTTGAAATAGCGTAATATCATTAAAATATGCTGCAACAGATTTTTTTCCATTGACGTAATGTAACGAAATTCTTTTGAGTGCTTTTGTAAATGATCAATGCTGCCCACTCTATAGTCAATACCGAACATGCCATGGTAAACACCATCCACATATATCAATTACATTAAAATCCGAGTATATTTACGCGAGTTAGAGCGTGAACAGAAATCCAGACAAATCAAATTCGTAAACACTTTTCAACTATGTTGGAAAGCGTTAAAAAGGATTTAATTTGTTCAACTACGGAATAAAGAAAACTATTAAGCTTTCACTAGCAGTTCTAACTATATTATCGCTTCACAACGATTCTTATGTTAGCCGCATAGTACAAGGAAAGTCTATTTAAAACGCAATCTCAAAAAATATACGAAAAATAATGAAGAATCTATGTGTAATGGGTACAATAAATGATCAATCAGAATCTGTGATCAATCAAATTGTGAAACGCTTGTGTACGTAATGATTTCGATTTCGACATTTCTTTTTAAGTGAATGAATTTTGCAATTTATTTGAATTAAAATGTAACTAATAATGTAACTAAATATGTTATTTGTAAGTTTAAATAATAGAAACATGACTTTCAAGCACTTAACTTTCGATCTGAATTAATAAGACGTGATTTTCTTTTTCTTTTCACAAGATTTCATAGCTGTGCATATCGGAATAAATATATACTATATAATATCTCCTGCAAGATATTCAAAAAATATATATCAAAATCTGGTACTGATGAATTTACAAAACAAATCAAATTTATTCCTTATTATGAATAATTAAAACAACGCGAATATTCCATACACATTAAAGTATATGTGGAATGAGAGAAAATTCCTGGAGGGTTTGTTAGTGGTATATGTTCAAATTAATTCAATGATTTTTTTTTTTTTTTAAACAGATCCTAACCTAATCTGTGTTATACATTTATTAATTGGTGTACTAATGCGCGAATAAAAGTATTTATAATGAATAAACAACGATAACCAAAAATGAATAGGATACCCAAAACTTTTGCAAAATCTCTTTTTTATTTTTATGTTTCGAAATTTTTATTTTCCCCTGAAATGAAATACTATTTTAAATATATTTAAATAAGCATGTTTTGTTAGTACATATTTTATTATAGTATATTTCTTATCTCACACGTCCTTTACAACATTTTTAATCTTGATTAATAGATAATTTTTTAATCTTGACTCTTCTGTAAAATACAACAGAAGATTTTTAAATGTATTTTTAATGTATTTTAATGTACTTTTGCCAACACAGGCAATATTATTGGATTTAAAACAGAAAAAAATTCGAGTTTTCCCATTTTTTAAAAGGCTACCCCCCCTCCCGCCCCCACACACACATTTCTAAACTATGCCTGTAAAACATCTAGTATTTATCGCCTAGAACAAAACAGTTCCTTAATATGCTTGGTATTTATACAAAATTACATACATCTGCTATATCTACTTTGCCGAAGTACAGATATTTTAAAGGGGTACACTGTCATTTTGGGAACCGGTTCCGAAACTGAAAGCATCCTCATTAAAAAAAATCTGCAATCGAAATCGTAAAAGTAAAAAACGGCCTTTGTACTGATCGATCTTAGCTATCCAATGAAAAAAAAAAAAAAAAAAAAAAAAACACATTTAAAAATATTGAAATGCAATCGCGATATCTTTATAAATTTCTTCCATAGGATTAGCATTAGCGAACGGGTCTTTTCACTTGACTGAAGCTAACCTCTTAACATATATAAATACATTATTCAGTTAAAAAAAATGACTAAATCCATTTTTAGTATAATATTAAACAATTTAAACACAATATTAATAATTGAGGTGAAAGTAATCCAGTAGAAAATGAAATTTTTATATTTTTGTAAGTTACCATTTGTAGCTAACCTCTTAGCATATATAAATACATTATTCAGTTAAAAAAAAATGACTAAATCCATTTTTAGTATAATATTAAACAATTTAAACACAATATTAATAATTGAGGTAAAAGTAATCCAGTAGAAAATGAAATTTTTATATTTTTGTAAGTTACCATTTGTGGAACATTCTCAGTTTAAATTATTGTATTATGCGAAGATTTCTTCTTCTTCTTCCATTTTTAAGAATCCATATACAATTATATGAGCTGTAATTTCTCAACTGGGCGAAAAATGTCCGGGCCAGTATTCAAGGGATGTCTTGGCTGAAGCTGCCAATGCTCTGCCAAGACATCCCTGGTTCAGTTCCTGGCCCGGACATTTTTCGTCCAGTTGGAAAATTACAACTCAAATGAATTAATTATTTACTAATTTGAATAATTGTGTTAAAAATTAATCTAGTGCAATATACAATTGTTTGTGATAATCGGAAGTGAACATCTGAAGCCTTAAAATAAGAAACCAGATTTTTTTCTTCCTGATTTTAAATTTTTTCAAAAGGTTTTTGATTACAGTTCCATTTTATAACCAGCATGTCTTTTAGTTTTTTTCACCTATTGCTCTAAAGTATGCTTATGAATTATCTGAATAAGCTTCCTCTCTAAATATACGCTACTTCTCTAAATATGAAAATTAAATCTGTCAAAATTATTCTCTTCAAATTTGAGGAACATATATAAGAGGTACAAAGCTAAAAACAATAAAAATAGAGCGTGTATTTTTGTTTTATTTTAACATTACTTAAAAGGGGATTACTTGGACCATGGGGTGTTACTTCAATCCAAACAAAAAAGTCATTTAAATCAGTCATGGATGTCCATACTAAACCTGGGACTGAGACACGAGGTCTCAAGAATAAAAACCTGCTGATAAAGCAGGGCCCCACCTCAGCGTTACACAGGGAAGATTTGTTGCTGAACAAAAATAATTAGGAAAAATGTATTAGAAAATTTCTGTATTAATGAAATCTACATATGATTCAAACTTTAAATGTTTTCCCGGTGTAACAAATCGAACTGATTCCCCAGAAAACACCCTTAAATATTCAGGAAAAGGCTGGCATAGGAAATATAATGTATTAGTGAAAACAGCCAGTGATTTTGACTAAGTCCAGCATATTGCCGGGAGGATCAAACGGAAACGATCGATCTAAATTCATCATCGAAGATGACACTACGCAGACAAGCAGATGAATAGAAAGGCAGTAGTGGAAACCATGTGATGCACCGTAAAGTGAAGCAACATTGAGGAAGAGAAAATATTCCCACGCGCTAAGACGAAAGTGAAACTGGTCTCCCTCGAGGGGCGGAACAGAGGGAACCTATGAAACGATAGCTTAAAGATGACCTCATAAACCAAACTCTCTAAGTGGCTAAAAAGGAACTATTGTTTTAATCAAGGGATCGAGAGAGATGAGATCCTTGATGAAGAAGGGAAATCATTCAGTTTTTAGTTCTCATTGCGAGAGGGCCAGTTTTAGAACCTGGTGAGAGAGGTATTCTCTCAAGTTAGACTGAATCAATACCTCGGCAGTTGTTCCGAGGGAAAGCTAATATCCCTCCGGACTTAGGAGTGAAGGATGTCAAGCCGACGATTGAGTCGCGCGGTTTCTCAAGGTTGTAGAAAAAAATAATATTAGTCGTATTAGACTAAGGCTACTTCTACATTGTTTGTGGACAGTTAACATCTTTTATTTGGGACTTAGAACTTTACTACAATTAGTCTTAGATTGTTGAACGTTCTCATCTGTCAACTTATAATATTTGTTGTGATATGTCAAAATTAATCAAGAAGCATACACTGTAAAAAAAAAAAAAAAAAAAAAATACTGCCAGTTTTCCGGTAGATATCGGAATAATTTTCGACCCAGCTCGGAATAAAATGCGTAAAAATAAGGAAATAGTCAGTAAAACGATATTTTACGGATTTTATTCCGATTTTACGGATTTTATTCCGAGCTGGGTTGGAAATTATTCCGGTACGATAAGGGCAACTATTTTTCCGATTCCTACCGGAAAACTGGCATTATTTTTTTTTTTTTACAGTGTACTTTTGTTATTTATTTAATAAATCAAAATTAATCAAGAAGCATACTTTTGTTATTTATTTAAGAAATCAATTTTTGCCATAATTTTGTTTTCGCCTTCGAAAGCCGCACACGCTCCCCGGCTTTAAGATAAGAGGCGTCACACCAGCTTTACGTTAGAAAAAATGGGTTGTTGAGCGAAAATTATAAAAAAATTATTAAAGAAAAGTGAGATTAATAAAATCTGCAGATAAAGCAGATTTGTAATGATTTCCTAGCATTACGTAGATAAGATGGTTTGCTGAACGAAAATAGTCATAAAAAGTAAGCAAAATGCCCTATTCGCAGAATTGATTATTGCGATTAGTGATTACTCTAAATTTTATTTTAAGTCTGCAGCGCACTCAAAATAAAAATCCTCTCGCAATGCACCCCTATGTATTTTCTTATATAGCAATTTTTTTTCATTAATATATTTCGCACATAACCATAGAATGCAAAGAGAAACCATTTTTTTCCATGCAATGGAAAATAAACTCCAATCATGGAAAACGGGAAAACATCCCAAATATGGAAGAAACTCTACAAAACCTTTTCAAACTCAAAACTTTATTTTTGGTTTCTTTCAAATTGCTTTAATCCGCACTTGAATTGGAGAAATAGAGGATGAATTATTTACAATTCCGTATACCCTTCTTGTGACAAAATTGCTGCAGACGATGAAACAAAGATGGCCGCCATGCTCAAACAAAAATAAATAAAATTAAAATAATAGTCATTTTGAACTTCCAGCATATTAGAGTTGTTGCACAAAAAATTTCAGATTTTTTAAAAATGGTCGAGCAACGAATATCTGATTTTCTGGACCACTTGAAATGGATTGACCCTGTATAGTTTTTACAAAGTCTTAGTATTCGTTTAGCAACGGTATTTTTTTTAATAATACACTTACTAATTTATATATTATTGTACGGAACCCTATGTGCGCGAGTAATACTCGCACTTGACCGTTTATTATAATTAATTTCATTCAACAACCTAACTTCTATATTCATAATGCTGGAAAAAAACATTATTAATCTGCCTCATCTGCAAATTTTATTGACTCGGGAAGTTTGCGAAGAACACAGCATTAAAATAAAAGCGATATAACCGTATACACTTGGGCGCATTGATAAAATCTATCAATAAGACAGTTTTTTAATTACATTTTTATACGCACCAGTTCATATTTTTTATACTAAAATAGTAATAAATATGCATATACATTCACTAATTCGGACTTATTGCTATAAGACTGGAAAAATACAGGCTATTTAGACAAACAGCTGGTAATTTTGTAATTATTATAAACTTCATGAACTATTTTCAATAAGCATGGAAAATATTAGACTAATTGAGAAAAAAGTGATCATTTTTAGGTGCGTTCGTAATTATATAAATCCGTAGCACCTATAGTCGTCGTTCAGTCCGTCTGTCCGCATATAACAGAGCAAAAACTACCCGACCGAATAGTCTGAAGTTTTAAATATATAATTCTTGCAAAATTTTGTCGAGTCATTTCAAATTTTATGAAAATCGAATGTATAGTTTAATTACAGGGACAGTTAAAAGTTTTCCGTTACATTACGGCCAATGGGAATAAATTATTGCAAGTGCATTTTAATGATGTTACAGCCTTCCAAATGTCTGAAATTTTAAATATATAATTGTTGCAAAATTTTGTCGAGTCATTTCAAATTTTATGAAAATAGGATGTATAGTTTAATTACAGGGACAGTCAAAAGTTTTCCGTTACATTACGGCCAATGGGAATAAATTATTGCAAGTGCATTTTAATGATGTTACAGCCTTCCAAATGTCTGAAATTTTAAATATATAATTGTTGCAAAATTTTGTCGAGACATTTCAAATTTTATCAAAATAGGATGTATAGTTTAATGACAGGGACAGTCAAAAGTTTTCCGTCACATGACGGCCAATGTGAAAAAAGAAATATTTTAAGTGCATTTTAAGGATGTTACAGCCTTTCGAAACAGAAAAAAGTGGATATGCACTTATTGACGTGCACTAAAATATACATTCAGTAAAATATGCGGTCAAAAAATATTTATAAAACTAGTTATAGTACTAACGCACCTCATTTGCCATGTTTGACGAGCAATTTCCAACTTGTTTAATTAGCCTAAAGTTCCATATATTCTTTGGAATAAACCTAAAAAATATCAGGCAGATTTGAAAAAAGCAGATGATTATACAATTAGCCTGGCTCTTTGCAAATGTTTCTCAATTAGCATACGACATATATGTCTTTTTTAATCTTCATGACTAATCAAACAATTAAAATTAGTTAAATTTGCATTATATATTTTTGCATTTAAAAAAAGATAAAAAGTTTTTGTTATGAAAAAATGTCTGACCTTCACCCGAGAAGAAGGAAAAAAAATCTTGAATTTGTATCTTTAGACCTAATAAATTTTGCATTATTGTATTATAACTTTTTTGTATAACATAGCAATGATTATATTAGTTTTGCTATATTGTTTTGTTTTACTACTTTTGTTATCTTACTATTTTGATTATCCCCCTTTTTTAACATTATCATATAAATGGAATGTGATCCAGCCCACGTAACGTCCCAGACATATCTTTGCAGAGAATAAGAGTATGGCTGATCTATATAGCTGATCTGTGTTGAGTATATTGACATGATTCACTAATACTCTACAGGTAACAGTACTAACTACAATAACATAGTACATCCAATAATGATTTAAAATAATTTTTTATTTGTGTTCAGTTCAAGTAAACATCTCATGGGTTCAAGTAACCTTCAGGAACAATACGGGCACGGAACTCGGAGGCATTTTAAAAAGTTAGATTTTAAAAATTAGGATTGTTTAAATTTATTCACCCGTATCAACACTACGCCCATGAATAGACTACATCTTTAAAAACTCGAAAATACCAAGTACACTGTAAAAAAAAAAAAAAAAAAAAAACGACATTTTTACAGTACAAAGTACTGTTCATCTCGCGCACAAACTCGATCACAGTTGAATGTACTGTATCTTTCTTTGGTTTCCTGACTATTTAAACATGGAAAATACAGCAGTTGCGTAAAATTAACAGCACAATGTACTGGCAATTTGGACGCCAGTAGTTTGTGCTGTGATCCAAATGCGTCCAAAAATGCCAGTACATTGTACTGTTAATTTTACGCAACTACTGTATTTTTCATGTTTAAATAGTCAGAAAAACAAAGAAAGATACAGTACATTCAACTGTGAGCGAGTTGTGCTGGGAAATTTACAGGTTTTTTTTTTTTTTTTTTTTTTTTCTGCAGTGTAGTGAATTTGTTAATTACAACACAACAGAACAATATACTCACACACCTACAACAAAATCAACCAAAAAATTAAAATTTTAAATATTGAAACGTATGATTTTAAGAATCAACAATCCAAATATTAGATATGGTCAGTTCATTGTTTAGAATGTGAATCAACGTATTTTGTCTAGACTTGCGCGTCCATCGGAGCTGGTGAATACTAAGCTGGTTCATTATATTGTCACCATCTGGCAACTTATTTCTAAAAATAATTGAAAAGAGTATGTAGTTAAATGTTTTTAAGTATATACGGCTTTTCCCGAAATAAGCAAGAATCACTCACTCATAAGTTCTCACTAATAAGAATGTCAATAATACATGAACTATAATTATCAGTAGTAACCATAGTTATAGTTGTAATGAGACAAGGAAAAAAAACAACCGTGTATTAATGCTATAGGTACGCATAATCATTTGGTGCAAAATTATAAATATGCGCATTTGCTTGTCTAAAATCATGTTTTGCAACGCGATTGAGCGTTCAAACAAATTCTAACGGGGATCCATAATCAAAACAACAAAAGAAACTGCATTTCTGAACAAATTTATACAGTCTATTTTTATTAATAATTATTTTTATGCATCAATTTCATACTTATCAGAAAAATAAATTATGTTTTCTAAAATAGCTTATATTTAACCCTTTGGATACCATACCTTTGGATTATATTTAACCCCAAGCATACATGACGTATATGAAGCGTGTACTTATATTGTAGCACTATTTTCGAATGGTAATTTTCGCCTTACCTAATCGCTGAGTTTCCTCAATTAGATTAGACGAAGATTACTATTCGGAAATACTACTTAAAAATAGGAACTCTTATACAGGACGTGTATTATTCTTTTAGAAATCTGTTTCCTTAATGCAATATCAAACATAAAATTTTACTGTTTTAATTTAATCAATTTATTTATTTTCTAGAAATATTGAATCACTATACATTTTTTATCACCGGAAATATACATATCCGAACAATATTGCACTGTTTTAGTAATAAGTGACTTTGTTCTATAATTTATCACTTGCCAATAAAATAAGTAATATACTTGATCAATTTATTCTTTGTTGTAGCTCATTGCTATATTATTTCCAAAGCTGAAGTTTCTCTGCGTCATCTACAAACTTAATTTTAATACAAGACGAGTTTAAATTTCTATTGAAATTTAATTAAGTTTTTAAAATGACTTTAAGTTCCATTATTGGAATTTTAATATCATAAATGGCACTGAATAGTTTATAAAGATATTAAATTTTATTTTTTAATATGCGTTCTTTTCTATATATGTCTTTAGTAGTCGATATCTTTGGAAAACGTATAAACAGTGAAACGCTATATTTATATAAATATATTAGAGTATAATTACAGTTGTTATATCACATATGCTAGGAGACGAGAAAAAAACCCTATGTAGTAGAAAACGCGATATATTATTAAAAAAAACTATTCATTCAATTTAAGATTTAAAATGTAAGAGCAATGATAACCTAAAATTAAATCATATGAGTTGCAAATTTCGGAATGGGTGAAAAGAGTTCGGGCCAGGATTCCAACCAGTGATGTCTTTGCAGCGTTTACTCGCAGTTCCATAAAAAATCTACGATTTATTCTTGTTGTTTATTCAGATATCAGACTAGATACTGTTATCGTTAAAGGTTAGCTGGGTGAATTAGTCCTCCAGATTCTTCCGAGATGGTTCAATTGGTACAGTATTGGCGGCTTCTGTCAAGACATCCCTGGTTCGAATCCAGGCCCGGGCTTTTTTCACCCATTTGGAAATTTACAAATCATCTAATTTATTTACCAATTGAATTATTGTGTTAAAAATTAATCAACTAAAATTAAATATTTCTTATAGTATGTCTCCAAAAAGTTAATTTACATGTAATTTTGTTAAGAAAATTAATCACACTTTTATCAATCGACATAGTGTGGTATTAATTTTCGTGAAATATGGCAATCAAAGTAGAACTTATTTTTAAGCAAGAAACATAAAAATAACGATAAACTATACACGAAATAATAGGGGGCTGCTGTGCTTATGTGTTGTTTATAAATGATGAAACATTCTCGATTTAAAATCCTAATGTACGTGACGCTCATTTTTGAGTGATGCACTATATTTTAACCAATCCAAATATTAGTTATGGTAACCAGTCACTGCTCGTAAATGTGAATCAATTGTCAAATGTGAATCAATTGTTAAATGTGAATCAATGTAGTTTGTCTAACCTTACATGGGATTAATTACACGCAGGTTCAATATATTGTTCATCATTAGCATCTTACTGAAAAAAAAAAAGACATGTAGTAAAATTTTTTTTAGTAAACGGTTTTTCCCTAAAATGAATAAGAATAAAGATTTTGAATAATAACAACATTAATAATAAATGAGCCATAGTTAATACTTGAAAGTATAGTTGTAGTCTTAATGATTTTAGAAGCAAGCATAAAAAAATATTCTTTTAATAATGTTATTGCTGGGCATAATAATTGATCTAAATTTTTAAATATACGCATATCCGTGTCAACAATAAATTTTTGTAAAGCTATTGAGCATTCAAACAAATTTTGTATTCAAAAAGGTATCCAAATTCAAAACAACAGACGAAACTGCACCGCTGAACAAATTTATGCAGTCTATTTTTAGTGATAAATAATTTTACCCACAAATTTTATACTTATCAGGAAAATAATTTATGTTTTCAAAAATAGCTTATCTTTAACCCTTTCGTTGCGAATGCCAGGTTACATGCTGTATAGCGTACTGTCCCTATTTTGTAGCATTATTTCCGAGTAGTAATTTTCGTCTTATACCCAATCACAGAATTTAGTCAATCAGCTCAGACGAAGATTATAATTCGGAAATAGCAGTACTCGAAAATAGAAAGTCGTATACTAGACGTTTGTCCCGAAAGTGTTAAACTTTATTTCTTTATTTTTTTAATTCTGCTTTCATTGCAAATAAAGGCGTCTTTAATTCAGACACATATGTAACTGGAAAAGGTACACAGGTGTCTAAAGGTAAGACTCTTAAGTGTTTTATTGTGATCATGACATAAACACTGCAAACTGAAATGTCTGAAATTCATAGTCTTTTTTTTAGTCCTTTTTTTTTTAAAATTTCTTGTAAATTTTGTTTTTCAAACTTTTTCTAAATTGTTATTGTAGTAAAATATCTTTAATAACTTACAATTAACTAGGAAAATATTGATTCTTTGCGCAATGTAGTATATAATATGTTATATTTAGTATGTATATATTTATATAGATGTATAGATGTAATATGATAGCATACCAGCATGTTTACATTTAGCATGCTCAGAAAACTTTATTAACACTTTTTTTTTTTAATTTTAGAAAATTTTTGTAAAACTTTTTCTTTTTTTTTTAGAAATTTTGTAAAACTTTTTAAAATGTTTGTAAAAATTTCTTCCAAAACTTTTTTGTAAAACTTTTTTTTTTTTTTGCAAAACTTTTTTGTGAAACTTAAAAAAAAAATTTTTTTTTTACAAATCTTTTTTTGTAAAACTTTTTTTTCCATGTTAGAGAACAATTCCATCGTAACTGACGTAACATTTAATCATCGAATTTTGTTTTCAAAACTATGTAGAAAATTTAGTAATAAAGCTAGAGAAAATTTTTACAATTAAAATATTTCTTACTAATTACATAATACTCAAATACCGGCAGATTATTTCAATCTCTTTTTTAGTCCCCAAAATTGCATTTCAAAATTCTGTAACTGACGTTACATAAAATATACAAATTTTTTTCTGCCTTCATTGAAGTGTAAAAATAATCAAAACTATCCCGTTGGAAAAAGGGATTTAATGTTCTCAACAACACTAAGTAATGCCAGATTATAACAGTAACTTTTTAAACTAATTTCTGAATAATAAAAAAGAAAAAAATGGCATTTACACGTGTAACTGACGTAACATTATGACTTTACGAAGACAATAATGGTACTTTACTTAGTTTGTAAACAGTAGGGGAGACCGGGGCTAGTAGGCGCATTTTTTAGTTATTGATTTTTATTAATTTTTTGTTTAAGTTTTTTATGAAACTTTAACTGTATTTTTAAAGATCAGGAATTGGGCTATAAATACCCGGAGTTTTGAGTTTGTAGCTTTTGTAGTTTATGTTTAGCGGAAACCTAAAGTAAAAGGAAGATTGTGCGCCAAACTGCCCCGTCACGGGCCAAGTTGCCTATAACTATGGGGTAAGTTGGCACACGCTTTATAAAAATTTAAATGAAGCTCAAATAAGACACGCAGTTAAGAGAAATCAATTTCATTATTATCAGTAAGTTTAATCATAGGCGTTATAGCCGTACAATCTAAATTCTAAATTATACAGACATAAAAACAATGAATAAAACATTAACAATGAGTAACTTCTATCCTACTCTATATCATCATCAGAGTTACAGTTGTCACAAATAAAAAATCGAGTATCTCCGTTTGGGCAAGCCCTGTGTGCCCAAAATCTTGCATTGCAACCACTTTTCTCATTGTTTGCTGTTTTTCAAGCTACCAGCACACACCAAACACCGAGCCAACTTGCCCCGTGTTCAATGCGCCTACTAGCCCCATAATAAATTTCTTCACAAAAGGGACACGTAATCCTATAAGCATAAATAATCTAAGTATGGGGTAGGTACAGTTAATCATACACTAAGAAAAACTGCACAAATTAAATCGCAATTATTAAGATAAGTATTAGAAATTAGAAAAAGAATGAAGCAACAAATAATTACTTATGAGTGCAAAAAACAGAAAAATCGTAATAAATGTCCCCTGCACTTATGGTAACGCTGCTAAACTACAATGAGGATTGTAAAAAGCAATAAGAAAGGTACTCTGTGACTGGTTGCGCAATCTATCCACAAACGGGCGATTTATAAGGACTGCGCCTACTTACCCCTGTAGCCAACTAGCCCCGGTCTCCCCTAATTTACAATGCTTTTTTATTAGGATTTTATTATGGAATATAAAAATATCAAGTTTTTAAATCAATCATACCCTTAAATTAAACATATTATAAATTTTATCCCCCCCCCCCCCCCCCAGAAAATGACAATTTTCTGTGGAATTGCCCTAGATGTAAATATTTCTTTTCTAAACATTTGTTGTCTTAAATTAAAGGTGTTTAATTGTTTTAAAACTTATAAATATTGTATTTAGTCATACACATGTATCTATCTATCTATCTATCTATATATATATATAGACATTTATGCATAGTGATACACATATATAAACTGATGCATACGCATATTATTTATATGCATCTATACAAATACATATAAACGAAACCGTTTCGATTACATTATTCTTGACATAACAACGAAATATAAATCTTTTTCTAATGGAAAAAGGTTTCATCCTGAACATATAAGTATTGCTTTCACACTTTTCAAAATGATTAATATTTTATCTAATCGCATCCATTAACACTCGTACATTTAGAGATAATTATATATATTGATACACATATGCACCAAACCTATATTTCTATACATAAACGCATGTATTATGCAGATAAAAGAAACCTTTTACATAATGTAATATCAGACATAACAACAAAATGAAATATAAAACATATGCGATTTAAGGATGTTTGAGTTTAAACCCCTATATTGAATTGTTTTTACTTTCATGCGAGATTGTGAAACTTCACCATTTCACACTGCAGATTCGCCTGTTGTCGTTGACACCCCCCCCCCCCTAACCATCTACTGGCAACTCTTTTTTAGTTCAATTTCGCACCAATTTTTCGAAACAAAAATCTTTTACATACGCTTTGACAACATCTTCAAGAAAAAAAAAAAATATGCTAAAAAATATATTTATTAAAAATAGTGGTGCGAACATAATATAAAAATAGTCGCCTGTGGCAGCCCTGCGGTAAGATGGTGAAATCTATTTCCAACACTTGAAGCTACGATTCAACCGTAGCTCCAAAAACCAGCACAAATTTTTTAACGGTGTATCGTATATTATTAAAAAAATTATTAATTAAATTTAAGCATTAAAAATTAATAACATTGGTAACCTACAATTAAATATTTCATAAATATCTCCAAAAAATTACCTTACATGCAATTTTATTCATAAAATTAATGATAAATAATTACACTTTTTTCAATCAACATCCATATAAATTAAATTATTTTAAAAATGGCAATTAAAGTTGTTTTAAGCAAGATCATATAAAAATAAGGACGATTTAACTATTCATAAAGTAACAGGTGTTTACTGTACTTATATTCTATTTATACATTATAAAACATTCTTCATTAAAAATCATAATATTCGTGACGCTGCTTTTTGAATGATAGTTTCATGTTAAGTGAAATTATTATTGATCACATCATTACCTACACTGCAAATAGAAGCGTCTTAAATTTAGACACATATGTGACTGAAAAAGAATTTTAGACACTTAAGTGTCTTAATCTGAAAATTAAGACACTATAGATGTCTTAATTTAAGATACATAAGCGTCTTACTATGACCATGGTGTAAACGAACTGAGAATAATGTCTAAAATATCCGCAAACGTCTTATTTTAAGACACTTCATTGCTTTAAACGTGTCTTAATTTAAGACGTTTTGATTCTTCTGACGCAATAACCACCAGGGGGCACTAGCACTCCCAGTTGCGCATGCGTTTTAGATGTCTTCGTTCGAAGTGGTATACGTTGTAATTCAAACAAAGTTTGTTTTTATGTACGCGTGTATTTTAATTCGTTTTTTGCGAAATGTGAAGTATTGTGATTTTAATTCGTATTAACTTGGATTATTTATTTATTGAATACATACATCTGACGTGTGTGTTCGACATCAAATGTCTCTTAGAAGCTGTCGTCGATACAAGGGCGGGATAGACACAGAACAGAAGTAGACGACGGTTGAAGATTACACCCGGAAATTCTACAAAGCGTGTGCAATGGGCTTAGTGTTAACTCGTATCAATTTATATCAATAATATTGTGTTATTCATCTTCGTCCTGTCGAAGCTGGCAAAAAAAAAGAAACTTTTGTCTGGCGGGTCCTGTTTTTAGGATGAAACATCTCATTCTTTAAATATGGCTAGTCGGATGTAACCTTTTAAACTGATGAAAGTCTTTCTCCCTCACTGTGGTTGTGGTAGTTTTTAAAATTTCAAATCGAGAAATATTTCTTACCTCTTGCAGCAACTCAAGTAAGTTTCTTTATAGTAGTAAAATTAGTGTATTTTATGATTTTATTTATTGTACTAAACAAAATCCTGCATGAAATTTAATTAGTTTTGAATCTGTTCGCAAAAAACCCCACTAATTCTAGAAGTATATATTTTTAAACTTATGACGTTCTTTTTTATTACGAATTATATATTCAATGTCAGTTCTTAGTTTCAATGGATAATTTTTATCTCGCAGTAAATGACGGCCACAAGGAAGTAAAGAAAAAAAAACCTTTGAAAGATGACCTAATGCTTTCTTACTTCCTGGCATAAAACCGCAGATTAAAAAAAGATAAATAAAGTAAATGAGACTGGTCTATTATATGAAGCTGCCTGTAAAAATATACATATGTATTTGATTTGCAATCAACTCTAATACTGATTTTTTTATTATTTTTAATAAAAAAGTAATTTGAAATTTATAATGGGAAAAAGTAAAAACCTCCAACTAGATTTCGTATTTAAAATTGTGGTAACTTTATTTATATGCACTTATACGAAAAATACAAAAATGACAGATGTTACTGTATATATTTAAGATGAAAGAAGTTTGGAAATCATAAGTTATTTTTTCCTCATGTTTTTAATATAGAATATGTACTTATTTGTTTTTATTGATAGTTGAATAGCTTTTGTGAGTACCCTCTGATCTACATAAAAACTTGCCCATGTGGAAATATAAATTTTTTAAAAACATAATTTTTAAATAAGTATTTTCATTTTTTTTTGGGGGGGGGAGGGGGGGATTTTGCATGAATTTTTGTAAAGCTGATATCTTAAATCTTGCACTGATTATAATGAAAGTTTTGAACTTTTAGAGTAGGACAAGTTTAAAAACGCAAATATATTTAACAAAATACCAAAGTCATTTTTTCCCAAATGTTATTAAAGTAGAATATTTATTTATTTATTTTCATTATTCATAGTTAAATGGCTGTTGTGATTATCAAGTGATGTATATGGAAAATTGCCTATGTGGCAATATATTTTTTTATATTTTCATTTTTTTTTGGGGGGGGGGGGATTTTTGCAATTTTCGTACATCTGATATTTTAAATCTTTTTTCCACATTCAACCGAGTATAATAAATATTTTGAACTTTTAGAGTAGGACAAGATTATAAAATATATATATATATTTATCTATGTACCTTAAAAGCCCTTAATAGCGAACACTTCGGGACCGCGGAATTTGTCCGATAATTGGAGATGTCTACTTTTTTGAGGTAAAAATATACAAATATGTATGTCTGCTGATTAAAAAAGTATTCGTTAAATAGAGGTGTTCGCTATTAGAGAATGTCCATTAACCTCCACAACGGATACTCCCGAATACCGGACATCTCAATTTAGACAACTATAATGCAGGGTTGCGTTTTTTGCAAAAGTACTTCTTGATTAAAGGAAGGGCAAACTGGGAAGTGCCCCGTCTCCCTACGACTGTAGTGCCCCCAAATTTGATGTGCAATATTTGTAAAGCTTATATTTTAAATCTGTTTCGAAATTGTACTGATTATAATCAATATTTTGAACTTTTAAAGTAAAATAAGGTTAAAAACAAAATAAATTTTAAAAAATCTAATATTTAGATAAATATTTTTTGTTTTTTAATCTTGTTCTACTCCTGAAGTTCAAGATATTGATTATAATCAGTACAATGTCGTAAAAGATTTAAATTATCAACGTAACGAAAATTGTATACCAAAACTGAGAGCACCAAAAAAATCAGGCTGTATTGGGGGGGGGGGGGGGCAGGACCACAGCCAAATATTTTTCCAGGATTCAACGTGGTCAAACATGGCTACGTATGATGCTTACAAAAAAATGGATGCGATTCAGACGTTTGAAGTGTCTGAAATTCAGACGCAAAAAGTGTCTGAAAAAATTCAGACATTTTAAAATGTCTGAAAATTGAACACTCCATTTCAGACACCTAAGTGTCTGAATTTCAGACATTTTAATTTAGAGTGTAACGCATAGTTGGAAGACATAGTGGGTGATTTACATTATAAAATTATAAGTTAAATATAAAACCTAGGATTTATTTTCATGGTAGTAATATCCATTTCAATTATACATATTTTTTGTGTCAAGATAAATATAATTCTTGAAATTATTACAATTAGAAGGCGGCGAGATAACTAACTTTCCAACAAAGTTGAAAAGTGTTTATGATTTCGGTTTGTCTGTCCGTCTTTCTGCCCTCTAACTCTCGTAAATATACTCGGATTGCTCTGAAATTTTTGGATGTTATTAAGGTTCACTATAGCACGATCTCTATTTCAAATTAAGTTTGTAGCATGTTTAGTTCATTTACAGGGACAGTCAAAAGTATTCCGTTGCATTACGGCCAATGTGTAAAAATCGTTTCAAATGATATTTAATGATGTTACACGCTTTCAAGCATAAAATACATGATATGCATTTATGAAGTGCACTAAAATAAGCATTCAGAAGAATATGCGACTCAAAGAATACTTATTGTTCATTTACAGGGCCACACAAAAGAATTCCGTTACATAATGGTATGGGGGGGAGGGGGGTGTTTGCGGCGTATTTTAATTATGCTAAACCATTTCATACATAATGAAATTGATATACGTCGCTAGGGTTTACTATAAGTTATTTCATGCATAATATGAAGTGCATAGCATTTACAGGGACACACAAAATATTTCAAATACAATCTTGTGTCCGAAATATTGTACATAAGCGATGATTGCTGGAAATGCATTTTTGATTATGATATGCCGTATATTCACTATATTTATGCAAACTATAAGGTGTGTGTAAATGCTATATAGTTCATATGCGGGGCTACACAAAATAATTTTTAAGGGGTACTGAGTATGAGCGTAAATTGCTTAAAGGTGGTTTTTAAAGGAGTTATGCATTTTTACTCTGAACTGCATTTAGTTTACTAAGAAATGTTTGTAGAATATAGATAAAATAATATACATGGTCACGCAAAGAATTGGATACATAACCGTCTATGGATGATAATATCTGGAAATGTGATTTCGGTAAGCTTTAAGAGTATTTTAGTTTAAATTAAATTTTGGCTAAACAGTGGCGTGTAATAAAGGTACTATTGGTTATGGATGGTAACTATGCTGAAATCAATTTTTAAAATGTTTCATGCGTTTTCTAAAATGTTTAATTAGTTATTTTAATTACCTTATTTCCCCAAATAATGAAGTTTTGTTAAAGCATTCAGGAGGTGTTGGAAAGTGTTTCATAATCTATGCTTAGCGCATTATTTTTCTTTCCTGTTTATTTTTAAGATTAGTTTAAAATTCTTTTAAATTCAGCTCAAATATATGGATAAAAATACCCTTAATGTTATTAAATTCTATTTTGAGAATATTATTGCTGTAACTGACTTTCAGTAATGTTTATGTACATTATTTTTTTTAAAAAATATGCGTTAAAATACCTAAATTTTTTTCATGCTAAAAATATCCATTGCCTTAATAGATTTTTTTTGCGTTATGATAAAATATTATCCTTGGAATTAATACACTTAAATATAGTAGACTAGGATTTGTCACGATTGCTTTAAGCTTAATATTTTAGTTACCCTCTTTTTTGTTATAATTTTTTGGATTCTATCTCAAAGAAAACGGATAAATGTCGCTTCCCTGTATTAATGCATAAAATATATTACTTGTGTTTTTTTTTTACAGAAATTTTTTATTAAAAATCCTAATTTTTATGACGCTCATTTCTGAGAGTTAGTACTAAGTGGAAATATTATTGGTCATATTAGTTTATGCATAGTTGACTAAAACGTGAAATTAAATGATTTAATTATACGTTATTTAGGTCACATGCCGAATTATTTTTCTGCAGATTTAAAAAGAAAAAAATATCTGGAGGTTTTTATTTTCTATTTATTTTGTTTTCCTTTCATATTTTTCATAGACGGTTCGTTTTAAAACGTATAAACGGTTTTCTATGCAACTAATGTTTAAAATACTATACTCGTGCTGCACAGAAAAAAATAGTCTTTAAAAATCACAATTTTTTATGACTCTCATTTTTAAATTTTCGTTACTTACTAAGCGAATATATTACTTACTTAAAATATAAGTTAATTGCCTTATAAGTAACGGTATAAGATAGTTGAAAGAGATAGTGCACGCTTTAATCTGAAAAACGCGTTAAAAATTAAATACGCGATTTATTTTGAGTAATAACGTTCATTATATTAGTATTTTTTCGTTGAATAATGAAATATTAGTCTTGGAATTAATAACTTAAAACGTGCTGCGTTTTTATGATTAAATGTTTTTGGAATAAAACGTAAATTTTGCTCCCCTTTATAGAATATTAAAATTGTGTTCATTTACACAGAAATAAACAGATTTAATTAAAAATCGTAAATTTCATAGCTTTCACAGCTGAGTATAGTTGCATATTAATTGATATATTATTGGTTATATCATTACGTAAAGCATGAACTGAAAGTTAAATTGCATTTTAACTGACATTTTTTCGGTTACATGCATTTTAAAATTTGTTAGTTGGAAAACCAGGGAGCCGAAAGATTCCTTTTTCGACTACTCTATTTCTGAACAATAATTTTCAGGGTACTATCATTCAGAAAATGTACCATTAAGATTACTGTCTGAAAATATTGTTAGACAAAAACAATGAATGATATAGGCTCCCTGGAAAATTTATGAACCAAGCTTTTCTGTGTTAACATGCAAGATATATTACTTATGTTTCATTTCAAAGAAGAAATATACTTCGTTAAAAATAATTAATTTTCGCGAGGCTTACTTTTGACTGTTAGTTGCATACTAAGTGGAAAAATATTGATCGAACTATTACAAAACACACAGTTTAAAGAGATAGTGCTTGCTTTACAATCTGAAATAGCGTTAAAAATAAAACACGCGATTATTTTCATGGTAGCAACATATATTACAATGATATTTTTTTCTTTATGTCATGATAAAATATTATACTTGGAATTAATACACTTAAAAGGTGCCGGGATTTGTTATGAATGCGTACTGCAGACGGAAATTAGTTTGACCTAGATCAATTGAAATAAATCGTTTCTGGCTGTCGACATGATCGTGAAAACTTTATATAAGAAGAATAATTAAATCTTCTTTCTTATTACACTCTCAGCAGATGTAATAGCTATATAACAAGAATACATAAATTCTTATAACAAATGCTGTTAAAATAACGAATACATTCATAGCAGGATTTTGGTGATTTAGTCACTTCCAATTATTAAAACTGTTTAATTAAAACCTTCTTGTTATCTGCCTCATTATATTGGAACTATACATTAAAAAAAAAGAAATCAATTTCACTTGTATGATCTAGTATTCATCTAAATTTATATGTGATATGTATACAGGACAGCAAATGTTCAAAGATACTATAGAAAATCAAGTGATTAATACAATGTATTTATCATTTTTTTAAGTAGGGGGGGGGGGCGTTTTACGCATAGAACCTAATCATTAATAATTTATCTGTCTATCAATCTCTCTCTCTCTCTGTATATATATATATCATATTCTTTAGCTAATTTATGGCTAATATGAAGATGAAGTCACATATTTCATTTATGGAACTTTAGGCATTTGAGACCCGACGATTCTGTCTAAGTTCTACAAATTTCCATTATTCCATTTCTGTTATTCAATTTCTGCTGTTTTTTACTATGTTTTTGGAATCTGTGTTAAGAGTGTTGGGGGGAACTGTATTTTTGTCAATTTGTTAATGTCATTTTATTCATAATTTCGCCGTTTTTGTTGGTGGTCGGTAATGTTTATTTAATGCTTATATATGTATATATACAGAGGTGTGAAAATTATTAGAATAATTGTGACATTTATATCAAAATCTTGATATATTAAAGAAATAATCATTATTTAAAAAATACTGATACATTTAATATTTAGTGTGCATCTTCTTGTCTTTTATTAAAGATTCGATACGTCTTGGCATACATTGTATGAGTTTTTGTGTTTGGCAATTAATTTGTATTTCGTGTTCATGATGACAAATTTCGATGAGTCTTTCTATCAGACCATTCTTGTTTGTGATGTTGCATTTCTTTAATTTGTAATTAAAGAAAACACTTCTATGGCCTGAAAACAGTCCAGATATGAAGCCCATGGAGAATCTTTGGGCCATTGTAAAGAAAAAAATTAAAGAAATGCAACATTACAAACAAGAATGATCTGATAAAAAGTCTCATCCAAATTTAGCACCATAACAACGAAATACAAATTAATTACCAAAATCTCATACAGATTATGCCAAGACGTATCGAATCTTTAATAAAAACAAGGAGATGCACACTAAATATTAAATGTATCAATATTTTTTAAATAATGTATTATTTTTTAATATAACAAGATTTTATCGTAAATTTCACAATTATTCTAATAATTTTCACACCTCTGTATATATATACATATACATATATAGCCGTAGGAATGCAAATGTTTTAAAATCCTAGAAGAACGCGTAATTAACACAATGTGTTTTAATGAATTATGATTTTGGTGTAAATTTTACATGCATTATCTAACCATTAATAAATATTTGTGATAGCTTTGCAGGATTACAAAATTTTTAAGATACTAGAAGAGCAAGCAATTAATACAATGAAAGTATGATGCATTATGCAGTGGTGGAAAATTGGCGCAGAGGTGGAGCCTATTTATACCACTAAATTATAGTAGTATTTACCCTCTTATCTAATGATCAAATTTCTGAGTTTTCATTAAACTGAATAATACCATAAAATTTTAGTGGTATCAATAGGCTCCACCTCTGCACCAATTTTCCACTATTGATTATGGTTTCGGGGGGGAAATGATATATATGACCTAATTATCAATATTTAC
Organism: Maratus speciosus; assembly: GCA_963932465.1. Lineage (NCBI taxonomy): Eukaryota > Metazoa > Arthropoda > Arachnida > Araneae > Salticidae > Maratus > Maratus speciosus. The sequence continues at coordinate 383,454,333 of OZ010796.1, forward strand.
TTGTAGTATGTCTGTAAGATTACAAGTATATGATCTTAGTTGAAATATCCTTAGATATGCAGACGGTAATTATCCAATGCAATTCTAGTGTGTTATAGTTTTGGAAAGAAATTTCTTGTAAATGTAATGCATCTTCAACTAAAAATAGATTGCTCACCGACGACGATTTTTTGATGACTTTCAACTTTTGCATTATTTTCTGGAAAATCTTTTGCCCTTATAAGAAACTGCCTTTATAATTTCACTATTCGATTTCTTGGTATTTGAATATGAATACCCCCAACTTTTTGAAAATAGAAATTACTTCGCGAATGTGCCAGATAATTGTGAATATGTATTCGAAAACATAATTAATTTTCCACTCACGAACATTCAGTAGAGTGTGATGGGATTTAACACCTGGGGCAATACAAGATATTGGGCACCTCCCTTAGTACTATAGTTTTTTATGCTATATATCTTTATGCAGCAATTTTTTAGTGTCCCTACAAATTTGGCACCCGGGGTAATTGCTCTCTTCCAGGTCCCCCACACTCTACGCCAATGTGTATTGCTATTTCTATATCTAAACATTGCATTTCATTCGTATCATTCTATCTGTTGCGTATGATGTAAATTCATGCGAGATGTTTTTGTTATCAAATTCTCGCTTTACTAATCTTCAAAATAATCTTTTTATATTGATAATAGAAGGTGAGTTAAAAAAAAAAAAAAAAAAAAAAAAAAAAAAAAAAAAAAAAAAAAAAATGAAGCTTTGCGTGACAACTTCCAATTAGAGATCCAGAAAGAAGCACTGGCGCCCGTTCTGATAAAGCAGCATAAATAAATCCTTCACTCTATTACAGAAGCTAAGTTTGAATGTGGCTGTTATGATAAGCTAAGGGTCAAATGCAGCTAGTTTTATCAAACGCTAAGTGGCTCGTATGTTGTGATTTTCTAAAAGTATTACAATAAACAGGCCGTTTAGCTCGAAACACTACTGCAAGTTAAGCTTGAATACGTTTTGCTTTTGACAAATTATTATTATTTGAAGGTGTTGGATGTAAAACAAATGTTAGCATTTTTATCTGAACAAATGTTAACATTTGTATTTATTTCATTTATATATATATATATATATATATATATCGTTTATAGAGTCGAATTAATTTACTTTACGTGTATACAGGCTATAAAATATAGGATACGCATAGTTTTCGGACTTTTTGACAGAGTTTGGCTTAGCGAATTCTATTTGCTATATTTTATTAAAATATTATTAATATTATCGTCTCATGTGACAACGGCTTATTTGATAGTTTATGAAGATTGTTTTAATTTAAAATATTTTTACTTGTAAAACTGAGATTTAACACTATTACTACCGGTGTCAAATGACACCTTTTAACTGATTTCAATTTATAGTTTTTCATTTGTAATTTTTAGACTGAAACAATTGCAAATGTTTTTTAATACATTGAAGATTTTTTATGGTTATTACATTAAAAAACCACGAGCAAAATAAAAATAAATCAAAACTTTAAAAAGGTACCATTTGACATCGACAGAATATGATTTGAAAGCATTAATTCATTATTGACTTGCATTTTATACAAAGGAGAAGGGTGGATAACTTTTGATTTTAAGCTTCCTGATGGAAAGATCATTTTTTTTTTCTTAGATGTTTTTATTATTTAACACAATTTAGGATCCATTTTTACTGCTTTTATGAATAATGTTTGTTTGAAGAATTTAAATATGTCACGCAAAATCAGAAATATTGTTTTCTTTTTTAATTTTACTACAATTTACTTGTTTTTCTATATATGAAGAGCCCATAGTACCATCGTAGTTTTTACATAGGTTTTACATCATTTTTCACATATTAACATATGGAAAAACTGCGGTGATGTGAAGAGTACTTCATATCGAATAAAAAACAAGAACTTAAAATCCAGCATCAGACATAGTTTATGAAACACTTTCCAACACAAACAGAATATTATTAAAGAATTACATTTTTTCATAGAATGAAATTGATCATAGTCCGTCCAGTTACCGAATTTTTTTGTGGGTCCCTGTAAAGGAACGATAAATTCTACGCACTCCATAACCTATAGCAAACATGTTGTAATTCATTTCAGTGTTACTTTTTCCTTATTTTTGAAGTATCATAACATTAAAATGAATCACGAAGGACCTTTTTCCATTGGTCATAATGTAATAGAATTTTTTGTGAGTCCCTGTAAACGATAAATGCTACTTACTCTATATTCTCGATAAAGCATTTTTTTGTTCACTCTGTAATGAATATCAATTTATTATGTTTATGTTTGAAGTATAGTAACATCATTAAAATGCGTTGTAAACGATTTTGTAACATAGACAGCACTGCAATGAAATTCTTTTGCCCGTACTTGTAATCGAACTTTAAACGCTACACACTTCATTTTCATTGCCTTAAATTGTAAAGTAAACTTCAATAACATATAAAAATTACAGGATGATCCATTTACGTTTGTTAGTACACGGTCAGACGGTCGGACAAACAAAACGAATTCATAAACTTTTGAATTATGTTGGAAAACGAAAAGTAGCATTAAAAATTATTTTATAACATAATCTTACTTAAAACAAATGCTTTTAAGAAAATTTTATTTATTTGTTTATTTATTGAATTTGATAATATATTTTAGTGGATTCTCTAACGTTTATTTTAATACAATATAAACATTTACTCAGTGATATAACCGATAGAAATGTGAGCTTATTATACTTTGGTAAGAATATTATTTATATCCTATTGTTTATTTCTTGCGGAAGAAATTGGAATTTAAAAAATGTAAATTATTATTTTTAAAGAAAATATGACACTTTCATTTAAATGTTTCTAAAATAAATAAATAAATAAATAAAAATAAATAAATACGGCGCATAGTTAAACGAATTAACAGTTTTAAAATAAAACTCAAAATATTTACGTAAGTTTCCTTTCTAAGTTTTCTAAATTTCTAAGTAAAGTATTAAATGCCATGTAAGAGGTTTTATTATTCCGAAAATAATTTTTGAATAATTTTGCGTTTTTAAACTTTGGCACAAATGCTGTGCAAACTCAATACACTTGTTTTAATACACATTAGTTATTTATTGCAAAACAATGTTGCTATCAAAAGCATTACGAATTTGGCGAAACTCATTGATTTTATTTATTTATTTTTAATAATATTGGTTCTACAAAAATACCAAAAATATCTCATTAAAATATTAGAAAGCAAATTTTTCGAGGATTAAAGCACAAAATTTTGAATGCATGCGTATGTATGTATATGTGTGTAAATATGTAATATTCCTAAATTAAACGCAAAAGAAAAAAAGCCCTCACATAAGACGTTTATTCAAGAGATTTAGATAATTATTCATAATGTAGTAACAATTTATTTTTATTTAAGATGTTGATTTTATGAATGTAAAATGATTTTAAATCCGATATTTTCACTATCCCCGGTAAAAGAATTTTGGTATCTTCCATACAATGAATACTATGTTTCATGAAAGTGATTTTTTTATATTCCTCATTCTGCCAAAATGTGAACAATTTCTTATCAAAATATCATGTACAACGCGAAATATCTTAGTGTGATGCTGTAGAATTTAACGAAATATATATTAAAGATTACTATTATGATCCCTAAATGTTATAATGCCTAAATAAAACGCAAAATGTATATCCAATATATTACCTGCTATATCGGTACAAAAATTTAATTCATAGCAAGTGCGTTTATTTGGAATCATTAAATTACCATACAAAGTGTTGTGACAATTTACAACCTGTTTGAACTGCCAATTTTATGTGCTTCTATTTATAAAGCTGTTGTAAGCTCCAAAGCTGTTATAAAACAAATTTATTGTCCTTTCCTGTAATGAATATTCTTTTCTAACTTCTGAAGAAAGGTAGAGCCTTTAATTAAAAGTTAGTGAGGAATTTTATTGGTTGTCATTACATCGAGAAGTTTAGATAAGAATCTAATTCTCTGTAAAAATATTCTAATATTTTTTTTTTTTAAACCATTATTCTATGAGTTTTAAATTATATGTAATTAACAGTTCTTAAATGAATCAACCCTTTATTTACGGAATTATTTATTAAGAAATTGCTTCACTTCAATAATTATCTTCTTTAATGCCTGAAGATATACAGGAAATTTTTAAATAATAATAATTTGAAATTTAGATACGTTTTTTCATTAAAACTGATTAAATAAATCGGTTGTCATAACTTTTTTTGTAAAATATTTACAAAAATAGACAGATTAAGTAACCAAAAATACTCTTATAAAAATATCACAATTCTTATAAAAGCAATGTATTTAAATATATTATGATATTCTCTGCAAATGGAAAGTCTTTTGCAGTTGAAGATGTTTCATATAACTTTTATTAAAAACTGAAAAGCTATACCTATGTAAATGATTAAGAAAATTACCACATTTTGAAAATATTTCTCTACTGTCTCTAAATTTGATCGAGCAAAGTATTTTGTGTGGAAAGAAAAATCATTTTTTATTAATAGACAGAGTAAATAAATTTTATATTAATTTTTCTTCAATGGTATTTAAAAGTACCGTCAGTGCATAAAGGGTTAATTAAAAACTAATTGAAACATTGTATATTTTACTATATATTATAAGAACTAATTATATCAGTTAATATGTATAGCTTTTCTATTATAAAAAAAGCAAAGCTATACCTGTGTAAATGATTAAGAATATTACCACTCTTTGAAAATATTTAGCTTCGACAGTTTCTCTACTGTCTCTAAATTTGATCGAGCAGAGTATTTTGTGTGGAAAGAAAAATAATTTTCTGTGGAAAGAAAAATAATTTTTTACTAATAGACAGAGTAACTAAATTTTATATTAAATTTTCTTCAATGGTACTTAAAAGTACCGTCAGTGGATAAAGGATTAATTTAAAACTAATTGAAACATTATATATTTTAATATGCATTATAAAACTATAAAATATTCTTCCCAAAAAAAGGGCGAAGTACTTGTCTGTAAAAATTATATATGTAAATCAGAGTTAGGGGCGTCACATTTTTCAAGATAGCTTTCAAGTTAATGTAAATTTATCTTATTCTTATTCCATGCATCAACTCTAGTATGAATAGATGCATTATGGTAATCATTATTATTCTGAAAAGTCTATGAAGACTCATTTTGTTAATGTGACTACATGGAAATGCAGCTGAAGTGACATTCACGAGCGGAGTAGTGTTTCGGAGAATGAATAGATGAGAGATAAGCATCTAATGTCAATTTGCTTTCAGTGACATTTTTTAAGAGCTAATTTCCATGTTTAAGAACTGTGTGATATCACGTTTTAACCTCTAGGTAAACATTATTAAATTGATACTTGTTATCAGAATTGCGATTCAAAGCACACTTTACACAGAAACAGTTCGATCGCTGGAGAGATATTTAAAATGCTTTTTTAAATAGTCTATCTGTCAGGGTTCGTACATAGCAGGGGATTCAGAGGATTTTAGGTGCTTTAGCACCAGGAATTTTGTAAAGTAATGGTAGCTAAATCTCAAGATTGAATTTTTAGAATTTTTAGAGGCAAACGAAAATTCCGGTAAAAGGGCCTTGAAGCGTACGAACCCTGTCTATATTAGAAATTGTCATAGTGACACTTTATGTAATTCTGTAATTTATATGGTAATTAGTTTTCAAAAGATCATGGTTAAAGGATCTATAATACATATATATTTTTTAGATCACTGTTCAAATATTCATTTGCATAGGTTTAACCAGTTATTAAATAGTTATTAAATTTAATAAATGAATTAAGAAATGAATAATAAAATCAGTGTTAATTTTATAATTACATATATTTTCAATAGTTTAATCAGAATATCTTTTCAGCGTTCTGTCTTTTATTTGTCATAGTAAACTAATTTAAGCATATTTTAAATATCAAAGCCTACCAGAAATTTAAATACTGTTATTTAAAAATTATTAGAAGCAAAACGTTAAAAGAATTATTTGTACAAATCTTCTCAGTTTATTTTTGCTTTTTAAAAGTATAAATATATTTAATTTTTATTAATTTTAAGTTATAGAAAGTACATATGTTATGCAATGCTCGCAGGATAACAAATCACATAACTCTGTCGTACGATATATTTCTTTCAGTACTTAATTATATATTGTCTATTTAAATTGACCAACTATCTAAACGAAAATTATATTCTTTCAATAGTAAAATGTAAATACTTAAAAAAAAACGGAGATTGGGAAACATTTAAAAAACTTAAATAAGCTTACTCTAAGAATTATTAACTGAAAGAGACTTAAAAAAATTAACTGAAATTTTAATTGGCTCTCCAAATCGTAAGTCATTCTCTGTACATTTATATTTAATGTATAGGACTTTAAAATTTCATTCAAATCTGGCCGGCCATTTTCCCGAAAACGTAATTCCGCGCTGCAAAAGAAAGAAAAAGAAACATTTTGAATAAAACGACTTTAAAAATGAACATTACCTATGTTGTTGTTGGCGGTATAGAAGTTCTTTTTATAATTTCTTTTATTCTTAAGCGAAATTTTGAATGCGGTTTTGTTTCAAACATTGCAAACAATAAAACTTTTATGTGCGAGAATAAAAAATAAATTCCGTTTCTTTTTTTTTTTTATTACTCATTAATAAAAGGTACCAAACCGTTTAAGCAAGCCTGCGTGTTAATGATTACATATGAGAATTTAAGACACCGCCACTAATTAATGTTTACGCGTAAAACAACCAATATTTTTACACAATTTATGGAAAATAGGTCAATATTAACGTTTCTAAAGAGGAAGTGAAAAATTCTGCAATGTTTTAAGAAATATATTAAAAAGGAAGACAAAACTTTTATAGCGGGCAAGTCAAACATGCGGCTCGCGGGACACATCTTGTTCCATTGATCACTAAGCTGTGGCGAGCAAAGCTTTTGCACTTTAATTGCATTTACACTGTAAAAAAAAAATCTGTAAAGTTACAAAAGTTTTTATAGGAAACTGGGATTCCTAGAACTTTTTATGTAACGGCAACAACAAAAATTCCTGTAACAGCGTCTGTTACAGGGAATTTTTGTTGTTGTCGTTACATATAAAGTTCTAGGAATCCCAGTTTCCTAGAAAAACTTTAGTAACTTTACAGATTTTTTTTACAGTGTAATTCAGTCGTTCGAGCCCACACATGCATAAATTTAACTTTGCACTAGATTAATTTTGCCTGAGATAGCAAAGCCGAGATCTGTATATGTGTCTGCCAGTTTTATTTTGTTAAATTTGGGCCAGGTCCAGAATTACATTTTTACCACAGGCTCCACCAGCTCCGGGCTAGAGCTGGATTTCATTCTTTCCGGGATGTCTCTGGCCAGCATTTTTTAAATACCGAAAATAGAAGTGATAGTGCAGATTTGCTTAGCAGAATTTTTAGAATTTTGTTGTAATTCAAAAATATATAGAGAATTATTTTAGCCTAATTGTTTTCTTAACAGAACTTCAAAATTATGATTTTTTCCAACCACCTTTTTGTATTTCATCTTAAACAATATTAATTTTTTTTACGTGTCATTGTGCGAGTTATTGTTTAAGTAATCATTAAAGTTACTCCATATTCCAAAGCTTGCGGGTACATTATACTTAAAAATGCTATACAGGATGATTAAAAAAAGATGGAAAAAATTTTAAGAGGTAAACTACACACCCAAACAAACATTTTGTAACAAAGAATGCATGGTCGAAAACTAAACGTAAAAAAGTTAGAGGGCGCCAAAAGTTATGTTCTTATACGAGGTAAAAACACACAATGAACGATTAAGTTAAGTTACGAAAAGAAATTTAATGGCATTTGATTACAATAAGTGCTCAAAACATTGACCGGCAGCTGTTATGCACGCAGTACAACGGCGAAGAACAGATTGGCGAATTTTCTGAAACACACCCTGTATTTAACATAATTGCATAAATATGTATGAAATGTTCTCTTACAATAATTTTTTTTAAAATTTCAACTCCAATAGCTTGTGGATGCAAAGTAATCAATTTGAATGTAACAAAGCGCGGGATCTAGAACAGGGGTGGCCAAATGTGGCACGCAGCACACCACTAAAATTTTACAGTAATCTTTGCCTTTTCGAATCATCGAATCTCTGCGATTCAAAAAGTCTCCTTTTTCTTTAACCCTTCCCGGCGCGGAGTAATTCTGTTTATAAACTGATGAAATAATGGACTGACACCGCAATTTATAAACGAATTTATTAGAAAATGAAAAAATGCTTATTTTCATGTACATTATAATAGGAAAATTTTAGTTAAATATTCTTGGTGCCGTTTGTCAGTTTTGGAATTAAAATTAGGTGTCCCTTTTTAAGGACACCGCGCCGGAAAGGGTTAAAAAATTAGTGGTATCTGGCGTTCTACAGTTGGCCACCCCTGATCTGGAATATATGAACATTTGAAGAATTGTAAACACTTTTACAGTATTTTTCTTGTAAACTGTTATAGTTTTATGTTGAAACTAAAAATTGAATTTACTACTTTTTTCGATTTAATATATATATATAAAAAGAAAACAAGTGGGTAAGTGTGATTACAGATCTCACAGAGGGTTTCGTTTAATATTCCTTTCAAAACACTTTATCTTTTCGCAAAATCTGTTAGTTCCACATTTCGCAACCAGGGTGCGCACTCTGTTCTACACAAACCTCTATCCGAACGAAACTCCGATTTTCAAACTATCCGTAGATATATTAGTCGAGGGGATCGCGCCCATAGCACCCGAGATAGGTAGGCGCCCCCTGGCGGTAAAAAGTGGAACTGAAAGATGTAAGGCTATGTGCATAATATGAAAGAGTGGTCAAAGGGGTGTCGGCAAAAGTTAGAAAAGTATCCACCAGGCGCAATGGGGGGGGGGGGGGGGCGGGGAGTAAGGTTAGATAAATTGCTTAAAATACACAAGTTAGAGCCCGGAGGGGTAAACATTATAAGACTTTTTGAAAATTTTATGATGTTTCGTGTGATCGCAAGTGTTCTGCTATAAGTATGCAAAATTTCAAGTTTTAATATAATATGGCCTCAGTAAAAAAAAAAAAAAGAAAAAGCTTAAAATACAGAAGTTAGAGCTCAGAAGGATAAATATAAGACTTTTTCAAAATTTTATGATTTGTCATTTGATGTGAGGTGTTCAGCTGTAAGTATGCAAAATTTCAAGTCTTCAACTTAATTAGGGACTCAGTTAGAATAAAAAGATTATAATACACAAGCTAGAGCCCAGACGAGTAAAGATAAGACTTTTTCAAAATTTTATGATTTGTCGTTTGATGTGGAGTGTTCTGCTACAAGTATGCAAAATTTCAAGTCTCCAACATATATAGTTTCTGAGAACGGGCTCTGTGACGGACAGAGGAGCGAGACGAATAGGGTTTCGTCAGATGAACGAAACTCTAAGAAGAAGATTGCAGTACTTAAAAAAATAAGAAAATCATTTAAAAGTTAAGGCCAATGCGAGGCTAATTAATGAAAGTTTTGAAAAATACAAATTAAAGATAATTAAATGAAACATATTTTAATACAGTAGATTTGAAAGTGACACGGATTCTCGTAATCGTTCAAGTAAACAGTGGAAATGTTATCCAGACTCTTCACTAGTGTCAGTCTTAGTCGAACATTCGCATTTTCGATTCCAGTAAATCCAAATTTTTTAAAAATTCTTATCACTAATTTAGTAAATATGTCATTGTTAATAAACTCTGTGTGGTATTTCTTCTTTTAAATTTATTTTCTTGATAAAATCTTGCCCATATATTATACTTAGGATGAATGAAACATTTTGCTAAATGACTTTTTAAATATGAACGTCACAGAAAGGAGCAAGCGATTTACATTACTTTTGTATATAAAAAAAAGTTATTTATGTTTGATATGTATTAGAAACTCTGTTGCAGTTTGCAAAAAATAACAATGAAAGTCTTTACACACGCAAACTATAGCAACTATGGTCAAACTTCGGACAGAAAAATGTCAGAATTGAAATCGATAAAGATAATACTTGTAAAAAGTAGTTTTGAAAGTCGAAATAATTCACGAAGAAGTGGAATTTATTATTATAACAGCGGAAACTATGTCCAGGGCAATTATAGAAATTTAAAAACAACATAATCTTAAGTACCATTGCTAGAAATAATGATGATATAGATGAAACTTTAACGAATCAACTGAAATTTAATGTGTATTGCATTGTAATTGTAATTCATGAAAGCACAAATGCGCAGGATGCAAGTCAACAGGCTGTTGTGTGATGATAAGTTAAAGATGAGAAAGGAGTTCTGTGGAAATTATTCCTGTGCTCAGAAAAGCCACCGTAGCTGACCTTTTTGACTTATTTGTAAACGTTTAGACTAAATACAGTTTTTTATTAATAAAGTTAGTTTAACATTGGAAATAATAAGTCTCCTGTCCTGACGATTGTTACAAAAGGGGCAGTTAAAAAATTAAAAGGAAAATGCGAAAAATTTGGTATAAGACATTTTATTATTTTTATCGTCGATTCATTGCCAATGATTGTGATCGAAAACTTTAAATTCCAGGTACATGTTTAAGACTTTAATTAAAGTTGTTAATTATTTTTGGACCCATTCGCAGAATCGTTACCTGTTTACTATAAATATCTTAAAGATGACTAGTTAAGATGCTCAGTTCTAATCTTATTGCACAAGAATTCGATGATTTTCTACTGAGTTTTCACCTTTAACTTGGAACTGTTATGTTATCAGGTTATTTTATAGCATTAAAGTTTTCAAATAGAATTCATTACTGTGGGAAAACAATTTTCAAAGAGAAGATTTATTTAATTTAGAACATTGCCAGGCATTATTACAAAGATTAGTTGAAAATTTCAGAATGTACTAATTAAATTTTAAAAGATATCTTTTAAAAAAAAATAAACATTTCCGAATTTCAAAAAAATTCCATATTGTATGTGGATGGATATGGGTGTTCAAAGTTTCCAAAATTATTTATTAGTCAACCGGTTTTTCGAGAGCAATATCATGTGCAATTAAACATCTTTTAGCTATTATTTGTTGGTAACGCACTTTTTTACGACATATTATCTATTTTCAACTTTATAAAATAACAAAAGGGCGAAAAGGTAAAATAAAATAATAATAATAACAGACCGTGCAATCCCTTTTAAATCTAACTTTAATTCAGCAAATTCAACCAAATTTTGAAGACTGAGTTGATGAAACATATTATCAAGATTTTTTTCTTTAAAAATCATATAAAATACATTGTGAACATTATTTACTTTTGAACTTTACATGTGAATTTATTGAACATAGTTGTATTTTGTAAGTTCAAACTTTACTCAGCATAATGGTAATAATATAAATCTGAATTTTCTTTTCTTTTATTTCTTTTTCTACTTTTTCCTTTGTAATGTGGTCCGCTGCCTTAATATAATGCCTAATGTGTCCTTCGATGATAAAAAAGCTTGGCTTTATCTAAATTTATAGCATCAACAGAGTTATTTTAAATGAAAACTGTAAAATCTATAATCTATGCACTTTTAGATGCGTCCACTGAGTCAAAAAAAAAAAAAAGTGCCAATGTTTTAAGCTTTATTTAATCGCAGATCTCTGCAACTGTGTATAATATATAAAAAATGTATGACTATTTCCTATGAAAGTGTCATGTATAAAAAAATATTTCTAATGATTACTGAAAATTTAAATTGTTAATTATGTACTACAAAAACATTAGGTTATTTTTAAAAAATAATATAAAATCTGAATAAAAGTAAGTTCATTCGCTATTTTAATTTCTTTGTGCAACAAATTACCGTTTTTAAATGAATTACGTAAATAATATTTAACAACATTTTAATATATATTTCTGACCATATCTATCCGGTCAATTTTTATACCAAATAGCAAGCTAAAATAGTTTTTTATGCACATATCTCATCGAGTTCATTCAAGTAAAATTACACTTATACATTTCCAATTTAAAAAAATTATTAATAATACGATGCGTAATAGAAGTACACAGATTTTTGTTTGCCAAAAATTTGTTCATAAATAAAATTAAAACTCCGCCCTTTATATTCCACTTTACAATTTCATTGACAGCATTATTATTTGACCATTTCAGGAATCTACTAAAACTTGCAATTTCTCGTTTTTACCACGGGGTATTTTCTTATACTGAAAGCGAATCCAGTACCTATTTAATCTATTAAAGAAACATTTTACTTGCACTGAAAAAATGGGTACTCAAAATTGAGTAAAAAGTACTCAATTTTAAATACGTCATATATTCAAAATAGCTCCTATCCAAATGTACTCAAAATTGAGAAACACATGTACTCCTTTTTTATTTCATGTTTGTGTTCAGATATGAATCGTTATGTACCTAAAAATAAACCTTATATAATCCTAAAGTTTAAAGTAAAAAGTACTGATATTTATTTAACGTTTAAAGTTATTAACAACAAACGTTTAATTGGTTATTTATTAAGAAAAATAACAAAATTATTAACAAGATACCCAAATCGAATATTTTTATGACAAAAGCATTATTTCCAAGCAATTTTAAATTATTTTAAAATACTGAGCATAATTTAATATTTACATTAATAAACATCATTTATGCCGCCGTAAAGGAAATAAACCATTACAGTACAAAATTATCGTTTTGTTTTGGGCTTGATAACGTGTGATGTTTAAAAATTGAGAAAGCATAGGTTCATTTTTGATCCAAAAATACTCAATTCGATACGAGTACATCGATTTACTCATTGTTGAGTACTTCATTTTTTTAGTGTGCATATTTCAAACTTAAAAAAATATTATCCACAACACAGTGACACAACCAGGATCCTCATCTGGGAGAGATTTTGAATCATTGTTACTCATATAAAATGAACAATTTCGTTAGCCCATAAGGTGCGCTTTAGTAAATGCGTGACGTATAAAAACCGACGTAATGAACGCACAAACAGCCATAATAAATTTAGCATTTATGCGGCTAAAAGTGTCATAAAATAACATTTTCTTTCAATCTTCAGAGAAAGAAAAAATAAGAAAAGAGTGAGGGAAAAAACAGTAGCAGTGAAATGTACTACTTAGCTGCTATTGCTCCTAATGTTGTTTTTCGTTAAGTTAGTGTTGAAGCCTTGAAACAGTTGAATGGTAAAAATGTTACGCTGTTTTTGCTTTTTACACAACATATTTTTATCGTAACACAAGGGGCTTTCTATACACCTTATCAATTTTAAAATGCTATTTAATCTCGTAATTCCTCCCCCCTCTCCCACCCACCCACACATACACACACACGCCGAGCCAGTGCAAAATACATTTGCAATTTAGATAAGAAATCTGCACATAGATTTTTACTTGCACAATGTTTGACAATATTTATCACTTCAATAAACTGTGGATTGACAGTTGTTTTAAAGGAGGTTTCCAAATATTTCTTTCCTAAATAAAAAAACTGTCAACTTCTTATTTCTCTTTATAATTTCGTTGACAGCATTCGTGTTTGGCCATTTCAAGAAGATGGCAAAATCTACAATTTCCTGTTTTAACAGAGAGTCTTTTCTTATCCCGAAAACGAACCCAGTTGAAAGAATTACAAGTTCAAGGATAAGCGTTTGTAGCCCTTTGCATCATCAATAAATCAACTTTCCAACAAACCCCAAGAAACACTGAAAGACCGCATTAACGTTTGGAGCTATTCCAAAAATTCTCTCAACAAGATCATCTAAAAATAGAAAAAAAATTGCGGTAGTATAAACTCTGTTTATTTAGAAAGATACTCAAGACACTTTTCTTTCTTCAGATTATTTTTCTCAGCTTTTATTCAAATGTCTTTCTATTTATTTATATATGTAGTACACCTCTGCCTACTTCATTCTCGATATCATCCTGATCTTATAATCTTGGAGGTACGAGAGAAAGTCAGTTTTCACCATCTAAATCAAATAAAGATAATATGAATTCCCACATTTTAAGGATGTTTATTTTAAGATAAATAAATGTATGATAACAAATTGCTTGAAAAGATTTTAAATTAAAAATTTCCCTCAGCAAGATCATCTAAAACTAGGAAAAATTGCGGTAGCATGAGTTCTGTTTATTTAGAAAGATACTCTTCCGTCTTCAGATTTTTTTCTTTACTTTAATCTTCATTTATTTTTTACCTATTTATTTTTATATGTAGTACACCTCTATTTCTATGTACTTCCTTCCTTGTGTCCCACCAGTGGCTGAGAGGTTCTGCTTACGAAGCTGGTAGATGGGAGGTGCTGGGTTCGAACCCAATCGCGCCCGTCGGCCTAATCGTTCCGAGTTTTCGTGGGTTTTTTCGAGCCATGGATTTCCATGCGTAAATACGGGTTAGGTTCCCTTAGAAAGACCCCCCACGGGGGGCACTCCCCCCTCGGGCCTATATCCCTAGAGTAGATAATCGGTCGTCAAAAATCAATCAATCCTTTCTGGTGTTATCCCGATTTTATTATTTTGGAGATACAGAACAAAGACGTTGTCTAAATTAGATTTCCATTGTCTAAATTAGATAAAGATAACATTTCCCACATTTTAATTATGTATCTTTTAAGGCAGATAAATGTAGATATCTTTGGTATATTACATAAAAATTTAAAAAATTCAACCAGAAGATCATATAAAATAAAAAAAAATTGCGATAGCATGAGCTTTGTTTATTTAGAAATATGTTCAAGCTACTTTTCTCTATTCAGATTTTTTTTCTTTACTTTAATCTTTATTCATTTTTTTCTATTTATTTATACATGTAGTACATCTCTTTTTTTCTATTTACTTCTCTCCTGGTATTATCACTATTTTCTAATTTTGAAGATACAGAAGAAAATTGGTTTTCATAGTCTAAATTAGATAAAGAAAATATTTTCCACATTTTAAGAATGTTTCTTTCATGGTAAATACATGTGGATAACGAGTATAGCTTGGTATATTTATAAAATTAAAATTAAAATGAATATAACAATAAGATTACACAAAAACAGAAAAAATGCTTAGCATGAGCTCTTTTTATTTAGATAGATACTCAAGGTACTTTTCTGTCTTCAGAATTTTTTCTTAACTTTAATCTTTATTCAACAATTTTTTTTCTGTTTATTTATATATGTAAATCCATCTTTTCTTCTTCTATGTACTTCTTTCCTTGCATTATCCGGATTTTATTATTTTGGAGATACAGAAGAAGGTTGGTTTTCGTTCCATAAATAAGATAAAGATAATATTTCCCACATTTTAAGGATGTTTCTTTTAATGTAAATAAATGTAGATAACGAGTATAGCTTGGTACATGTATGGCATTAAAAATATATATACCAATATGAGCAAATGAATAAAAAGAAATTGTGGTTGTAATGAGATCTGTTTGTTTAGAAAAAATATTCAAAGAACTTTTTTGTCTTAAGATTTTTTCCTTTTAACCTTTATTTAAATATATTTTTATTTATTTATACACTAATATAGTACATATTTTTCTTCTTATGTACTTTCCTGATATTATATTAGTTTCATTATTTCGGGGATACGACAGAACGTCAGTTTTTATTATCTAAATCAAATAAAGGTAATATGAATTCCCTCCTTTTAAGTATCTTTCTTTTAAGGTAAATAAATAAAGAAAACAAACATAGATTGATATTTTATAAAGTTAAAATAAAAAAAAAATCTCTGAATACGATCATCTAAAAATAGAAAATAATTGCATAAGTGAGGTCCGTTTATTTAGAATTATATTAATGAATTTGGAGCCACTTTGCTATCACTAATGTTCATAAAAATGACTTTTATTTATTTTTATTTGCTACATCTCTTTTTCATGCGTGCTTCCTTCTTGGTATTATACTGATTTTATAATTTTTGAGGTACGAAAAGGTCGACTAACATGGTCTAAGTCGGATAAAGAAAATACAAATCCCCCCCCCCCCCCCCCATTTTAAGAATGTTTGCTTTAAAACAAGATATAATAACAAGATGTAAACAAGATGTAACGTCTGTTCAAAATGACTTATTTTATTGTGTGTTTAAACTTTTTTTTTTTTTTTTTTTTTAATAATTTATATTTCCACAGAAGTTTTGTACTTACTAAGATGTAATACATTTACAGGAAAATGAAGACTTTGGATTTCGGGTTACCAGAATAGTAATTCCGACGACTTTAATACTTTGGAGCATAAAAATATAGCCTTTCGAAAATGTCAGAAAATTCGCATAGTTATGGTTTTTTTTTGTCGTAATACAATGATATAAACAATCTAAACAACAAATATAAACAATGTAATTTTTTTATATATAAATATACTGTGTTAGATTCTACCCATTTGAATTTTTTTTAATTGGGGATGTAATTGCAATATGTTAAATACATTATCTGTAGAAAAATAGACAATAATACTTAAATTATTTACTCAGATTCAAAACCACACACCTAAATATGCTTAGAAACATTGTTTTCAATTCTTGAAAGCTTTATTAGTTGGGTAATAATTTGCTTACTTCCGTCAACTTTTTGCTGCTCAGTTATAATTTGTATATGAGTTATGATGTCAGAAAAACTTGTCAAGCCAACGGACTCTTAAAAAAAAAGCTGCTTAATTGACTGCATGCTGTCTAAATTGCATTGAGTCCTCTTTTTTTTTTAGAAATTCAGTGTATAAGACAATTTCTTAATTATATGTTTAATTTAAAAAGTAGGTATAAGATCAAAACAGAGAATTCATAATTCGCCCATGTTTTAATACATTTTTCTAGTTGATAAAATCAATCCTTCCTAAATAATCTTTCCACGTCATCATCATCTTTATTATTATTATTATTAATCATAGTAGTAGTAAATAAACATTTTAAATTCCTTGAAAAAATCGATAGCTATCAGAGCTTTCTCAACAAAGAAGTGTGTGTTGTGTTGATTTTGGTTATTTTGAAGCTATCAAGCGAGAAATAACTTATTCAGTTATTTTAAAAATATCTGGTATAGAAATGTAATAATGTTGTTTTAATTTTACAATAATAATTTACAAAAATCTTAATGAAATAGAGTAATTCTTCCGAAGCAATTCTGCATAAATTTAAATCTACATTCGTTAAAAATAAATAAATAATGAAATAAATAAATAAACGTCGCTAATTTGCAAGTGTGAGGGCTTTAATTTTATTCAGAATTTGGCTTTACTGCCATTCAAACTATGATTCTAAGCTGAAAAGCATTTTAATTGACATTGAGAAAATTTAATGTGGAAGAAAAAAATTTGTTAGTGCTTGTCCTGCATAATTTTTAAATAATACATATCTGTAACTTAGAAGCAAACGGGCCAATGTCCATTCTTGGCATTTCGAGGAAAAAATGAATTAATACTTTATATATGTTTATATTTCTTTATTGCTGCAAAGAAATAATTCCCTTGCTGCGTTAATTTAAAGGGAGGACATTGTTTCTTGCATTTGATGTACTATGATTATCGGGAAGTTATTGGTGGACATAAAAATGAAGGTTACAATTAATGATCGGTGATTATTAAAGAATGATGATTATTACGGAATATAATAAAAAGGGGATATTTTTTTCTGTTATATTAACGTATGTCTAATTTGAAGTAATTGAAGGACACATTCACAAAATGCTGATTTTAAACAATTGCCTATTTTCTGTCAAGATACAAATATATGATATATAAAAAAAATTTATGAAGTTGACAGTTTTCTTCATACTTTAATGTTTTCTGTCAGCATAATGTGAATATGTATTTCATTTACATTCATGTTATAATTAATTAAATTCTAAAAAATAGAAAAGATAAATATACTTTAATTTCAACTCTACCCAAAATTTGGATGCATGCAACTAAAGTCTGGAAAGCTCGAACAACATCTGAATTGATAAAGATAGAGCTGTAGAACAAGTGTCTACTCCGTATTAAAACAACTATACGCTAGCATATAAGAGTGATGCGAACACCTAGTGGCAAAATTTGTAAGTTATCGACTTTATTTCGAAAACTGTGAGAGATAGCGAAACAAAGTCGATTACAAAATTGCACAGGATCTTCGATTTTGCATGAAATGACGTTTATATGTAGAAATAACTATAATGGAAGCCCTGAAATGTTAATTTTCCGACAACTAATCACAAGCTTAAATATACGTCATTAATTGTTTATAGAAGTGTAGAATTTTAAGGCAGATACATATTTCTTAATAAAACTAACAAATTTAAACAAGATACAAATTATTTTAATAAGAAAATCAAATTAAGTACGTTCAATGTGCCATCGGCAGCAATGAATGTGCATGAATGTATGTGCATGCACATTTTTGCTGTTTGGGGGGATACACCGAACATAGTTTTATTAAAATAAATTGTATCTTGCTGATATAGATGTAAGATGTCGCATTATACTTATTCGAGCACGCTCTACATTCTTGTAATTTACGTGGCTTCGTTGTCTCTATAATAGTTTTCGAGATGGGCGATAACTCCCAAATTTGTTGACTAGGAGGTGCTCCAGTCACTCTCATATGATATTGCATCGTCTTTTTACTATGCTTAGACACTTGTCTCACAACTCAATCTTTATTCTTTCAGACTTTTTTGAGCGTTTCATTACTTTATTTTGCCCCCTGTATGTATTTCTAAAGCTTCAAAATTTTTTAAAAATAAAGATAATTTATTTTTAGATGATAAACTGACATTGAAAGTAAATAAAATTGACCAAATTAAAAACAATTAAGTTCCAATAAAAATCCTTTTCCAGACTGGATTTTCTTTTAACGAATAATACCGATTCATTTTAAGGTAGCATTGGGGGTTTGAATTGAAGTGTAAGTATAAACATGTTTCATGAAATTTTTCTTTTTCTTTTTCCTTTAAAGAAACACATATTTTGGAGTTTTAAAACCCAACATTTTATTATTTATATTGAAAAATATGCCTTTTGGACTGGCTTTTCCAGAGATTTGTTCAAGTGGTTACATCTGAAAAGAAAAAAAAAAAAAAAAAAAAAAAAAAAAAAACGATAAAATCATTCTTTCGAGGAAATCACATTTAATGCTTTGCAATCTCACCGCCCACTCGTGCTCTGTGAGAAGGGTTTACATTTTTAAAAAGTGCTTCAAAAGAGCATCTGTTAAATATCAGACATTCAGATAAAGCAAATAAATAAATAAATAAATATAAATAAATAAATAAAATAAAAACAAATAAATAAATATAAATAAATATAAATAAATAAATAAAATCAAAATAAATAAATAAATAAAAATAAAATAAATAAATACAATTAACAGTAAAAATCCCATCTTTAAGCCTAAAAACACGCATGCCCTCTTAAAACGAATAATATTCTGCTTGACTTAAACGAATTTTTCCACGTTTTAAAATTTCATCTATAATCACTAATTCAAAACTCTTCCTTATTATTTTTTTCTACCTCCAAAACTTGAAAAAATTTTAAAGACTAGTAACATTCCTTTATTCTTCTTTTAATGTGCATTCTTTTCCAAAGAATGGAATCATCGGAATTTTAAATTCTCAAATACAACAGTGTGGTAGAAACTGGTGAAACGTTGCGTTATTTGCAGAAAATATACAGTCGAACCTCGTTAACATTAAACTCAAGGTAAATTAAAATTTGTTCGGGCTAACAGAAACTATATATTTTTACTCGGTTTGGTATGGGGATCCGTAAGAACAATTCATGTCAAAGAAGTTTGGGTTAAGCGTTTTCACGTTACGGAGGTCCGACTGTACAGAAATTCTAATAATAAGTGAGATCTATTAGAAATTCACAGATTTATATACCCAAATGAATTAAAGCTATTAAAACTTACATTTTTTAGCAACAAAACAACATTTTTAGACCTAAAAGTTTGTATATCTTGTTTTAAAATCCACATATATTTTGTGTATAAAAAGTTATTATATTTTACGTGTAATTTATTAGTCAATACGATTTAATATGAAATTTTTCAATTTGACCCTTGTCTTCTTGAACAACGCTTTAATATGCACAAAATAAATTCAGTGGAAGTCATATTAAATTTCAGACAACAACTTTTATTTTTATTATTATTAAAATGCGTAATAACATTTTTATTTAAACCGATGGTAAAGTCATTAATTTTTTGAAATGTAAGCAGTTCTGTAACAAAATCTCGAATAGTTGCAGCATATATTTACTGAATTGCAATAATATACAGTGCACTACATTAAACTTGGCTGTAATCTCTCTAGTAAATGATATGTAAAAGCTAACACGATTTCTCTTCTTGATCTAGATGAAGCAATCATCACCTTGATGATATTATTTGTTCAAGCCAGGAAAAAAAGAATAATTGATTAGTTTCTGTGTTTTATCTTATTATTTCTTTTCTCTTATAGTCATTCCAAATACACTGTCAATATTTTTCTCACATTCCTGACGTCTATATAAATATAGCCAAATGTTTGTAAAATAAAGCTACTGAACACGAAACTACGTTTTTAGAAGAATATTCTAAAATATCAACAAAAGTAAAATACAGTAGAGTGCTGAATATCCGAACATGATGGGACCGGCGCTAGTTCGTATAATTAAACGGGCAATTTTAGGGATGTTCCCGACTGTGCCAAAATGGTTAAAATGCTTTTTTTACATGTATCAGTTTTTTAATGGACCAATGTATGTTTTTAAAAGCATAGTAGTGGATAGGTAGATTAAAATAATTCTTTTGTGTGTACACAATTTTCTTTCGCATTTTTACTAGGCAAACTGTCAACTGTTAGTGCTGGCATGTTTCAAAATTGTGGGTGTTTTTTTTTTTTTTTTTTTTTTTTTTTTGGTCACTTTTTATCTTTTAATTTTTTTTTTAAATCTCATCTGCAAAATTTAAAATTTAAGCCTGTTCTCAAATCCAAAAGGGCAACTTTATGACATAAGTTTTAATTTATTTTTGTTCGGAAATGCATGAAACTAGCAGTTGTTGTTGTTCAAAAACTAAGTAATCTAACTGTGTTTTCCTTTTTTTTTTTTTTTTTTTTTTTTTTTTTTTTTTTTTTTTTACGCAATAGATTTTTCAGAAAATAGTGGCAAAGTGGGCGTTTTGAACAGAATTTCCGCGCGAAAGAAGAATAACCACTCAAGGAAGGTTGAAAAACGTCTGTGTCAAGGGATCAAAATCGCTTATAACTCAATAGGTAATTTATTTATTAAAAAATGGGAAACAGAGTTCGATTCCAAATCGCTTCCATAGTCAGGCCTTCCAATTTTATATCTTTCCGTTAAAAAATGAATTTGTAAATGTGTCAAAACATTTTGCGCTTGTTGAGCAGAGCAGTTGGGAACTTTAAAGACTTTAACTTTTTTTCAGTGCGGTCCTATCACGAATTCACAACAAGGGAACTTCAAACTTATTTTTTTATTTTTCCTATTTTACTTTAAATGATATTTAAGGGCACACCATATGCATTATGGCATATATATATCACACAAGAAAAAAAAATGAGAAAAATAAGGAATTTTCCTGAATATTTTAAGTGTTATGAAGAACTTTTCAAAATTCCCCATGATTCCATATGAATTAAAATTCCCGATATTTTTTATGCGAGTTTATTTTATGTATTCAAATTAAAATGTGCATAATTTTTTTAAACTAAATATAATTGGAAATTTTAAAGGCAGAATTTAGATTGCAGAAATAGGATGTAAAAATGCTGAAAATTTCATAAAATTTAAAAAATATTTTTTCGGACATTTTTATTCAAATATGTAAAATTAGTTGCACAGTTTTATTTGTATATATAAAATAAACTCCCATAAAAATATTGTGAATTTTAATCCATATGGAATGTACATGGGGCATTTTGAAAGGTTATTCATAACGCATAAGATATTCAGGAAATTCCTTATTTTTCTCATTTTTTTTTTTTAATTTCTTGTGTGATAAATATATGCCGTAATGCATATTAGGCCCTTGAACAGTATTTAAAGTGAAACTTAAAAAATAAAAATAAAAAATGAGTTTCAAGGTCTCTTGTCGCCTTAAATACATCAGTTGAAAAGGATCAGCATTCTCCTTTTAGTTCCAACCGTTTAATTGTTTACAAACATTCAAAGGCTTTGTGACACCTTGTATCGGTGAGAACGAGGAGCGTGTGTGGTCTTCAAAGGCGATGACAAAATTAAATCAAAAAATGATTTATTAAATAAATAACAAAAAAATAATTATATCTCTCGATTAATCTTGGCATATCCCAACAATATAAATTCCGTTGATAGAATGAGAACGTTCACAATTTTCGACTAATTGTAGAAAAGTTCGAAGTCCCGATAAATGAATATTAAATGCCGACAAATAAGTAGATGGAGCTTTAGCCTATTATGAATAACATTAGTTCTTTCTCTATACAGCCTAGAGAAACCGCACGACTCAATAGCCGGCTTAAATTCCTTCACTCTTAAGTCCGGAGGAAGATTAGTTTTCGCTCGGTACAAGTTCTGAGACACTGATTCAGCTTAACTTGAGAGAATACCTCTCTCCTAGGTTCCAAACCTGATGCTGTCGCAATGAGATCTCAACATTGAATAATTCTCTCTTTCATCAAGGATGTTCATCTTTTTCTCAATCCCTTGATTAAAAACAATCTTAGCCACTTAGAGTGCTAGGCTCATGAGGTCATCTTTAAGCTATAATTAATTGGTTCTCTATGTTAAGCAGTTTCACTTACGTCTTAGCGTGTGGGAATATTTTCACTTTACCAAAGCTGTTTCACTTTTCGGTGGATCACACGAATTCCGCTTTGCTATTCATCTGTTTGTCTCCGTAGTGTCATCCCCTATGATAAGTTGAGAATGATCTGTTTCTTTTGATCCTCCCGGCAAGACACTGGACTTAGTTAAAATCTCAAGCTATTTTCTCTAATACATTACTGTGCCTATGCCAGCTTTTACATAAATATTTAAGGGGTTTTTTCTGGGGAATCAGTTCGATTTGTTACAGCTTCATTATATGATATGCCTGGATCATTTTCATAACATTTGTTTTCATTTTCCTCTATTCGCTCATCCGGAAAACGTTTTCGATTTCAAAAACTGTCCGAAAAAAGAAACTCAAACCAAAAAAGATAAATTTCGGATAATTGGAGAGTTCGGTTAACTGGAGTTCGGATAATCGGCGTTCTGTTTTATCAAGCAATAAAAAATCGTAAATTTTGATTTGATAATAATCTATTTCATAATGTGTGTTCATTTTTATTTCAATACACGTCAATATATTCTTTTTAAATTAAATGCCAGTCTCGCTTAATCTGGAGAAAACATCAAGTAAATTTAAAAAAATTACTTGAAAAACGTCTGTTCGATTTTATGGTGCTATTCGTTATTTTTAGCTGTTTTAATATTATTTAGTTCTTTGTTTATTTAAATGGTCACAGTTTCTTATTTTTATATACTTTAAACTGGTTCTCCTCTTTCTTTTGCCTCTTTCTTTTGTCCGCGTGTGTGCATGCGCGCGTAAATATAATAAAAAAATAACTTTACTAAATGAATAATAGATGAGAATAAGTTATTTTTACAATTTTCCAAGTTTCAACAAAATTTTTAAAAAGTTTAGTGATGGAAAAAGTTTTATGGACTGGTTTTAAACTTGATATTAGAATCACAAGTTTCATTTCAGGAGTTTTAGCACTTTTTACCTTTTTGTAGGTGCAAAAATATTCTGCACCACATGATGAAAGAAACCAAAAATTTATTGATTTCAAAACTACAGTCGAACCTCGTTAACATGAACCTCAAGGGGAATCAAAATTTTGTTCATGTTAACAGTAATTCATGTTATCAGTATCAAATTTTTGTATTCGTTTTTATAGGTGGCTGTGAAAGCAATTCATGTTAAAAGTAATTCACGTTAAGCGTGTTCATGTTAACGAGATTTGACTGTATAATTAGTTTTTACATTTTTATTTCTTTATGGAATCTAGAAAAGTTTTTACCACTTTACTTTTTTCGCCTAGTGTTTTATATACTATTATTATTGTAATAACATTTCATATTTAACATTAACGTGTTACTGTCTGTGATGCGTTTCAAATCTGTAATGTTCACGATAGATCTCACATGTTTCATTATTTACGAATCATTTGGAAAAGCTTTTGTAGTCTTTGAAAATATTAGAAAAAACACCCAGGAAAACTGGATATCCTTCGTGTGAAATCATGTTCGAACTGATCAATAATTATTAGACTATCCAAAAAATGCATGTTCCAACTCGTATGTGATAATACTTAACTTATTAAGACTTAATTATCTGTCCGTAAAAAAATAACATCAAAGTAAAAAAACAAACAAACAAACAAACAAACAAACAAAAAAAAAGACAGAATTTTAAAATTTTCATAGTAATTTTTTAATTAATGACATTTTGGCATTAATGTTTTTAACTGATTTAAAAGTGCTTCAATAAATGAGAAACTTTAAACGTAAATTTAGTTACATATACGCGTAAGTACATTTCGATTTAAGATTATTAAACTATTTCCCATGAAACTGAGTTCCGTTTATCAATCAGTTCTATTTCTCTGAAATACTTCTAAAAGCTGATGGATTGAGATCTTTTTACTCATTCTGCACACTGTCTGCTTAAATGGCCACTATCCTAAGAGTTTTTTACATTCCAGGCGGCCGGCAGCAATTCCCGGAATTTAGAAGTTATTCTTCTGTAATTCCAATGAGCTCAAATATCGGAACCCCTATAGCTTTCTCAAAAAAGAAGACGAAAAAAAGAGAGAATGAAATTGGTCTGAATCTGATATCTCCGATATTCGGCTGGATGATTGGCGATAAAATGTCCATTGGATCTGGCAACCCTGGCCAGCGTTCAAACGCCATTTTTCTTGAACTCTCTCCCCTTATTTTGCTTCGATCTAGATAAGAAAAGAAAGTTTGAAATCGAAATCCTGACCAGAATTGAAATACGACGTCGCCGAAGGAATACAGAAAGGAAAAAAGAAAAGAGAAAGAACGAAAGTCCGGAAAAGATAACTAAAAACGCTTCAATTCCTATCAAGCTTCGCAGCCTCGGATAGGGCCTAGATGGACAATAATTTCTTGAGGCTTTTGAGAGCTCAACTGTTTCCTTTGAATTGTTGATATGGCTTTTTTCTATACCCATCATAAATTCCTGGAATCTGTACATATCTGTCCTATCCGCCATCCGTCAGTGCATCTAGAACTTTATTTGATGCAATCGCCGCTCCCAGAGAATGTATGCGATGCAATAAAGTACCATCATAAGCGTCAAATGTTGTAAGCGATCGATTAATAACGATCTCATGTTATTTTAGTAACAGGCGAATACATTTTGACAATGTTAAGGAATGTTTATTTGAAATGCCATCATATAACATTCAGAGAAATGAAATAGAGGAAAGATATGTTTTCAGTTTAATTTTTAGAATTTTTAAATTCCTGAAACTACGTTTTATGTAGTAAAATAGAACGCATGTTGTTATGAAAAGAATTAATTTAAAATAAAGAATTTTAACATTTTTGATGGCTATATCATGATTACACAATTTTTGTGTGAAAATTTAATAGGCGTATACACCTAATGAAAAATAAAATTTAACTTTCTAAGCCTCATTTTACATTTGTTAGACATTCAGTAGGGATTCTATTCTAGATTTTCTGAGATTTAATTTGAAATTATGGTCATATTTCCTTCAAAAGTGCTCCTTCAATTCCGTTCACCCATTACAGCCAGGTCAAATTTGGTTTTTGTCCAAATACATACATATTACATACGTACTACATACATGCATATATATCCTTTACTTTTATTAATGTATATTGATATCTTTTAAAACAAATAACTTCGTTTTATGACTGTCACACATTGAGCAGTTTAATTTAGAATAGCTTAATTTCGTTTCTACTAATTAACCATATATTGTATATACGTATTAATAATAGTATCTGTTGAAACACATTTATATGTTGAATTCTTATTTTAATGTAAATAAATAACATTATGACATTTTCTTCGGGTGATAAAACTGAGGCAATGCTTTTTTAAAACTGCATGCCGTATAACAGACATATTACTGTATTTTAGATAATTTTATTCATAGCTGCTGGAATATTCTGCGGGAGATTTCATCCGTATCTCTTAAATTTTTATATTCTTATCTCACACAAAAGCCGTTGTTCTTGATGTATTACCATTTAACGTGTAAAAGAGCTGCATCGAGATTATACTTATTTATCAATTTCATACAAAAAATACCAATAAAATGTTGAATGTTGTAATGATTTCTGTAAAGTATCTATTTAAAACGCATCATGCATTAAAAATTCCTCTTTCAATCTTCGTAAACCATAGAAGGAGTATGACTGAATATTCCAAAATAATCCGATATAGTGTAATCTTTAGTTACTTAGATTTTTTTGGTTTATTTAATTAAGTTTTTGTAAGTTTTAAAAATAAATTTTGATATCTATCGGTATTTTAGAAATTAGTTATTTCAATATTAGAGCTCGATAACGTTAGCTAAAAATAAATAAATAAATAAAATGAAGCAATAAACTTAGAATAATGCGTTCTTAGTTTATTATTTGAAGAAAGTTACGAATAATCTTTGTAAGTTTGATTTTTTGTTAAAATAATTCCTTAAAAAAATAATCGTAATCACTTGAATTTTAAAATTCACTTGTCTGGGAGATCTGAATTCCTAGACATACATCCTTTTGGGAATGTTAATTATGTTTGTACTTTTTTGCTATACGTCTTAAAGTTCTGAAATTCCTTCGTAAAGTTTTAAATGTGCTATATAAAACACAATAAGGGGAAAATACGATATGTAATTAATTATATTTTTTAACATTACTTTCCGAATATATAGAAGAGAAAACTTTCCGTGTTTTGGTATTAAAACAAACTTGATTCTATTTGCATTTCGAAAACGCTGGGGGTTATATGCATAGAACCATGCCTGCAAAATGTACATGCATATTTGTTAAAATTGCATCCCTACAACACTTAATGAATGACGCTTATATGCTGAATCGGTTATTTTTAATTAGATATCGTAATATGACGATAAAAGTTCCCTTTTGCCTTGCTTGGAACATTAAATTACTTCTATATCACTCCATGGCACACTGTAAAATTATATTAAAGATTTTCTTAGAACACAGACCTAACAAGTTTTTGAACGTTAAAAACGTATTTCTTTTTCGGATAGTTTGCGGTCTTGTAATACAGTTTTTCAGATCCAAATTTTGAAAATCTTACATTTTGATTATTTCTTAATGTGATGGTAACACTTCCCATTCAGATTATTGAAAATTTTAGGTTTATTTTACTTCACATTACACACTTAAAATTGAATTAGACTTTTCAGAGAGCTGATATGAAAATGTTTTAAACGTTATAACCTTATTTCTTTATAACCTTATTTCTACAACGTTTATTTCTTTGCGAACAGTTTGCGATGTCGTAATAGGTATATCTATAATTTTATTATAAACCGTTCGCAAGTATATCATTTTATAAACGGGGCTCTACATCCGAATTTTCATATAGTCATACCTTTTTATTTAACTTGTGCTCTCTTTACTAATGTAAGATTTTGTTTAATTTCTTTAAAAGAAAATTCATAACGCAAAATTAAATTGGTAATTGATCTCTATTACACATACATACACGTATTTGTGTGGATAAGAGTTATAATCAAGTATTATTGAAAATAAAAACAATTAAGAGCATTCTTCTATTTAGAAAAGATCGATGGCACAATATTACATCAGCAGCTGCATTATTTAAACTGTCTCGATAATTAAATTTTGCATCAACTAGCAAAACACAGCAAGAACTTCGTTAGTTCGTTATAGAAATAAACGCGGCATTCTCCATTCTCGGTCGTCAGGAAAAAATCGCAAGAAAAACAAACCTCACTTATACTTCAACATTTATTCTTCAGATCCGCATATTAACAACATTTGATATTATTTACCTCGTAGAAATTCGATCCAAAAATTTTGACTAATTATTTCTTAATTTGATGGCAACAGTTCCCATTTACATTACTGAGAATTTTACGTTTATTTAACTTCACATTACACACTTAAAAATGAATTAAAGACCTTTTCAGAGTACCGAAATGAAAATATTTTAAACGTTATAAACTTATTTCTTTGCGAACAATTTGCGATCTCGTAATAGGCTTACTTGTACTTCAGATCCGCATTTTAACAACATTGGAAAGTATTTACTCCCGTAGAAATTCGTTCCAAAAATTCATGAATGCTTCGTCTCTCTTGTCTTTTTTTTCACTCTATTTTCCATTTTTATCCTCATCTTCCTATACTTATTTCACTCCGAAATGCATTTTCCGTGCATTACTCCACCCCCTTCATGTAGCTCTTCTACACTGACAGCGGAGGCAAAAATATTACCTCGCCGGACCGTCCGGCTCACTTCACAATGCACTAGGACTATCTAGAAGCCCAGTTTCAAGCTATAGAACCGGGAACTAGATATTTCATTTCATTTCCTCCCAGGGCCAGAACATTCGAGATAACTGGAATTTCTCCAGCCTTATCACAAACTTTGTACGCTGAACATTTTTCGGTTTGAAAGGTTACTTTTTCGCGTAAGAGAGGCATAAAGACATTTACTTTTTTTTCTTTAGCTATCTGAGGAAACTGCCATATTTTTAAAAGTTTCTTTTTTTATTTTGTAATCTCAAATGTACATTTTCGCATTCCACATCACATATTCTCAATTTTTTACGATATTTGCTTTTTTTCGGGCTGTTCCTCGTTAGGTTCTTAAAATGATTTTGTTATGATAGTGTTATATTTGAATCAATTATCATGAGGAAGACTTTACTCCCACAAAAAATGTTTGAAAAGCTATACTTGAATTTAAAATCCTAAAACAAAACACATAAAAATATCATACAATTGAGCTTTTAAGATTTGGACCTTTTTTTTTAAAATCACATTAACAATTTCTTAAGACATCGAAAATTTTATTATTACACAGCACTATACCATTATCTAAAATGTATCATTAAATATATGTGTATGTATATACATATTTTTCTTTTCTTTGGGGAGGGGCAGGGGGAGGGGATAAGTTTGTTTCAAATGTAATGTGTGTACGTGCATAGCTTTCATTTATTAGGGGGTTTTTTTCTCAGTTTTATTTATAAATTTTTTTTTACTAATCCGATTTATCGATGACTTGGTAATAATATAATTATAATTGCATAATATAATGATATTATGCAAAAGACGTTTCCCCTCCTAAAAATGTTTGAAAAGCAATCATTGAATTTAGAAACATAAAAACAACTCCTATTAAAAGTTCAATAAATGGCATTCTGTGTTTTAGACTTTTTTTTCTTTTTTAATAAAACTTTCAATTTCTTTAGAATTAAATGAAATCAATATTACAGAGCACTTTATATTTTATATATATATATATATATATATATATATATATATAATGTACACTCTCAAAACCAAATTTCGTCAAATGCGTAAGCAAGTTGCCGGAACACCCATATGATTGAAAGAGTTATTTCTGTTATTTAAATAAATTTCTGTCTTTTAACTGGAGAATATCAGGAATTATTGAGCTTCGGTTCGTAATTTTTTTTTTTTTTTTTTTTTTTTTTTTTGCGTTTTTTTGGGGGGGGAAAAGCACATACGTCAAAATTCCATTTCTAATATGAAAGAGTGCTGTACAGCAGAGATGTAACACTCCTGTAATTTGACAAAAAAAAAAAAAAAAAAAAAAAAAAAGCAGCTCAGATTGAAGAATTTTATGTAACGTTTGTGTTAAATTGTGGAATTTGTTTTTGTGTGTGTTTCGATAAATAACAGGGAAATCAAATCTGAAAATTTCGTGTTTTAACGGAATATAATCAACAGTAAATACACAGCTAATTCACGGATTTTTTTTTTTTCTTTGAGTGCATAAAACAGTATTTGCTTCAAATGTCATGTGTGTATGTGTACATTGTTTTCCGTTAATATGAAATTTGTTTTTCACAATTGCATTTACTTAAAAAAGTTCACTCAATTAATTTGTCGAATTCTGAAAAATGTCTTTGTAATAATCTATCTCGAGAACGTAAAACTGCTCTTACAACCCGAAATATTTTGTAATTATTAAATTATGACAAATTATATTTAGATTGTAATCTTGGACGAAGAAAAAATATAATTGGCTCTTCTAAAAAAATAATGTTCGTTAAAAAATATTTGTAATAATAAAAATAATATTCGAATAGATAATAATTTTTAAATTAAAAATGTGAATTTGTTATTCTGCCAATTATTATTTGTTTTTTTCGGCTTGGTTTATTTTTACTTCTTTTATTTTATTTTGCTTTATCAAATCCACATTATTTTTTAAAAAATTGCACATGTATAAATTTTAATCTTATGCCACTGCAAAAATTTTTATAAAACTTTGATTTCCGCAAAATTAAATGCATAATATTCAAATGCTTGAAATCAGTTCAAACAAACAAATAAATTGTGTCTATTTGAATATTTTTCAAGGAAACCCTTGCACGCAAGAAATCTAAGTACATTTTCACATAGCGTAAGAGCTGGAAAATTCCTGAAATATTCCATAACCGTCAAAATGTAAACATTTCACAACAATGATATTAGTTTTACAGCACTTAATCCCATTTTGTCGAAAGTATAAACAAGTAACTAAAACATTAATAAAAGCAATTTTTGTATGTGAAATTTTTAATTATTTTTAACAACTAGAAAAATATAATTTTTGTGTATGGATTTTTCCTTTAATCATTTTTTTTTTTTTAAAACGGGCACTGTGTGATTATATGAAAATATTCCTAACGTTAACATTTGTTTTAACTGGGACATACGCTACATAGGCCAGTATTATTTGATTTTCGATTAATAATCAAAATTTTCTAAATAAGGTGAGTTTAATTGAAAGTGTGAAACAATTAATATTTCTTATATTTAATACGGCAACGATAAAGAAAATATTTTAATGAATGATTCACATTATGACCAATATTACCTTTATTTTATCATCTTCGGTATCGCGCAGGTAAATATGTCCCCCTTACTTTATGGAAATTTCATTTTGAATTTTTAAACGTTCTAGAATTTCCATTACTGTTTTTTTTTTTTTTTTTTTAAATAAGCATCCAAATATATTTTTTTATATCTATTTTTGTGTCTTATATTTCTCTTTTTAACTTTTTATATCAATTTTTATTTAATTAATATAAGAAAGCATGTTTCATATATTATTACCCATATATTTTTTCTTTTTCTTTTTCATTATACGCATTTTTTCACATGTCCTCATTCGCTCATCTATGTTTTGATCATAAAATGTTTCAGTTATAAATCTGTATGTAAATTCTTAACTTTATTTATAGATCTTTCAACCAAAAATGTCTACTCAGAAATTATTTCTCGAGGAACAAATTTCATTCTCGTTCAAGTTCTCAATGCTCTTTTCCTGTCTTGTTATTATTATTCATTTTTGTGTAAGAAATTTCTTTCTTGTTCAGATTCCCTATGAGTTATTATTATTATTATTATTATTAATAATATGATTATCCTCAAAAGCCTGTCATGAAAAAGGATGCGAATTTTTTTTTGCTAATTGAATGATATGGAACAGCACTAAAAATCGTTATAATTTTACTTATTTAAATCATTTTTGACTCGTTAAATGATTATATATTTTCAATTGATATCTCTAATATATATTGCGCTTTGTATATCTAATTGAACGGGGTTAACTATACTATAAGCATTTTATTGCTTATGGACTTTTTAGAGAATGTTTCTTAATAATTGCAGTTGTGGTGGATGTACTTATATAAACTAATTAGCTTTGGATATTTTTAAAAATCCGCTAGCTTAGTAATTGAATCGACAGTAACAACATGCTAAAACTTTTTTTTTTTTTTTTTTTTTTTTTTTTTTTTTTTTTTTTTTTTTGTTAATGATTGAGATATAAGTTTTTAAATAATAATTGTGTGGCTTTAATGGAATTAATTTTTAAAAAACTAAAAAATCACATGGGATACCAAAAATCTATTCAACGCAGATTTTTTTCAGAAGCAAAGCATTTATGGATTGTTATATCTTAATATTAAGCCCTGCTTATTATAGGGTATTTTAATAATTTTTAAATATAATATTTGTATCCTTTGTTTGTTGTTTGTTTTATTGAAATCAATACATATTGAGTCAATGCATGAAATCGTTAAATATTAAGTCATTAAAGTTTTTTATAATTTAAAAATTTGATACACGTGCTTTATCTTTCCTTAGATTGCAGTCGTATTATCATATTATAAATTACGTAACACGTAATATAGTGTATTATAATAATTTTCAAAGTGAAATAGTAAATTAACCTTATCATGCTAAAATTTGCCGCTGATTTATATCATACCTTAAAAGCCAAAGTTAATAAATTTAAACTTATTTTATTTTCTAGACTACAGTTTATTCAAGTAAAAAACTATCTATTTAATTACGTGGATATGTAAAAAAAAACATTTTATCTTTCTTTCCCTTTTCCATAAGAGAAGAAGAAGTAAAAAGTAAAAAAAAAAAAAAAAATAATAATAAAAAATAAATAAAAAAGCATTACATTACAAACACCTGTCCATTCAATTATTGTGATATAATTATAACTAGTAGCACTCGCATCTAATGTAATTCGACCATTAGAAAATACTATAAATATTCTAATTTACGTGCTCTCGCTTTTAAAAACCCTTGAATAATTTGTGCTTCATATAGGATGACATTTTGTTAAGATATTACTTCAACACAATAAAATCCTTTCGATTGTTCCACTTTTTTCTAAATTGAAAAAGTGCATTGCATTAAATACCCCCCCCCCCTTTTTTTTTTAGGGTTGTACACGTCTGCGAAAAAATGTCCATTGCACTGCAAATAATGAAATTATTTTAATCACACTGAATAAATTAAATAATAAATTAAAAATATATGCATTTCCTGTATAAGGAAACATAAAAATTATATTTTTAAGGAAAATAAAATGTATTTAAAATACAAAATGCTAAATGAAACGCGTCTTTATCGTCCTAATTTGTATAATTACTTGCAGTGTCTTGGTTACATTTTTAACTGCAAAAGAGTAATAATAATTGTAATTTACTAGGTTCATGTGGGTCATTCCATGCCACGTGTGGTATAGCTTTTCTACATATTTCTGCTGTTTTAACAATGTATATCCTCAAATCAAAACAACCATCTTAACATGAAAATCTAGGGTTTTTTTGTTATTTTCAATGTATATTTTATGTTTTAACAACTTATAAGTCAATAGATATATAGGTATTTATGTAAGTACCGCGTGTCTTGACATTTTGTCAATTTTTCATGGAATGGCCCTGAAACGGGCAGATTTTTTAGGATTTAAAATACGGAGATTTTTATTATCTATTATTATTATTATTTATTTATTATTAAAAGCGGGCAGCTTACTATATGGTCTAGGGTTTAAAATGTGTAGATTTTTTAAACCAACCAAAAGGGCCATTCCATATCACGTGTGAAACAGCTTTTCTACATATTACTACTGTTTTAACAATGCTATTGTATCCTCAAATTAAAATAACTATGCTAATATGAAAATATAGGGTTTTATAGTTTATATTTTAACAACTTATAAGTTAATAAATATGGGTATTTATGTAAGCGTCACGTGCGGGACATTTTGTCCGTTTCTCACGGAATGGCCCACGTATATTAGGTATATATATATATATATATATATATATATATATATATATATGTGTGTTGCCATTGCAATGATTCTCGATGCTTCTCTATTTTCTATTCTTTCCAAATCTGTTCATTACAATAGTATGTGATTTTTTTTATGGTTTCTTTGTAATTGATATTGCATCTCTCATACATTGATTTTCAGAATTTATCCATTCGTAATTCAAATTCTTTAATTTGTAGTACCGAGGCTGATAGGGAAATTTGATTAAAGTAATTTATGCCTAACCCCTTATTTTACTCAAACAGAAGTCAATAACTATTTACTTATATTGTGGAATATTGCTTGTGATAACGTGTTTCGCAATACAGGTTTCCATTTCTTCTTGCAATATTTTCCCACTCTGCTCGTGGATTTTTTCTGCTCATGCTTCTCTTTATTTCTCTTTTCTCAATTTGTGTATTTTACATTATGGATATATATTTTTATACTGTATTATAATTATTGATTCATTTTTTATTGTCGATTTTCCTATTTATTATATATATATATATATATATATACACACATATGTATTATGTATATACGTTGTATATTTATATTTTGTATTATAACAATTAAAGTAAAATATTAATACGTGCTATCTTTAAATAAAAGAGTCGGTCATTTTTGTTATACAAACTTGTAAGCTGTATTTTTATTATTTCATAGCGTTTTCCGTATATGGATATACGTACCTTCCAAGTCCCTTGTATTTTGAGGATCTCTGTTTCTCTATACTAATCTTCTACTTATTTAATCGAATATTTCTGTCATTAAATAAAACGAATATTTCTATCCGTAAATAGTGGTACTCATTATTTATGTCACTTTGTAGGTATATCTACAGATAAATAATATATTTGCTTTAATAAAAAAAAATATATATATGAAATTACATAAGTAAAATCTTAAAATATGTTTATCTGCTGTTTTGCGAATCTAATACTTTTTAATACGGTATAAAAAAAAGTAAAAAAAAAAAAAAAAGACTAAAAATTAATATAGCTGATAATATATAGTTTGTTTGTTTCTTTTTTAAATATTTCTTAAATCCATTGAAATTTTAAAGTGAAAAACTTTTCCATTAAAATCTGTCTTGTTAAAATAATACCCATTAATCCTTAATGTGAAAAACGCGTATGCTGGTTTTTAAATTATTTTAAAATTTAATGAGAAAAGGAAAATCCCCCCCCCCCCCTTTTTTTTATGGAAGTGATATTTTTCCATTTTCCCCATAATAAGCTCCAAAGCCGTTTCTAAGAAGCTTTAAGATAAATACAAACAATTATTTTGTGCAAACATATGAACACATTTCTCTACGGGATATACTAACTGCTTAAGGCAATACATTATCAAATGACCAATAATGATAATTTACTATTCAGCTAAATAGTCATCAAACGGTCGTGGGATGTCTTAACATAAAAGACTCTCAAACGTCACGAATCATTGTTATTGTCCTGAGGATATATCACTTGAAGATATATCATTACACTTTCGACATCGGAAAACGTGACGTCAGATATTCGAACAAAGAACCCTTGGAGTAAAAGATAGAATTTTGGGGACCATACCCACCCCCACCATAAGGTGCAGTACTCCCGCCTACTCAAATGTAACCAATGAATTGGAGGACCGAATTACAGATCATGAGTAGTTTTTGATCTGTTTTCAAAATGAACTTGGAGTTATTTTTATATTTATTTAAAAATACGTTTCTTGCCAGTTTCAGAAAACCTGGTCTTTGATATTCTAACTAAAATTATTAAATATAAGTGAAAATATTATTCAGTTGATCGCTTTGAATTTTGTGCATTTTTGGATAGATTCCTACTAAAAGGTTTGGTAAGTCATTTTAAAATATTACAAAAAAATGCATATTAATATAATTTAAAAGGCCTTTTTCATCAACGCACGCATTAAAAGTTATTATTATTTTTTTAAATAATCATTTAATCTCATAGACAAATGAAAAAAAAAAAGACAAATGAAATTATGTTATATAATTTCAAATTTCTCTTTAAAATCTGGAAAATAATTTGTTTACGGGAAAACACATGTATGATATTCTTTTTAACGTTACAAATTTATCTGCATAAAATTCTGTTCTGTGGTAAATGTATATCAACTTGTAATATATTTATTTCTTATAATTTTTTAATGTGTTATATAACACATACGAAGAGAGTTACTTTATATATATATATATAACACGAATTGCCTTAAATATTACTTGTATTGTAAATTCGCCATAAGAAGCACGCATTCAAGGAGGAAAAAAATAACCTTGCTATCCAATAAATTGGAGAATTGAATTACTCATTTCACTTTAATACGGAATAGTTCTTTTCCAAAATGGATGAGGTTTTTTTGTTTTAATTTTTCATTTAGTGTATTTCTAGTAATTTCTGTAAAGCTGGTTCATGATTTTCTAACAAAAATTATAAAATATAAGAGAGAAATATTATTTAATTGATTGCTTTGAGTAATGTTCATTTATAAATAGATTCACGGTTAAAAGATTTTGTATGTCACTGTTAAAATGTTAGAAACATTTGCACGTTAACCCTTTGTAACTCGACAACTCCGATTTTAAAAAATATTTTCTCAGATGTTAAAATGCATCATTTTAAGCATGTAAAAAATAATTTAAAAAGAATTAGAACATAAAAGTAAAACTTTATTGACTAAAAGGAACTTTTTTCCAAGCTGCAATAAATATTATCCATTTTCTAACGCAAAATTTTAAAGTATACGAATTTACCTTTGCAAAAAATATTTTTATGGACGTCTACGGCCTTTTTAATTTGACAGAATTTACGAAATTCATTTTAGTAATAACGATATAAAACTTCTCAAATGATACATGAAATTTTGGCATGAAAATGTAAACCCAGTATCGTCTTCTGTTGAGAATTCTATGAACAATTTATATTAACTGCTGTGCTGGAAGACAGCAGTAATCAATAAAATCGTCTTTTAATGTCTACTGTATATGTAACATTGACTTTTGGGTATGTTGAAGATATACAACGTAGTGATACAAAGGGTTAATATAATTTAAAAGGCTTTTACATCGTTGTGCGCGTTATAAGTTTCTCTTTATAAATATTTAATCTCTCACACAAACGAAAAGAACGAGCACAAAACTTGTTATATATTTTA
This sequence comes from Maratus speciosus, assembly GCA_963932465.1. Taxonomy (NCBI): domain Eukaryota; kingdom Metazoa; phylum Arthropoda; class Arachnida; order Araneae; family Salticidae; genus Maratus; species Maratus speciosus. The sequence continues at coordinate 383,491,378 of OZ010796.1, forward strand.
TTTATTTTTTTAACATATCTTAATTGCATAAAATTGTGAAATGCGCGTCCAATTTTAATATCTATTTCCAATATTATTTTATATATGTTGTAATACATATGAAGTAAGGTACGTTATATATAACACAAATTATCTTAAATTACTTTCACTGTCATTAAAAATGCATTTTTTCGATTATCCTTCTATCCGCTGAAAATAGGGGAACATAATTAGGCAGGTTATCACATATGTGTGTTCATTAAAAAAATTACAAAATGTAAGATATTCTTTGGCAAATATATATATCAGCTTATATTATATCTACCACATCCTTCGTATATGATAAATATATGTGAAAAAAATTACGATACACATACAAATTACCATAAATATTACTTGTGTTTTAAATGTCATATACAGATTGCGTTATTATTATTTTTTTTTTTAAAGCCTGAAGAAGAGAATAAGAAAATAAGAATAAGAATAAGAGAATAAGAGCAAAACGTGTGAGGACAGATATGTTAGTAAACACACTTAAAATATTTTAAATCGTTATATTTAATTAAATAAACAAAAGTTAATCATGCCTCATAAGGATATCGTTTAAATGAGAACGCTAGATTTAACTATGATTTCACTATATTTAACGGTGTAACAAGAATCTTAAATGTGAAAATTCTTTTTAATTATTTCCATTTTTTCGGTTTTGAAGCATGTCACTGTTGAAGTTCGCAATGTTGCTATCTCAGAGATTTTTCAAGCATTTTTTAGTTTATTTGTCGGAAAAATGTACTTATATTATAATTATTTCTTAGCAAATTCATTGCATAAAGTCCGTTTTTCATTTCTTATTGTCTTTTTGTAAGAAATTATGTACATCTAACTTTTAAAAATTTCACAAAATAATTCAATTTTTAATACTTTTATAAAGTCTTTTTTTTTTTTTTTTTTTTTTTTTTTTTTTGAGGGGGGTAGGAGTGTTAGACTGTGATAAGTTTCATTGAATAGATCATTTTAAAACTTGATCCTATATTTTTATGTTAAAAATATTTATTCACATTATATCTCAAAAATAAGATTTAATTTTTTGATTGCCGAACGTCCTTTATTTGTGTCCTATATTAACGTCCTATATTGTGTGTTGTATATAAATAATTAAAAGGTGTAAATGACGCAAATAAATGAATTGAAAGTAATACAGATTTTCATTTTAATAAATTATTAATTTTTATATTTATGATGATTAGTCTAAAAAAATGCATTTAGATTCATTATTTATCACATAATAAATCTAAATGCACTTTTTTAGACTAGTTTTAAATAAACATTACCAGCATTTTGAAAATGTTAATTCTCACATTTTCCTGTAAAGTTATTAGTTTCCGGGTTCAGGCGTCATGTTTTATTACATATTATAAATAAAAAATGCAAAAAAATATGATTAGTCCAATTTGTAATTAATATTATAATAATTATTATTATTTTACCTCTGATCGAGTTGTCATAGCAATTTATTAAAAAAAAAAAAAAAAAACCACATTAATATATGTTGTGTTTGCAAATTTTTTGTTTTTAATTTACACATTTACATTACACATTTTCCTATTTTAATTAAGATTGAAAGTTTTCTTTTAATTTTTACCCAGTAAATTTTTTTTAAAGTCATTTACCGAAATTACAAAAAACACTTTTGAAATTATTTTTTTTTAAATATCGTTTCTATAAAACATACAAAAATGTTCTTTTTAGAATTTAATGTTGCTGGACTTTAGTCACTTACTAATTGCAGTTAAATAATTTTCAGCCCAACATGTCAATAAGTCTACATAAACCTGCTTTTTAAATAAACCACGTTTCTGCCCCTAAAATTTCATTTAATTAAACATCGGACTCAATCGAATATAGAAAATCTTATATTATTATTATTTCTGTTCTAGTCTCTTTCCTTTTAAGTATTCGAAAAAGTCGATCCGATTATTATTATTATTTTTTTTTTAATGCCAGTTTCGTTATTTGCATACAGTATTTAAGCATCTGTACATCTAATCTTCTTGATTTGGTTTATTTAATTTCTTCTAGCATAGCAAACTGAAATTATTGCTACCAATATCCGTCGTGGGGGCTTTTATACTCGTTATTTATATCAATTAAACGAGTAAAAAAAAAAATTACAACAGCCTTTTAAAGGAACATCGTTTGAACCACGAAATTTTATTTAAAATAAAACATCTGACTCAGCATGATAATAAACTTTATACATAATTATTTCTGCTAAATTTTCCTTGACGTTAATTATTCAAAAACGTCGATCCGATTAAAAGGCATTTATTTATTTGTATTTTTGTTCTTCGTATGCATTTATTTCTATATTAGTTTCATTATTCGCATATGGCATTTAAACCTTTGTACCAATGTCTTGCTGCACAGCAAATTGAAATATCGCTTCCAATATCCGACGTGTTGGCTTTAATTCTCTTTATTTACTCCGAGAAATTAAGCTGTGTTCTAACAGCAGTGACACAGAGTAGAAACGATGGATTTTTACATCGTGAAGATCGAAAAAGATCGCTAAAACCTCCTTATATGTGGGAGTATGTAAGGCCACGGTACCCTACAGAGAAATGACACTTAAAGGTGGTATAGGAGAACCTCTATGGAATTTATCGAATGAAAGTAGCAATAACGTTGCCCGGTCAGAGGCTATAAGAGAAATGACTTTCCTTCAAGAAAGCGTCTTTTGTTCGTACTCTCTTTTCTTTTCAGTTCACAGTGTTTTCGTATGTAGGTTCTTTCTTTTTCCTTCTGTCCAGGCTTTTGAAATATTATAAAATACACCTTATCTAAGAATACGACAGTTGCCAAATGTGGACTACCAGCGTTTTATCGATATTGTGATGTAGTTGAAATATTGAGTTGAAAACATATTGCATACAATAAATATATGACAGCAAAAGAATTAGAAGCATACAATTGTAACTTTATTAAAATGAAAATTTGTTATTCAGTGGAATTAGGGGAAAAGAAAAAAATCGTTCCCGAATCAGCGGGGAATCACAGAAACAAAGGGGGAATGATGGAGCTAGATAGAATTTAACCCTTTACTGAAATATGAATTCACGAAAATTTTATCTTCTAAAGCATTTTTCGTGAATTGTTTAAACTACATTAGAAGATTTACATAATCATTTATTAAATTTTAGATGGATTAGTTAAATTTGAATTTATAGGGATTTTGTGAAATATTTTTAACCCCACTCAAATCTTTTATTTTGAATATTTTTCTTGGTATTTTGTAGAATTAGAAAATGTACAAATATAATGTTCTTACAATAGAAATATAGAAATATTTCCGAATTGAAAAATCCTCCCAACGTCAAGAAAGCTGAAAAGATACAAAGGCAAAATAAATCATCCTTTTAAAAATATTTGTTTTGTCTAACCAATAATGATTTTGAACAAGATAAAAAAAATGTATCTATAACTCATTCTAAACTGTATTACAACTAATCGATGTATTAAATGAATTTTATAACAATTTATTTTAATGGTACTTCTAAGTACCGTCAGTAGATAAAGGTTTAAACACACCACTCAATTCCCTAACAATTAAGATTTAAAATGCAATCGATGTATTAAATGAATTTTATAACAATTTATTTTAATGGTACTTCTAAGTACCGTCAGTAGATAAAGGTTTAAACACACCACTCAATTCCCTAACAATTAAGATTTAAAATGCAATCGATGTATTAAATGAATTTTATAACAATTTATTTTAATGGTACTTCTAAGTACCGTCAGTAGATAAAGGTTTAAACACACCACTCAATTCCCTAACAATTAAGATTTAAAATGCAATCGATGTATTAAATGAATTTTATAACAATTTATTTTAATGGTACTTCTAAGTACCGTCAGTAGATAAAGGTTTAAACACACCACTCGATTCCCTAACAATTAAGTTTTAAAATGCATGCCACAGCTGAAAACGTACTTCCATTAACTATCGAATATTGTCAGTCCTTTAGTTTTTTGTTCATCTCTGTAAATGAACGATAAATGCTACTCACGTAATAATCTATAAAACACATGTTGTAATGTACCTTAGCAGGGCTTCCAGTAGCGACTATTTTTTAATTATATCTCGCACCACTTTTTCAAAACAGAAATCTTTTACATACACAATATTAAGACACGCAAGAGAAATATACTTCAAAATTTATTATTATTATTATTAATTTTTTTTTTGTAAGTGGTACGAATAGAATATAAAAATAGTCACCAGTGGCAACCCCGCCTTAGTGATCTTTTAAATTTCAATATGTTTGACGTATCACAACACTATTAAAATGCACCGCAAACGATTTTTCCCTCACATATCATAATGTAATGGAATACATTTTTTTCCCCTACAATTAAACTATAAATGCTAGTTATTATATACCCCTAAGAAAACATGTTGTAGTTCACCTCAATGATGCATATCAATCTTATTTTGTTTTAAATATCGGACCATCAATAAAATGCACCTCAAATGTTTTTTTCTTATTGACCATAATGTAGCTGAAATCTTTTGTGTGTCCCTGTAAACTAACTACAAACGCTAAACACTTCATTTTAAATCGGAAACATTCTATAATAAAACTCAATAACATATAAAAATTGCACAGCAATCCGAGTAAATTTACTAGAGTTAGAGGATGGACAGACCAAAGTCATAAACACTTTTGCACTATGTTGGAAAGTGCTAAAAATACTTCGAAAAATATTTATTACCTTCCTAAATAGATGACCAAAATTAATTTAATGTAATCTTATATTTAATATGCATGTATGAAATGGAAAATCGTTATTAAGATGATAAAACAAGCATTGTAATTTTACAAAAATAACCTTTATGTCTCAAATTATGAATTAATAATTTTTTTACGTCCAAAGCACTTTTACCGAATTTTGAGCAGTATGTATAACTCTACTTAAATATATACTTTATTTTCCCTTTTTAATATAGTGTCTATTATTTTATAGTTTCCAAAAATGTAAGAATACAGAGGATTCACACATTTTTGTAACGATTTTGAAAAAATAAAGATATAAAGAATAAAAAATTTATTTTTTATTATTTTCACACTGTTAACCCTTTTATTGAACTATAATATTACATCTTGATTTCCAAGATAAAAGAGCATTTCCTAAATTGTCAAGGTTGATTTTGTTCCACTCCTCCATTACAATCTTCTAGAGTCCATGCAATGTTTTGGGATGCCGCTTATAAAGGGCTTGTTTTAAAAAGTCCAAATGCTCAGACACGTTTGGGGACTTGGTTGCAAAGCATTTAAATTTAATAGCCCCAATTCTGGTTTCATTTCTCTCTCTCTTTTTTTTTTTCTAAAAATATAGCAGTAGATTTAGGGAAATAGCTGGGAGAAAACAAGAGAAAAGAAAATTTAACAATTTAAAAATTATTATTATCTTTAAACCAGATCTTATAACTTTGTTTAAAATTTCTATAGAGATTTTTAAAGATGTTACGACAGTTGTTTGAGGTGTTGGTTGCAAAGCATTTAAATTGAATAGCCCCAATTCCGGTTTCATTTCTCTCTCTCTCTGTCACTCTTTTTTTTTCTTTTTTTTTCTAAAATATAGCAGTAGATTTAGGGAAATGGCTACTAGAAAACAAGAGAAAAGAAAATTTAACATTTTTAAAATTATCATTAGCTTTAAACCGGATCTTATAACTTTTTTTTAAATTTATATAGAGATTTTTAAAGATGTTACGACAGTTGTTTGGGGTGTTGGATTTTTTTTTTTTTTTTTTTTTTTTTTTTTTTTTTAACGCATGAGATGCGACTTTAGATAGCGCTGAATACCGCTGTTGTGTATGCATTTTTTACCCTTTTCCCAAACAAATGTAAACATTGACGTTTTTTTATTTTTTATTAATTATGTTCCTTATTTTACGTGTAGAAATATTAAAGCCATGCTTTTCACACATTTGTTTAAATAATCGAATAAGAGTAATTGTCTTCGGAAAGCGCAAATCCATAACCTTCTATCCAGTGTTTATTTTCCAGCGACATTTAAAAGCAAAGAATATTTTCAATTATACAAACGATAATTAAACTATTCCAAATTAGTGCCATATGGATTTTTTTTAATTTAAATTTAAATCTTAGAGAAAATCAAAATCGTTACAAAAATGTGTGACCCTCTGTATAATGTCGTTACAGTATGATTATCAATAAATTTCAGAATTTAAATTTTCTACTCCGTGTCTTACAGTATCATAAAACCTGATCTGTTGTAGTTAGAAAAGAATTTGCCTTTTATTATTATTATTATTATTATTTTGTACAACACGATAAATATCCGTAATTAATCTTTTGTTGTATTACTGCCAATAGATGTATTAAATGAATCGTATAACAAGTTTTTTAATGGCTCTTTAAAGCACTTTGGGATATAAAGAGTTGAACAAGACTATTGTGCAAACAAAAAAAAAAAAAAAAATTAGGAAATATTAGGAATATGCCACCAAAACTCCTTTTTATATTTTTTTATTTTGATATTATTTATTATTATATTGATATATGTTTTTACACCATAATATTTATAAGTCTCTTGCAGGTTGTTATAAGTACATATCAAAAATAAAGTTTCATTTGGTAATAAAAGGAGTGCGAAATAATTAATGAAGACTAATTTTTGCTTTCAATCTGATGAAAAATTATTATAATTTTGCTTTTATTCAAAACTCATTTATGTCATTTTAACAATTAGCATATTTTTTACCATCACAGTTTTTATGATGAATCCATTGCAAGTTGTAATGAGCACATATCAAAAGATAAAGTATAAACTGAGAAATAAAAGAAGTATGAAAAGCTCAAAAAGTAAGGCATTGTTAATGCTTGTGAGCCTCGGAGAAGTTATTAAAATATTAATACCTTTATTCAAAACACAATTAGATGCTAGAATATATACAGCGTCCGTCAAAAATCCCCCCTCCCCCATCCTTTTCTAATTCGAGACCGCGGCGCAATTTCGTAAAACGGTATAACACGTGTCCATTCAACTTCAAAGGAGCCTCATTTGATTTTTGAAAAATTGGCAAGGGGCATAGGAGGATGGTTCAGGAATGGGGGGTTGTAACTTTAAAATTTCCAATACAATACCAGATTTTGACACCAGATTTGGATTCTTCGGTAAATTCTGCCTTCGAATACCGAACGAAAGTCATTCGGTCAAGTACTTTAGGAATTGTGCTTGTTTAAAGTTTGGAACTCTTAATGTTTAATCCATATTGACTGTTGCAAAGCTCCATTGTTGCTAGCTTTTAAAGCATGATTCAAGAACTACTACAAGAAAGATCTGTAATCTTGAATTTACATATTTGCAGCTTCTAGAAATCGATTTCTGTTTTTTAAAAAGTGTATAGGTTACGATTTATTTATTTATTTATTTATTTTGTGAAAATTAATTTCCAAAATGTGTACATTTTTTAATTAAATTTCGAGAACAATATAAATTCTAGCCTATATATATATATATATATATATATATATATATATATACAGTTCGGCCTCGTCTTCCCGATACCCGGTTTTCGCGTCACTCCGCTTATCACGTCAGTTTTTCAAAGCCACGATTTTCTGTATATGATTTTAATGTAAACAAACTCCGGATTTTACGTCGTTGAATAATTTACAACTCCGGATATCAAGACGGTTTAGGAAAATTATCCACTTTTTCATAATCTATCGTATAAGCACGGCAATTAAGTGGTAAGAAAAGTCTCAGCCAAACTTTTCACAAAAGTGTCTAAATTACCCATTGAGATAAATCAGAAACTTTACTTCAATCCTTTATCTGAATAAATATACCCACACACTATGAATGACACACTTCATTCATACTCCAGATAGACGTATCAGTCTACTCGCGGTCTTTTTGTTCTGGTCAGGCGGCGCTTTCTTGTGGCTACACGGCGTTTTTCATCCTACTAAAACCGATTGCATTGCATTGAAACGATCAGAAATTATCTAACATCCATTTCTGAAAAAACGAATATTGATTACAATTCATTGCATAATATTGAAAACGTAACTGTAGGAAGCGCATTTAGAAATAAATAAGCCTTAATTAATCAATATTTCATGTAACAATAAAAAAAACAGTCATCATAAATCTGATTTTTATTTTTTTCAATTTTGTTTTTGTGTTTATTTTGTTCAATAATAATGTTTTATTGCTTAAAACTGCAAAAACGGTTATGAATTTAAAATTGTCTTAAATTAATTAAAAATACAGCTTTTTATAAACATATTTTCCCCCAACTCCGGTTACCACGACACTCCGCTTATGACGACACTATTTTTCTGGACATTAGAGTATCGGGTTAACGAGGTTCGACTGTATAGTATAACAAAAATTGATTTCTAGAAGCTTCAACCATTGCAATCTAAAATTACAGAACATTCCGGCAAGTAGTTTTTGAGCTATGGCTGAAAAACTACACAATTTGTAATCTGTTTTGAAGAAACAAAAAATGAATTTAACATTAACTTTAAACTTGCATAACCGCACGACTTTCCGTTTGGTATCATAAAGTAGAATTTTCCGAAGAATCTAAATACTATATAAAAATTAGGCTTAAGTACTGGAAAATTAAAATAACGCTAGTGCTTGCGAATTTATGAGATATTATTAAAATAATATTACCTTTATTTAGAAAAATAGTAATATCACTTTTATAGTTAACATTTTTATTATTATTATTTCTTTACATCACAGTATTTATGATCAATTCATTGCATCTTGTGATGCGAACATATCAATAATAAAACATAATTTTGAAATAAAAGGAGTGCGAAATAATTTATAAAGTATAGCACAGATGATACTAGAAAGCTTATGAGAAATTATTAAAATATTATTGCCTTTTTTATTCGCGGTTCGCATGATAGAATTGGGAAATAAAATAGCGCGTTTTTCCTCGGGGAAATACAAATATAGAGTAGGGTTTGTGGAAATATTTTCGGAAACTGGAGAATTTTCTCGCGAAGTAAAGCGTGGAGGGCGAAGGATTTATGGATTTTGGGTCCACATTTACTTTTCATTTCTGTCTTCAGATATATTCTGGGCGTTGGCAGTATCCATGTGTGAACGAGGTGCCTTGGGTCCCCAGTCACAGTTGATTTTTAAATGAGTAGGGTCGTAAAATGGGAACCTTCAGATGAAAGTTTGGAAGGTGAAAACTTCGCGAATAGCGTAAAACGTCTATAAAATATACATTTTTATCTTGGTTGAAGATAAAAAATAACGTACAGAAATTTTCTTAAATTGTATTGAATATAAATTTGCCTCAGTTAAAAAGTTAAATGATATTGAATATAAACCTAATATACATTATCAAACTATATATTATATCAAAGATAATTAAACTATCAAGACCTGTATTAATTATCTACTTTTAATTCCGTGATAAAAGTTTAGGCATATGGCTGCTCAGTAAAGTATATTTGTTTCTTTGTTGGTTTTGTATGTGTGTGTGCACTAACTTACATGTGATATGATAGAAGTAATTAAGTAATTTTAGCATTTAAAAAATATACTTTTAAGTCGTAAAAATATAATTGTCTAAATCTTGACAAAATATATAAGGTAATTTAAACCAGTTGAAAATACTTTTTTATTTACTTGTCGTTTCTGATATTGTTACCAATTATTACTGAAATTTAGTTCTTTTATTAAATAAATACTCTTCTGACAACCAGTGCACAGAATGTCAGATTTATTTTTTTTTTTATGAGGGAGGAATAGGAGGGATTATTAAATGTCTCACTAAACCGGCCTTCCATTTCATTTTTAAGATTTTTATTAAATTACATACTGGTCGGCAATTTATTTATCACTGTGTATTAACTTTCTGAAAAATTGTGCTTTAGAAAAGTATATTTCGATATAATCGCATAGTGTATTTTCAAGGAATGTTTATTTTCGAAATACTAGTTTCTGTCGGCCAGACTTGAAAGAGTATTGCCGGCTTTCAGAGATTTTAATCCCACATACACTTAAAAAAAAAAAAAAAAAAAAAAATACTTTGTTTAAATTATGCAATCATTAGAAGCATCCAACTTACAATTTTCAACGTGGTAAATGAAAAATTTGCATTTATATAATTTTCTAATTAAAATTCGGGCATGTAAAACAACTCCCAATTTCTAATTTAAATTCCCGTCATATAATATATATATTTTTTCTTTATCTTACAGTGAAATTCAATCGAAAAACTATCATTATTTTTTGCTTACATTGAAGTAAGACCAAGAAAGTCACTAATTTTGATGTGAATTTTATCTTAATTTTACAAATTTGGCTATATATACATATATATGCATTCATTAAAATTATTAAAAAATTATATTATAAAAATCCAAATTAATAAGAATTTAAAGAATGAATAATTTAAAATGCTATGTATGTGCAGTACATGCTTTACCTACATGGATTGGCGTTTAAAATTACAAGATTAAATTATTATTATTATTATTATTTTAATATCCTTTTAGATAAAAATATTTTCTTCCATGCAGTCATACACTTACATTTTTTTTATAATAATTTCTAGCTGGGGCTGTATTTTTAAGAAAACTTGATTATAATTTCTCGTTACCAGCACATGCATATTCTATGAGCATAAAAATTTAATTATACAGTATGTATATTTTAGTTTAGTAAACAAAACGCCAAACTTTATATTTTCCCTAGAGGTGATTTTTCAGTAGACCGCTTATATTTTATAAACTACATTCAATATTTTGTTTCCTTCTTCATCTCGTGGAAAGCGTCGATCAAAATTCTTAACTCATTAACTTAGAACATGCGTTAAATATCTGGCACGTTTAATGTTGATGACCCCCAAACGTAAAGCAAAATATTCTCAAGTCTTGCATGATTAAAATCATATAAGCATCACCAGTGAAAAATGTTCAACGAAAGTAAATAGTATCGAATAATGTAGACTAAAAAAACTGCGAAAGTCCCATCATAGCAGCTTAGATGACTCTCAAATCTCCACCAGTCTTGATAATTAAAGCCATCTCCACGTTTTGCGCAAGTGACAAGTTATGTGGCCATATTTTAAGTTAAGGGCTCTAACAGTTGCGTATTCTCGTCGGCTCGGCTTTAAAGTGTAGTGTAGCGTTACAGGGAAGAGGTAGAGCATCACACTGGAGTTTCACTCCCAAGGATACTTAGAATACGGGGAAAAAAATTCTAGAAGATTAAAATTGTTTGTCTTTAATACGTACTATATTAATGTCCCTTGCGAGTTAAATTTAGGCGGCAGAAACTTGTGTTTATAAATAGGTACATCATCGTTCACCTTAATGCCTCAAATATTTTTTCAGATGAGAAAATAGTTTCGCGTGTTAATCTAGCTTTATTTTTTACTTAATGTTTGGAAAATGCGCGCTTCGTTTAAACTTTTCTTGATTTAATGCAGATTACTTATAAAAAAGGAGCAATTTTACAAATTTGTTGCCTCTAACATTTTGTTTTTGGATATTACTATCGTCAGTACATAAGTTTAACACTTTCTTTTAATTTAAAAAAAGCTTTAGAAAATATATATTTTTGATAATTATAATTTTGTTTATCATTTATTTTAGGCATATAGTATATTTATTGATAATGTAAGTGTATAAATATAAGACGTAAAGAAAATGTTGTTTTTCACATATAATTCTCATCAGGCACAGGTATTCTTATTTTGCTACACTGTTAAAAATTTGCAGCATCCTGGCAGGTCATTTGACCGTTTTTTCCGAAAACGGTTACACAACCGTAATTTTAATACTATTCTGACCATATTATTGGCCATTTTATGGTCAGAATATAGTTAAATTATTCCTGTAAAAAAAAAAAAAAAAAAAAAAAAAAAAAAAAAAATCTGTAAAATTACTAAAGTTTTTCAAGGAAACTGGGATTCCTAGAACATTTCATGTAACAGTAACAACAAAAATTCCTGTAACAGCTGCTGTTACAGGAATTTTTGTTGTTACTGTTACATGAAATGTTCTAGGAATCCCAGTTTCCTAGAAAAACTTTAGTAACTTTACAGATTTTTTTTTTTTTTTTTTTTTTTACAGTGTGGTTATGAAACCGTTTTTTCAAAAAACGGTCGAATGACCTGCCAGAATACTGCAAAATTTTTAACAGTGTATGCTTTCGTTATTATTTTGTTATGCTTTCGAACCCTGTTGGTTATTGCAAAGTTTAGTTTCCATGAACATACGCTTTTTGAATATTTTAAGTAGTAAACTTTATGTTTTTTCTTGGCAATAAGATAAAGCTTATCTTATTAGCCACCTTTGGGACCCAGGATAAACCTCGAGCACAGAGTAGAGATCGCTCCCAATTTTGGTTTATGAGGTTTATACTCTGGCATCTCTGGCCTGACTTTTAATACCATAAATTTTTTACCATAAATTGCTCCGAAGTTTGAATATGTTATTGGAAATATTTATACCTTGTTCTTACTTAATACTAATTTCTGTAATAGCTATAGTTGAATAATTCTCAATAAAAACGGCATAAATATCTGAACAAACAGTGCAATTTATGTTTCAAACAAATGTTTCTAACGGGGCTCATAATACTCTGAAACCATTTAACTGGGGAACAATATATGCTTTTGTTATGATGCAAGAAAGTTTTGGTGATTTTACAAAGACAAAACTTGTGTAGGGACGTTTCACATCTTTCTATAAAATTTGAATTTTTGGCATTCACTTATTTTACTGTATCTTTCAATAGAATTTTGTCTATTACAGTTTAAAAAAATTATCTTAAGGTACTTTTTAAAACTGGCTGTCTTATTCAAAAAATGCTTCAATGTTAGATTTATACATTATATCCATTCGTCTGTGTCGTTATCTGGCTGCCAGTGCTCTAAATTTTATAAAAATACTCAAACGTTCACGAAAATCTAGTTATAATTCTTTAAAGGACCATTCAAAAGAAATTAATGCATCGACAAATTTATAGCAGTATTTGCTTGAATTACTTTTTAATGACTTTTTTAACACTTTTCAGTCTCATGAAAATTTTAGTAAGATATTTGAAAATTGCTAAGAGTCATTGTGTTTCCGCCTCAACTTGCGTAAAAAATCTTGAATGAAGACGAAAGTTGAGCACTTCAAAGAACTTTTAGCGAGTTTTAAACGTATTTAAGTTTATGTGTAAAGATTTTGTTGGTGATGTAAAAATATAATTGAAAAAATTTCAAAATTCATTGATGCATGATTTCACGGTGTACATAATATCAATTCATTAAATTTTTATGTTCTAAAAAATAGTGTTTAAAAAAAGGGAAAAAATCCCCATTATAAAAAAGTAGCTATAAACAAAAATAAAAATAAATGTCCTTCCGCATTTTAAACATGCGTTTAAACAGATGGGAACAGAATTCTATAAAGTCTATAACTGAAAACTCATATTTTAGAAAATGTTGTGTCTGAATTTTTTGTTGTATGCCGTTCTTCCTTTTACGGAATTCTTGGATTACGAATTTTAATCGCGCGTAAGACATTTTATTCTGCAGAGAGTCTTGGAGCACAATTTGAGGCGCTCCATTTTGTACGGCATCCCCCTTCCCTTCCGGAAAAAGGGACGAAAGAAAAGCTGCGCAGCTGTGGGACGAACGGGGACGTCAGCATTCCTAGTGAAAGATTATCCCCAGCTGCTGCATTGCGCCCTGGTCTCGCGCCCGCATTGCTCTGCGCCCATAAAACTTCCCCATTGCTCCCCAAAGGCACACCAAAAGAGTGATCGAGCCAGGCACTTGCAGCACGTGCACACGGCCAATTCCCATAATTCCTTTGCTTCGTAAGAAAAGAAAGAAATGTACAAGAAAAGTCCGAAAAAAATCCCTGACCTGGACTTCGGAACCACTTTTGGTGAAGTTCTTTTTATCCAGTGTGTTTTCTTTCTTTCTTTCCTACCTCCCCCTCGCGTATTGTTCTCTTACTGGATCGATTGTTTCATTCACCCCCCTCCGTTTGATCGCCATAGCAACGTAGATTAATCGCCGAGCGATCTCATTAAAGATGCCATTGCTCAAACATTTGGATGTCCAAGTTAATTAAGATCGGGTGCTTTAAATTCGTTTAAAAGTTCCCAGCGCTTTCTGAGCGGTCATCGAAGAAACTGGAGGAGACTTCTAAATTAAGGTCTTCGGGTTTCTTCCAAGAATTTTGAAGGAGTAGAACAGGCACGATGTTTCTTTATTGGGCCATCGATGCTGTTGACATAGCGTTCTTACGGCACACAAAAGCTGTCGGCCTGATATTGAAGTTGGCTCTAAGAGCTACGTAGAATTTCCCATTTTCTAGCTTTTGTTGGTTATTTGATTCCGTTGTTTGCAATGAGGGCCAAGTCCACATTACGCTGTGATAGCAAGTTTTGTAATTATGCCAATGTTTTTTAGTGATGGAAGTTTATAAAATGATAGATTATTTTCGTAGATAATTGATTTTTCTTAATCACAAGACTAATATTCAAACAATGCTTACTCTTCGTGTTTAGAAATAAACTAAAATGTTAAAAGCACTTTGATTACTTTAATTTTCTTTTCATTTTTACTAAGTAAAAGTGACTGAGTTAAAGATTCCCCCCCCCCCTCTTTTATAAAGTATTAATTCTGGAGCAAGTACACAGTGCAGGAAATATTCAGAGTGTGTACTGTTTTTACTTTTGGCGCCAATTACTATTTTCTAATAGTAATATTTGCCTTAGTTAATCGCAGAATTTATAACAATTTTCTGTTATTAATAAAGAAAAGATTACTATTGAGAAATTGTGGGGCAAAATTAAAGAGCATAAGCACCCTAGAAATGTTAAACCATGGACGCCTGTTTCCAGTTAAATGAGGAATTCGTGGTCGTTCCTTACAGCAAGAGAAGAAAATTTTTGCATTTGAGATATTTAGCTCTTAAAACAAAAATTTTCTAGGAAGTTGCATTATCCGAAATTTATTTTAAGGTTGTTCTCAAATCCAAAGGGGCTACCTTGTGACACATTTTTCATTCATTTTTGTTTGGAAACGCATGAAATTGGCAGTTGTTGTTATTCAGAAAGTATGTAATCTAAAGACTTTTCCATTTTTTGGTAAATGCAAAACATCTTTATTATCAAAGTTGGCGTTTTGAACTGAATTTCCAGATGTGACAGCGGGAGAAAAGAGAAAAGCATATCGTCACGTAACCAAAATCTTTTATAACTAGATAAATAATTTATTTATCAAAAAATGGAAAATGCTGTTCAATTCCAAGTCTCTTCAGTTGTCAGATCTGGCAGTTTTATGCACTTACGTTTAAACATGAGTCAGAAAATGTGTCATGTTATTCAGCAAAAAATTCAGAACCACCTTAAATATAGCACATGTGAAAAATGGTACATAAAGTACAGCAAAATTAGCTGGTTGAAAAATTGGTAACATTTTTTGTTGTAAAATTTAGCATTATTTCAGCCATTCTTACTGTAAAATACCAAAAAACAAAGAAATTAATGCATTTTACTGTCAATTTACATCGTTTTGCGTTCCAGATTTTTTTTTTTTTTATATACCGTTTTCTCTTTGAGCGCACCTTGCAGAAAAAAATCTTAATTACGCGTTCATAGCTGTTCATAGTGTCCTATATTTGATTTCTTATTTCCTATGTTCATTTTTAGAATTATTTTTTTCATTTATTTTTACATTTGTGATTTCATTTCAATGGTTTAATTTGTATATTATTATTTCCTTCGAGTTTCACAAGTGTGATTTCATTATGTATAATATAATATGTATAAACAGGCACTACTTTTCTTGATGCAATAAAATCACAAAAGTATAAAATTAGTGTTCATGAAAACAGACCATTCCTTTGAAAAGTTTCTTTAAAAGATATTTAACTGCGAAATCTATTTTAAATTTGATTTATATGCAACATGCTTTCCAGTTTCATATTTATAAATGGGCTATTTTCTGTGCTCTTTCGGCAAAGAGATTATAATCAAAGAAAGAAACATTTAGTAAGTTTCAACTGATGCAACCTAGTTGAAGGGAATCATTAACTTAAAACAGTAATGTGTAATTACTGTAGTAATTCTACAGATGTAATGTTACAGAAATCTGTAATTACTATAGTAATTCTACACATGTAATGTTATAGAAATCTGTATGCTTTCTAAAATTTTATCTGTACACTGTACAAAAAAAGATGTAAATCTACAAAACAAGTTTTTGTAAAGCTACAGAAATCTGCAAGCTTTACAAATGTATCTACTAAAATTACAGTAATCTTACTAAAATTTTATCTGTAACTCGGGTTGAAGTTGCATAAAAAGCTAGGCATCCCAGTTTTGTAACAAATTCTTAGTAACCTTACAGATTTTTTGATTTACAGTGCAAAAGTGTATATCTGTTACATGAATTTTTGTTGTTGCCGTTACATAAAAAGTTCTAAGGAATCCCAGTTTCCTAAAAAAAAAAAATTAGCAACTTTACAAAATTTTTTACAGTGCATTTGTAAATTTTCAAAGCTTTATTATTTAGTCTTCAGTTTTATGTATGAATAGTGAATCTTGCACTTAAACAATATAATTATTAACAAAATAGAATATTTTCTTTTCTTCTTTTTCTATTAACGAGTAGAATTTTCTTCCTGGTACATATAAAATGTTCCTCTTTAAAAATTCAACTACTTAGTTAAAGTTTTCTTTGTTGATGTGACACTCCGTTCCTAGAAAAAAAAAAAAAAAAAAAAAAAAAAAAACAGCTATTATTTATATAATATTAAAAGAAAACATAAATTATTTTCAAAATTCATAGCTGCCAAAGAAAGAATTGTTTCATAATCACTGAATATAAAAAGACACACAAATTGTTTTACCAATATAGTCTGACAATCATACCGTCGATTTTCAAAAAGTGTGATACAAGTCCAAAATCAGCATTTTCGAGATATGCGTAATATTTACGCGTAATATATAAACGTTTAAATAAAAGTTCTTTTTTTCTGGAAGAGAGTTATTTTAAACTATGTTTGCGTATAGATAAATTTGTTGGCAACATAAAGCTAATATGCTCAATAATCTTTTAATAAAAACTTTACTTTTTTTTCTTATAAAGCTCATTTTTTAATTATATTTCACTCTTTTCAAAAACCGACGCTATACAGCAAATTCCAATTAATTAGGACACATAGTTTCCAGTACTTAATTTGTGCAGGAGCTGAGAAAGTTCAAGTATTATGGAATGGTCAAACAGTATGGAATACTTCGTTATCTAGGGTACACGGTGTTGCAGTCAAACGTAAATATGCATACGACATCCTAGTACTCCCATGAGGCACTGTGCTCAGTTTTGTTTGGATAACCGTTGTTGGAGCGACGAGGTGAAATAAAATCTTATTCTCAATTTTTTCAGTTTTTTGCAGATAAATTTTACAAAATTCGTATTAATTATAAAATCTCATTGTCAGTGATGTTAAACAAGTTCAGTATAAAGTTGAACAGTTATATTTATTGCTGTGTTAGTCAGTTTTCTTCTATGCTAACTTGTTAACGGGTGAAGAGGTTATGTTTTTCAAGATGGTGTGTCGGGTAAAATGGAATATAAGCTAGACAACTGTTTCAAGACGAGTCTAAAAATTAAAATGCTTTTTCAAAGAATCTGATGATTTGTAGATGATGTACTAAGGTTTACGCATTAAATAATTTTGGTTATTCTTTTAAATCTTGGTTTTTCAATTGGTTTTTCAATTGGTTTTTTGCTTGGTTTTGCAATTTTAATATTCCTCATAACCTTATTCCATATTACCCGACTGGTTCATATTAACCGAAATGTGTATATTGTTTAAAAATCTAAATATCGATATGTAATTTTTTTTCTTCTACTTTAAACGCATTAAAAATGTATTAAGAAATAATCAAAGTTTGTATTTTGATAACTTTTAACGTATCTCAAATTTATTATTGACTTTACAAACCAAAATGTAAATGGTATTCCATAATACCCGAACTTATATTGTCCTTTCCTCTCAACTCAAATCTTTTGTGTTCTTTCTTACTAAAGCGCTTATATATGTGACGGACTTGGGAGCATACTTCACCTATGACAGCAAGTACAGTCGGACCTCTATTTAACGAACCTCTATTTTGCGAACTTTTCCTTGGAACCAAGAACATTTTGCGAATTTCTTCGTAAAATAACCTCCAAATAGCGAAGTGCATTCTCTATTTAACGAACTTTTTTTTGTGATCTAAATGTTTTTTTCTTCCCATTTCTCAAAATATTTCTGGACATTTCAAACTTATTCTTTCTTTAAACAGATTTTATGAGGTTCAATGGCCTTGAACTGGTTTTACCAGGCACCTTCTTTGTCTGCAGTGAGAATTCGTCAAGTACGGAGGACGAAGACGATAATCCCTTAGAGTAACTTAAAAAAATGTGGATACAGATGAGAAAAAAAGAAGAAATTAATCATGATGTGCAGATTGATGATTGTATTTCACTATTATAGTTAGAAGAAAATACGCATGAAGGGGTTTTTGGTACATTGCAAAGATGCGAGACGTATTATGAGAGAAAGCACTTTTTAAAAGAAAAAACTCAGGAAAAATTAACAGAGTTTTTCAAAAACTAAATTTAAGCACGCATATGTTAATGTATGGTTAAAATTACTTGTTATAATAATAATAAATATGATAAGGTCATTAAAATTCCTTAATTTTAATGTAAAACTATTTTCTTTAAATAGAAAATACAGTGTATTACCGGGCAATGTTTTGCTTTCCATGTAGATTTCAAAGATTTAAACACATAGAAAAAATGAATTGATGATGGATATTGGTGGGTAAAATGAATAAAAAAATCTATACAAATTATTAAAAAAATGTGATTAGTTACTTTTAGTAAAAATATTTAATGTTTATGAATTTAAAATCTGTTTTATGTAGTTTAAAGTATTTTAAAAGGTGAATCTCTGTTTAACGAATTTTCCATATAACGAACTTTTTTCCGGGATTTAGCGACTTCGTTAAATAGAGGTTCGACTGTATATACTCAGTGGTTTCCAAACGAAGATGTGGAATGCCAGAATTAACCGCAACCGCATCTGCTGTTTTTACTTACCCGTAGTCATGTCAAAGAACGTATGCTACTAAGATTATAAGTTTTTTTGTCGTGTTATGCTTATTCGCTGCTTTTTTTTTTTTTTTTTTTTTTTGTAAAATATTCTTACTGATCAACTTTTTAACTCCACGCGGTGCTTAATTTGCGCCAAAGCTCATAGGAGTGTCGCTCCAGTATTTCTTTATTTTCAGTGAATGTTTAAATGTTAGCCGGAATCCACCAGAGTTTATAAATACTATGTATCGAATCCCGGCCAGAACAGCGCCGTGTATTGTGTTTTGTTAATTGATACAAAGAAATCTTTGGCGAGCAGAATTTCCGGAAAATTCACCACTCTTAATTTTAATGTTTTTGGGCTCTATGTGTTTATCAGATTTCATTGAGCCCCACCAGTGGCTGAGAGGTTCTGCTCTCGAAGCTGGTAGACGGGAGGTGCTGGGTTCGAACCCAATCCCGCCCGTCGTCCTAACCGTTTCGGAGTTTTCGTGGTTTTCTTCGAAACCGTGGATTCCCATGCGTAAATACGGGTTAGGTTCCCTTAGAAAGACCCCCACGAAGGGCACCCCCCCTCCAGGGCCTATATCCCACGTGTAGATAATTGGCCGTCATAAACACAAACAAACAGATTTCATTGTATATATAAAACATATATAGTAAAAATATATTACAAGT
Organism: Maratus speciosus; assembly: GCA_963932465.1. Classification (NCBI taxonomy): domain Eukaryota; kingdom Metazoa; phylum Arthropoda; class Arachnida; order Araneae; family Salticidae; genus Maratus; species Maratus speciosus. The sequence goes on from OZ010796.1 coordinate 383,511,209, forward strand.
TTTCTTTTTTCGAAGACAAAATTGCTTTAAATTTTCCAATTATGTACGAAATAAATATATGGGGATGGAAGGGACATGGGATACACCACGGGTGATATTATTGTAGAATATTAGAGCTCCGGCACTTTCTTTGTTAAAAATTAATTCCTGATTGGTTTTAGTACGATTAGTACCAAGATTTCGATTTCCCCCAATTAAAAAGTGTCCCAAATAACTGGAATCTAGCTATTTTGTCTTGTTCTTTTCCGTCCTTGAAAGCAAAATGTTTGGAATATTTATCACGTATTTTATAGCTGAATGTGCAGGGATTTTTCTATGCTGAAAACTAAGATTCATTTAAAGATGTATGAATAAGATATATATGTTGAGCTTCATGTAGCATGCATAACAAAGTTATTGTGTGTTTTGAAATTTAAGTTTTTCAAATTATCAAATGTATCTTAATCCGAAATCAAAATATGCATATTTTGTTGGTCAAACCAACTATTAAGATTATATGGAAAAGATTTTTCTCGGTATTCTAACTGGAAACAAACAAACTAAATGTACTTTTAAAATGAAAAAATAAAGAAATGTTAGACATGCGTAATAAAAATTTTCGCTTATGAAATTTATTTTATAGCACGCTTAAAAAAAAAAAAAAAAAAAAAAAAAAATGGAATGTGCGCTGTAAATCTGCTTATGTAAAAAAAGAGATAGATAGAAAAATATATATATATATGCAGGAGTAAACTGCAGCTTAAAATTCAACCTCATCTAGAAATAGCTCTTTCGAAACGAAAATAAAAAAGAATATGAAGGTTTATTTATAATAAATTCAACTGAGATAAGCCAAATGTCTTGGAAATTCAAATTGGATCTATGAATAGAATTTTCTGCGAAAATTTATTTTTTAAATCAATCTTACAGTTTCTCAACAATTTTCTTTTGAGAATTTGTCTTAGGTCAAAACTTTTGTCTTTGCCGTTTGACATTTGTCATAATTAATTTTATGTAGATTGATCGTAAATTATGGATCATAATTAAATTTAGTAGAATGGCATCGCGAATACAGAATAGCTTAGGAACTATGATCCTCATTCACATCAACATCGAAGAAAAAGCATCCCAAAATCCGCAAATCCAGATATTTCGCTCTAAATCAAACATGGGTTTAATTTATAACATTCAAAGGTCTGAAAGAAAAAATGAAAGGAGAAGTTCCTGTTTCTGTTTTAATAAACTTTCTTTATTCTCCTTTTGTGTGCGAGAGCGACAGAGATAGGAATTGGTTAAATGTGGTAATTTTTGCACAGAATTTGATAAACAGATCCAGACATCGATATTAGAGAAATCCAATCCACAACGAACATTAATGATTGAACCGTGATTCGAACACGGCATCGACTAGTCAGTGGGTGGATGGAAGGGAAATAAAGAATTCTAAATTTTAAGTAAGATTAACTGTTAAATAACTAGTATTATTGTATATTAGATATGCTTAACAAAATATAGGATTTTTTTTGGGGGGGGGGATGAGGGGGATGCGGCGTAGGGGAAGATTTTGGCTCTTACGGGCTGATGACCTTCAACGGAATATTTCTATCTGCGTGTTGATATTTTCTTTTGAGTTTTCCCTCTCCATTTTTAACATCTGATTGAAATGTAGATAGTAATAATAATAATAAAAATAATAATAATAATAAATTAACAGTTTTATGCTGCTCTCTGAAATATCGAAAACTTTATTTATTATTAAAAAATATCTATTCAGTTATTTTTTTTTAAACATATAGATGAGCTACTAGATAGTATGAACTTACCTATAAGAAAAGATAAATTCTACCAAGAATTTTTATTTCCCCCATTGACTTCAGAGCGCATTTTAAACCCTAAAAACTGGTGAACAGTCCCTTATTACATATTCACGAAGCTTATCTTTCAAGCAGTCATTTAAATGATTGGATAAAATTTCGAGACATAATTGGAAAAAATATGCCACGTATTTGCATAATCCTGGAGCTGCGAAATATCGGAGCAGTTACTTCGAGAATCTATTGATTTTCTTGCCCCCTTATTTTTTTCCTTCTCTAGCATTGCTGTGTTTTTACGACAGAAACGTGGAAAGTGTGCTGGAGTTCTAGCCTGATAGCATTCAATTGCATCTGAGCCCAAGCTTCTGCAATTTGGGGAACCCAAAGCGCCGATATCTATCTACTCTATTGTGTTCTTTAATCCGGTAAATGTAACCAAGCCGAACGTGAGCCAAACTTAGTTTCTTAAAGTGTATGACGTGAGTAAATAGAGAAGAGGCTTTCTTAGCCACCTCTATAATTGTGTTTGGGCCGTCGAGTTTTTGTTTTGTTTCGTTTTTCTCTTTCTATTTTTCTCTATAAGATGGTTATTGGCAAACTAGCACCTGTGCGTCGCTGCTCTGAGGAGTAATTCGAACAACCGATTGTATGCCTTTTTAGTAAAGCGGTGCTTGGATCTCCGAAAGAGAAATTTCCTATCAACTCTGCCATTTTATTGGGTTAGGTCCAAAAAGAACTTTCTTTATTTTGATGGAAATTGTATAAAAAGATTATTTCAGTCAACACTGAAAGAAACTAATTCAATCGTACATATTCCGGTAATCGTACAATACCCTCTTTAAACTCGTACTCTTTGCTGCCAACAGTTCAAAACTAACTGTTCATCGTTTAATTACAATTATATTTATATTTTTTATGTATCAGTCCATCGTTTTATTACTAATATATTAAACTAATTGGCAAACCAACACTTGCATACGCTTTGAAGAGTAATTCGTACACCTATGCTTTTTAAGCTAAAGCTAGCTAAGCTAAAGCTAGCTATTTCTATGCTTTTTAATAAAGCGGTGCTTGGATCTCCGAAAGAGAAATTTCCTATCAACTCTGTTTTTTTATTGACGCACATACACACACACATACATTATATTTTAAACTTTGAAATATATTGATTCCATTACTCAGAAATAAAAATTAAACAAAAATAAACATGTACGGTATTTCAACATGTATCATTTCTCAAGTATATTAAGAAATTAGAACAACAAATGGTGTAATTCAAGATAAAAAAGGTATATATTTTCTATGAGTCGTGGTTTTTGTATTGAAAGTAACAGTTTAAAAAGGTTTTCATATTCTCCCAATAGCCCTAGAAAATCCCGATACGGAAAACTTTTTAAGAACGTACTCCAAAGGCAACGTGAATATGCTAAATAAGTCTTAAATTTCTGTACACAACGCATTAGCTTATCGTTGCAGAAAAGTCTTATAATTACACAAGTAACAAGACTAAATTTATCTGTTTCAAAGTATAATCATCCGCAACTATCCAGCCTAAATATATAATAATTATTCTTTTCGCGTATCAAATTTAAACGTAAATCTAATAATAAAAAACAAAGAAATAATCAAATAAAAGCAACAAAAATCTCTAAGGAAAACCTTATACAAGCATTAAACATACAAAGTGATAAAATTAACTCTACTCTGATCATAAGTTAAAGTAAAATTTTATGTATTACATAAAATACCAAAATGAGTAATTGTAATTTATGTAATTTGTATAATAAAAATGAAAAGTTTAAGTTTATATGCATAAACTTGCCGAAGAAATAAAAAAATAAGCTTGGAAAACGTTGTGTCGAAAACAATTATCTTTTTATTTAACCTCCAATTACGCTATATGAATTTATTTCGGATTGAATGATTTCGATAATCATATCAATGCAAGTAATAAATAAATTATAAATTGTTTAAATGTCTAAATTTTATAAAATGTTTTAATTCCTAAATTTGTCCATTCTCTTTTTTTATTAATAACACATTCTATCAGATGTAAAATATTTAAAGGCTTTTTTATATGCTTAAAAAGGCATTGGTTTTTCCTGGCTGTCTGCCTGTTTTCAAAACATTCATGCCCTTGTGGAATTGCGCCACCAATTTACTTAGCTTTATTGAACGATTCCGATAACCAAATCAATGCAAATAAATAAATAAATAAAATAACGTATTAAGGGCACAGCTATACTCATGAAGGTGTCAAACTGAATTTTCGTGATTCTCTCATTTTGATCAAATCTAAAGAAAATGTAAATGTTGAATATTCATCCAAGCAAATCTAAAAATCGTGTTATCGACTTTGACAAGTTTATCTCTCTCTCTCTCTCTCTCTCTCTCTCTAGACAATATCATATTAATTTCTAATACAAAGTATACCACCTTATATGAGAATAATATGCATGTTTTAATAAATTTGTTATTTATTCTTCCCTCTCCCCTTAAATTGTTTGTATTTAATTTTTAAGAAAGTTTGTAGACACATTAAATGTAACTTATTAATTTCAAAATTTAATTATTATTAATATTAATTCCTTAGCATCTTAATTTTAATTTTTATATTTATTTATAAATTAATTTAAGTGATGATGCAATGTTGTCACAAGAATTTAAATTGCGATATGTTATAGAGAGGTACAAATATTTATATAATACATTAATAATAACAATTTTCAACATTTTACATATCATTTTGATTTAATATATCAATTACAATTTTTATAATACAATTATATATATTTATTAACATATTTTTAATCATTATTTAATTATCATATATCTATCTCTAAACAGTATTTGCTTTAAAACTTAATCCATTAATAGTTATTAATAGTTTTTATTATATAATAGTTTTTATTTTACTAATAAGTCAATAGAGGGCAGCACCACACTGATTCATTTGAATACATGGAGCAGTTCATACTCAATTCTAAATTAGCTATAGAGGGCGCTGGTTATATAAAATGGGAGTTTGCTTGGCTATGCTGAATATTCTTGAGCCCTGGTCCACCATCATATAAAAAACTTTTTTTGGCAACATGTGCTGGTGATCTCCAATGAGTGTATTTGTTATGTCTACTGCTAAGACAGTATCGGTTTTAATTTGGTAATTTGTTTTTAATTTTTCCTCTATCCTTTTTAATCTTGTTTTATTTTGAACTTAATTGGTGTTCAATGGTTTATTTCTCTGTATAATATGTTTGGTAGTCTCAAATTCATATTCTTTAGCTAATTTATGGCTAATATGAAGATGAAACCACACATTCTATATGCGGAACTTGAGGCATTTGGGACCCGATGATTCTGTCTAAGTTCTAAAAATTTCCATTATTCCATTTCAGTTATACAATTCCTGTTGTTTTTTACTATGTTTTTTGGAATCTATGTTAAGTGAGTTGGGGGGAACTATATTTTCGTCAGTTTGTTAATATCATTTTATTCATAATTTCACAGTTTTTTTGGTAGTCGGAAATGTTTATTTAATGGTTATAGATTAGCATTCAAATTATTATGCTGCTTTTGCGCATGTAATTATGAATTTAAGTTATTTCTGATGTTTTTTTTTTATATTATGATATCTTTTCATTTTGAATCTCAACAATTCATTTTGAACTATTTCCTTATTAATAATGGTATCTTATATATTTTTTAAATATATAACCACGGTAGCTCAATGTTTTTAGCAATCGTTTAAATATTACACGCTCAGATATCTCCTGCAATTGCGCATAATCTTAGTGTATTATCGATTTGATTTCTACTCTTAGTTATCTGATACCTCTTCATAGGAAATTCCATTAAATTTTGCATTGTTTTCATCGCAAAGAATCAATAAATGAATTTAACCAATCTCGTTATGTATGTTATATGTATTTTTTTGTTGGTATTGCATGATATTGTCCTATATCTATTCAATAGTTTTAATTAACTATTCGGCTATTGGTTTCATAAATTTTTCTGTAAAGTTATTCTTTAGTTATATATCAATATTGGGAAGCAAAAAATAACTTATAATAATAGATTAAATGTTCATAATGCTTTAGTAATATGTATAGTTTATATTAACATGTACTGGGAAGTCCATTGGGATAATGCTACGGCAGTATTTGCATGGTTATTGTCATTAGTGGTTCTGAACTGTTGTCATGGTTATTTATGACTTTTATGTACTAAAAAGTCCATTGGTTTCTTGCTATGGTAGTTTTTACACTGCGGGTTATCATTATTATGGTTATGGATATATTAATGGAGGTTTTTGAGCACTGCTCATCTGATTTGTACATATTGTATATATTTTCATTCATATTTCATACACAAAACATTTTAATATTATTCAATTAATTATATTAATCGAGAATACTAATTATCTTTTATTGTTGATATTTATTTTCATTTTATTTTACTTATATTAATTTTTGCAATTATTGCATTTTCTATGTATCAAAAAAATTATAAAATATAGCAGTTCTTAGTAAAAATCTTGATCCTGGCAAGATACACTATGCATCTATGCAGTGTACTGCCCGGTACAAGAACAATAATAGGGTTGTTCCTGGATCGTTTCATATCGAAATTTTTAAAATGTTGAGTTAAATTTATTTTAGCTGAATTTACTTGAAATGTCATGTTTAGTACACGAAATGTTTAAATAAGCTCTGATTATGTATTATTTAATAGTTATGGGTAATTTTGAATTAGGCGATTTTTATAGCCTTTTGGCGTATAAGGGAGCAACAATTGTAAGCATTGTTTGGTTCCTTCGTCGGTTTCTCTCTTTTGTCTTTATTATGTTCCTTGCTCTTCCGTCTGTTTTTCGATGCGTTCAGAGTCGCATTTTTGAATACCGGACCACAGCATGTCTTGGCATCAATTCTGGAAGGAGAGGAGAATGGGAATTCGAAACCAAAGAAAAAAAAATCAGTCATAATGAAGATGAGGAAGGAAATAGTGGGACTTTGAAACAGGCAGTTCGTCTAAATCAGAATTTGAACCAGGGCCTTCAAAAGCAGACACTGCCGAACGCATATCCCTTTCTCACACAACGTTCACCGCAGTGACAACTGGTATATCATATAGGTAAATTGCGTTAAGAGCTTCATCTGTGCTTCAGGATGCTGGAAATGTGACAACAGGGGATAAGGATCTCGTCATCGATAAAGACTTGGTCAGAAGACGGAAAAAGGAACTTGGAAAGAAGATACAGGAGGAGGAATATCTTGGAGGATGAAAAATTACAACCATATTTTTTAATGGTAGAAAAGATAACAGGATCTTCATAGAAAAAAAGGGACAAGCGGCACCGTCGAAAGAAATACGAAGCATATATCACTAATGGCGTGCGAAAATGTACCTGTCGCTTTTTATAAACCTATTCCTGTTTCATGGACATTAGAAATGCAAAAGGCTGAAGATTTGAGTACTTTATTAATCTAGCTCCGTTTGAGTTGGTAAAGGTCTTATGTCAAGTGATTCTACCATCTAGTTCAGATAGTTGATGTCGGTGTCAGAGTGGAAGCTCATTCGTATGAAGAATACATAACAAATGTTGCAGTTCACTTCTTGATTTTTTCCAAAGCAGACTTTATTCCGGCTTAGAAAATTATATAATGATTTTGCTATTTCTCTGCAGTAATCAGAAAGAGGTGTCAAGTGACCCAAATATTCCAGACCACGTTCAGACAACATGGTGATATTCGTTTCGTCTTTCTGTCGACGGTGTCTCCTTTTTTTCTATGAAGATCATTTTATTTTTTCTACTATCAAAAATATGCTTTTAATTTTTCTTTCTCCAAGATCTTCCTCCTCCTGTATCTTATTTCCAAGTTTCTTTTTCTGTCTCCTGACCTTGTTTTTATCGATGACGAGATCCTTATTCCCTGTTGTCACAATTCCTGCATCAAGAAGCACAGATGAAGCTCTTAACGCAATTTACCTATATGATATACCAGTTCTAAATGCGGTGAATGCTGTGTGAGAAAGGGTTATGCATTTGGGAGTATCTGCTTTTGAAATCCCTGGTTCAAATTCTGATTCAGACGAACTGTCTGCTTCAACGTTATCGCTATTTGAATCTTCTGAAAATATCTGTATTTTAGAGCAGAAAAATAATTAACATTTCATCTTGCAGTTAATCCCATCACCTATTTCCTCTATCATCCTCATGATGACTGATTGCGATTTCATTGGTTTCTGCTCCATATTCTCCTCTCCTTCCAGAATTGCTGTCAAGACATGCTGTGATCCGTCATCCAAATATGTGACCCTGAACGCATCGAAAAACAGAAGGAATAGTGAGGAACATAATAAAGACAAACCGACGAACGAACCAAACAATACTTACAATTTTTGCTCACTTATGCGCGAAAAGGCAATAAAAGTCACCTAATTCAAAATGCCCATATTTATTAAATAATACATAATCAGAGCTTATTTAAACATTTCGTACACTAAACATGACATTTAGAGTAAATTCAGCTAAAATAAATTTAATTTAACATTTTTAAAATTTTTGCTAAAAAAGTTCAAAAATCAGCAATTTAGCAGAACTTTAAGCCATTTGTGGCAAATGAAGGAATTGTCCAAAAGACCTCAAAATTTTTGTGTAAACTTAGTGCCACCAGTGGCAACTTTTCCGCACTACCCATCATCGAAAATCGAAAAAAAGTGTTTTTCGGCCCACCCTACTGTATATTGTTGATCCTTGGTGCACCTTCATATAAAAAACTTTTTTTTGGCAACATGTGCTGGTGATCACCAATGAGTGTATTTGTTATGCCTACTGCTAAGACAGTATGGATTTTAATTTGGTAGTTTGTCTTTTTTATTTTTCCTCTATCCTTTTTAATCTTGTTTTATTTTGAACTTAATTTGTGTTCAATGGTTTATTTCTCTGTTTTATGTGTATGGTAGTCCCAAATTCATATTCTTTAGCTAATTTATGACTAATATGAAGATGAAACCACACATTTTATTTGTGGAACTTGAGGCATTTTGGACCCGATGAATCTGTCTAAGTTCTGCAAATTTCCATTATTCCATTTCAGTTATTCAATTCCTGCTGTTTTTCACTATGTTTTTGGAATCTATGTTAAGTGAGTTGGGGGGAACTATAATTTTGCCAATCTGTTAATGTTATTTTATTCATAATTTCACTGTTTTTGTTGGTGGTCGGTAATGTTTATTTAATGGTTATATATTCATATATATAATCATTAATTAAACATTACTGACCACCATCAATAATTGTGATAGTATGAATGAATTTACAACAATACAGTGTCCCCAAACACACTGAATAGATACCAAAAACATAATAAATAATCTGCTATGTATAAAATAAAGTCCCTTGTACTATATAACATGAATTAATAATGAAGAAAAAAGAAGAATATGAATTTCGATAAAAATAACCGAAAAGCTTATATATTGAATTACGTTATCAAGGGTTCAGAATTCAATTATATAAGCAAAATTAGTCGTTTTATGTGAGAAAAAAAGCTAAAAGCTAAAAAAAATTTCTCCTGTACTCTAACGACCAATATAACCAAGAGAATAGTTTCAAGATGGAAACAGAATAAAATTAAATGCTATGAAATGGAAAAAGCAATACAACCTTTTAAATATTTAATTTATAGCAAGGAAAAATAGTAATATTACACAAAATACCAAATAAAATCCCAGTTATTTTATCCAAATACACATCAGCACATGGTATCCAAAAGCTCGATAAGTTTAAGGTTATTTTTACAGTTAAGTTAACCCAGATTTTAAAACCTAATGTATACAGTTAATCTATTTTGAAATACCGTGATAAATGCAATTAAAATAATATAAATAGAAAATAATTACATAATAAGTAAATTACCTCTTAACACTTTTGAATTTTTTTAATTTCTTAACTAAAGTAAAAAAAATACCAAAACTGTAAGTTTACAAAATCGCAAATAGCCAACATTAAGCTCCACCATGTGTTAAAAATAGATATTATTACCCTATTCGAAGCATCAGACAGAATATAATTTAAATTTTAGTGCTGCCATCTATGATATTAACTTGATACTAATGTGAACAAAATGTCATAAGATTATGCTATTATAAGTTAATTCTTTCATAATATACCAACTGCTATATCCCAACAAATCCTAATATAAAAATACCATATTATATTTCATTATTCATATAAATATTAAATTAATACAAATGTTAATAGAATGATTAAAATATATTCTACTACCATACCCAATTAATCTATACGGAAAATTTAAATAATTTCAAAACAATAATAATATAATATAGCAATATGCTATAAAACTAAATAATTTATATATAAAAATTATATATAATAAAAATATAAACTATAAGAAATACTTTTAAATATTAAAAAAAAAAAATTAATTAATAAAATAAACAGGAAGAAAAAAAAAAAAAAAAAAAAAAAGGATGTTGATATAATTATGTCAGAATCTTCATTTCCCAATTGCCTAATGATAACAAACAAATTGTGTGGTTTATTTTCATATTAACCATAAAAAACTAAAGAATATGAATATGGGATTAACATTCACATAAAACCGTTAATTAATCATTTAATACTAAGTTCATAATTAAACATCATTAAAAAGTATAGAGGAATAATAAAAAACTAATAAGCCAATTTTAATACAAACTGTAATACCATTAGTTATATCAAATAAACTTATTATGCATATTATTCTCCATAAAGATAGTATACTATTAGAAAATATATATTCCTTTTAGGCCTTTTTTACAAAGTAAAAATTTTATATATTTAATTAATAATTTTAGAAATGTTGCCTATTTTTTATAAAATGTTTTTATTCCTACATTTGTTTACTCCCACATTCCTAAAAAAAAATTTCTTATAATTAGATATTCTGCTGGATGTATATTCTACAAGCATTTATCGTAGCTGCCAACTGTTACTTTTTTTGTACCACAAAAATTCAATCGAAATTTTTGCCTTATTTAATCGGAAGATTAAGGCGATTAAAAAAGAGGAAATTTACTGTAAAATTTTTGTGGGGGAAAAAAAGCGTATGAGTTGGCAGCTATGCTTTATACTCCGACGGTACTTTTATGTACCATTAAATAAAATTTGAAATAGAATTTATTTAATCCATCTATTAATAAAAGTAGACTTTACTTTTCAAACATGCAATGAAATAATTTGCTCGATCACTTCTAGAAGGTACAGCGAAACTGTCGCAGCTAAATATTTTTAGAGTGGTTATTTTCTCAACCATTAAAAAAATGTTATACAAAATTTTTCAACTACTACAAAAATCTTTCCATTTACAGATAGGAACAGAATGCATTTATTAACATGGTTTTTATAAGAATTACAAGATTTCCATAACAGTAATTTTGATTAATGAATCTTAATTTTGTAAATATTTTACTAAAGATCTGTAACTTCCAATTTATTAAATCATACAATCATATAAACTTATTCTAAATTTCACATTAATGTTATTTGCATTTTCTGATATATTTTCAGACATTAAGGGAGATAAATACATAGATGGAGCAATTTCTTAATTGCTCCACCAATACATTTATTTACATTGCTTTCATAAGAATTGCAAGATTTCCATAACAATAATTTTTGGTAACCAATTTTATTATTTTTGTAAATATTTTACTAAAGATCTATAACTTCTAATTTATTAAATCATTTTTAGCGAAAAAACTTATCTAAATTTCACATTATTATTATTTACATTTTTTAATACATCTTCAGACATTAAGGAACATAATTATATAAGTGGAGTAATTTCTTGATCAATAATTTGGGGCAAAAAGGTTTAAAGGCTTTCTTCTACTTGCTAATTAATAATTCAAGAAAATGATTCTAATTTTTACAAAACATTTTAATTCCTAAATTTGTTTGCTCCTACATGTCTAAAACATTTTCGCTCAATTATACATTTTCTATTAGATGTAAGTTCTTTAAAGCCCTTTTACGTTCGTCATTGTACGACGTAGTCTGTCTTGTGTATATTTATAATTTTGATTTGTCTGTCTGTCTGTTCTTTCAAAGCCTGATTCCCACCGTTCCACCGTTTCCAACTTTTATCGTAACAACTTCCATCGCTTTTCTTTTTAAAAAATTTCAACTTATTTGATTGCAGGATTCTTCGATTAATTAAGGTGAATTTCTTTTTTCGGAAAATGTCGAAATTTCGAAATTATGCCCACCAATCTACTCCAACTTATTGAACGATTTCAATAAATCATATATTAAAGAAAATAAAAAAAAGAAGAAAAAAACATGGTATTTGAAAAACTAATAATTCTAGACATGTTTAATTTTTATAAAAGTTTTAATTTATACATTTGTTTATTTCTATATTTTTGCACGATATTCTTACAATTAAACATATTATTAGACTGAAGATCTTTAAAGGTTTTCTTGTATCTTAAAATATGTATGGCTTTGACATGTCTGCCTCATATTATCCTAAAGATTCATGCTTGGGGAATTACACCACCAATCTATTTCAGCGTTTCATTGAATGATTTTGAGAATAATATAAATACAAGTAAAGAGGAAAAACAACAACAGCATATGAAGGTAGAACAGCTGTATAGATGAATACGTGAAACTGAATTTTCGTGACTCTCTAATTTTGATTGAATCTAAAGGAAGTATAAATGTTGAAATGTTCATCCAAGCAAATCTGAAAATCGTGTTATCCATTTTGTTATCGACTTTGTAAAGCGTATTTACACATAATTTTTCATTTATGTCCTTTCTGTTGGGGGAGGAAGGGGGGAGGGATTTTGATAACATTTAATTGTTGATTCCAGCAATGTAGTATAACATTTATAAAACGTTATAATTCCTACATTTGGAAATTTTTGTTATAATTACCGATTCTTTAACCTTTCAGCGTGCTGTCGGAAACTTTACGACAAACATGATTTTTCATACCCTTTGTTCTCACAAATGGCAACGAAATTAAACATCAAATTTTAATACTGATCAATATAACTGCTCTTATAACGTGTATCTTATTACTATTATGAAATCCAATATAATTTGAATATTTTGTAAATAAGACTTTTTTGTATTAATATGATAAGCGTTGTAATAGCACTCTAAATTAAAATGTCTGAAATTCAGACACTTAAGTGTCTGAAATGGAGTGTTCAATTTTCAGACATTTTAAAATGTCTGAATTTTTTCAGACACTTTTTGCGTCTGAATTTCAGACACTTCAAACGTCTGAATCGCATCCATTTTTTTGTAAGCATCATACGTAGCCATGTTTGACCACGTTGAATCCTGGAAAAATATTTGGCTGTGGTCCTGCCCCTCCCCCCCCCCCCCCCCAATACAGCCTGATTTTTTTGGTGCTCTCAGTTTTGGTATACAATTTTCGTTACGTTGATAATTTAAATCTTTTACGACATTGTACTGATTATAATCAATATCTTGAAGTTCAGGAGTAGAACAAGATTAAAAAACAAAAAATATTTATCTAAATATTAGATTTTTTTAAATTTATTTTGTTTTTAACCTTATTTTACTTTAAAAGTTCAAAATATTGATTATAATCAGTACAATTTCGAAACAGATTTAAAATATAAGCTTTACAAATATTGCACATCAAATTTGGGGGCACTACAGTCGTAGGGGGACGGGGCACTTCACAGTTTGCCCTTCCTTTAATCAAGAAGTACTTTTGCAAAAAACGCAACTCTGCATTATAGTTGTCTAAATTGAGATGTCCGATATTCGGGAGTATCCGTTGTGGAGGTTAATGGACATTCTCGAATAGCGAACACCTCTATTTAACGAATACTTTTTTAATCAGCAGACATACATATTTGTATATTTTTACCTCAAAAAAGTAGACATCTCCAATTATCGGACAAATTCCGCGGTCCCGAAGTGTTCGCTATTAAGGGTTTTTAAGGTACATAGATAAATATATATATATATTTTATAATCTTGTCCTACTCTAAAAGTTCAAAATATTTATTATACTCGGTTGAATGTGGAAAAAGATTTAAAATATCAGATGTACGAAAATTGCAAAAATCCCCCCCCCCCCCCCCCAAAAAAAATGAAAATATAAAAAAATATATTGCCACATAGGCAATTTTACATATACATCACTTGATAATCACAACAGCCATTTAACTATAAATAATGAAAATAAATAAATAAATATTCTACTTTAATAACATTGGGGAAAAAATGACTTTGGTATTTTGTTAAATATATTTGCGTTTTTAAACTTGTCCTACTCTAAAAGTTCAAAACTTTCATTATAATCAGTGCAAGATTTAAGATATCAGCTTTACAAAAATTCATGCAAAATCCCCCCCCCCCTCCCCCCCCCAAAAAAATGAAAATACTTATTTAAAAATTATGTTTTTAAAAAATTTATATTTCCACATCGGCAAGTTTTTATGTAGATCAGAGGGTACTCACAAAAGCTATTCAACTATCAATAAAACCAAATAAGTACATATTCTATATTAAAAACATGAGGAAAAAATAACTTATGATTTCCAAACTTCTTTCGTCTTAAATATATACAGTAACATCTGTCATTTTTGTATTTTTCGTATAAGTGCATATAAATAAAGTTACCACAATTTTAAATACGAAATCTAGTTAGAGGTTTTTACTTTTTCCCATTATAAATTTCAAATTACTTTTTTATTAAAAATAATAAAAAAATCAGTATTAGAGTTGATTGCAAATCAAATACATATGTATATTTTTACAGGCAGCTTCATATAATAGACGAGTCTCATTTACTTTATTTATCTTTTTTTAATCTGCGGTTTTATGCCAGGAAGTAAGAAAGCATTAGGTCATCTTTCAAAGTTTTTTTTTTCTTTACTTCCTTGTGGCCGTCATTTACTGCGAGATAAAAATTATCCGTTGAAACTAAGAACTGACATTGAATATATAATTCGTAATAAAAAAGAACGTCATAAGTTTAAAAATATATACTTCTAGAATTAGTGGGGTTTTTTGCGAACAGATTCAAAACTAATTAAATTTCATGCAGGATTTTGTTTAGTACAATAAATAAAATCATAAAATACACTAATTTTAGTACTATAAAGAAACTTACTTGAGTTGCTGCAAGAGGTAAGAAATATTCCTCGATTTGAAATTTTAAAAACTACCACAACCACAGTGAGGGAGAAAGACTTTCATCAGTTTAAAAGGTAATCCCATAATACATCCGACTAGCCATATTTAAAGAATGAGATGTTTCATCCTAAAAACAGGACCCGCCAGACAAAAGTTTCTTTTTTTTGCCAGCTTCGACAGGACGAAGATGAATAACACAATATTATTGATATAAATTGATACGAGTTAACACTAAGCCCATTGCACACGCTTTGTAGAATTTCCGGGTGTAATCTTCAACCGTCGCGCGTCGTCTACTTCTGTTCTGTGTCTATCCCGCCCTTGTATCGACGACAGCTTCTAAGAGACATTTGATGCCGAGCACACACGTCAGATGTATGTATTCAATAAATAAATAATCTAAGTTAATAAGAATTAAAATCACAGTACTTCACATTTCGCAAAAAACGAATTAAAATACACGCGTACATAAAAACAAACTTTGTTTGAATTACAACGTATACCACTTCGAACGAAGACATCTAAAACGCATGCGCAACTGGGAGTGCTAGTGCCCCCTGGTGGTTATTGCGTCGGAAGAATCAAAACGTCTTAAATTAAGACACGTTTAAAGCAATGAAGTGTCTTAAAATAAGACGTTTGCGGATATTTTAGACATTATTCTCAGTTCGTTTACACCATGGTCATAGTAAGACGCTTATGTATCTTAAATTAAGACATCTATAGTGTCTTAATTTTCAGATTAAGACACTTAAGTGTCTAAAATTCTTTTTCAGTCACATATGTGTCTAAATTTAAGACGCTTCTATTTGCAGCGAGCATAAATGGCAGAGTTGGACAATTTTGTAATCTCAATTTTTCGCAGTGTAATTACAGGTTAATTGCATGTAATTGATTATAGTTACACACATTCAAGCACAGAAATTTTGTCAGATAATGGGATGGAGGCGGTTCCGGTTACAGTGTTGCAAGAATTTTTTACGGCATGTAATTTTAACTATAATTAATTACATACAATTACTGTAATTGTATGTAACTGTAACTGTAATTAGATTGCAGATAACTGAAATTTCAAATTTTCCCAACTCTGATAAATGGTGTGTAAAAAAGAAGACACGTGTCTAACTCGTGCAAAAAATTGAAGCGCGCCCATTATTAGGACTTCTTGTAAACTTCCTTCTATGCTTAATATATTTATGATTTTGATTTGTCTATCTGTATGCTTGTTTTTCTTCAGTGTTTTAACCCTAACTTGCATAAAATTATTTTTATTAAAATTTAATATGTTATAAAGGTAGACTTCGTAAATTTCTTGTTAAAAATTGTCATTTCAACCAAGATCGTTTAACCCGTATTAGTCAAGTTTATACATTATTGTGTAAAGTGATAAGCTGTTTTTGTTTTCAACTTCATCATGTTCATACAATATACTCTTTAGCAAAATGAGTTGAATTTATTGTCTTTGGTAAACTCTTTACTGAAATTTATCATTGTATTCATGATATTCTTTTATCGATTAATTAAAGGAATGTACCATAATATTTTTATGCAATTTTAATAAACTATTCAATAATATAAATCAAAAGTAATTAAATTTGCTTTGTTTAATATATTTACAAAAAAATCTGGAAATTGTACCGTAATACATGTGTAATGCATAATTATTTTTCTTATGGATAATTCGTCATATTTTCAAGAGTTACATATCATTTAAAATCGATTCTTGCCCCAAGTTAATCGTGTTTATGGACGGAATAAAATTTCCTTAAAGTCAAATAAGCATAATTTATTGCAGTGGACAATGTCATAAAAAGTTAAATACTTATTCCCTTCGTGACCGGGGTCCCATACATGCATTCTAACTTTTCTTTATTACTGGTACCAAAAGCAAATCTTGTGTGCACCTTTAAAAGGTGCATAAATGCATTCATGGTCCCGAATCTGTTAAGTCAGCAGTCATATATGCGAATTTTAGGTATGCAGACCGGAATGAAATTTTTATACAATACTATTTTAGCATTATGTTTTCATATTTTTTATGGGCTATCATTTATTGTTATTGATCTGTTATATTATTTTAGCATACTCTAATCTGTCTGTTATTTTAATTTCTATTAGATTTTACGTTCTATTAGTTTAACGTTTAAGTTATATAGTACATATTACAAAAGTTAAGGTTTACCATTATTGGGAAAATTAAGATATAATGGTGTTTAAGGTGTTTAACGGTGTTATTCGATGATATGCTGAGTATACATATGTATTTTTACAAAAAATTCATAAATTTTAACTTGAGAAAAAAAAATAGATTTATTTATTTTTTATTTTTTTATTTTTTTTTCATCAGATGGCACATTATAAATTATAAGATTGGGTTTGTTATATAATAAATCGGGTTATGTATTTTTATGTTAAAACAAACAATTATTTTTTTTCTTGGATCAAAACCTAAAAATTCAAATAATTAATTCATCGCAATCAAGTCAATTCTTTTAAAAATCATTCAAAATTCGCGGTTATTTTATTACCCAAGTATAAGCTAGTTACATTTGTAAAAGTTCATTAAACATATTTTATGTAAGCTTGTTATTTTTTATTATGATTTTTATCAATTAATGATTTTTATTTGTATTATTTTTTAACTCGCACCCCATATAATTAATGATCAAATTATAAATCTTCTAATGAAACTAAAAATATATTTAATTAAAAAAAATCCTTGCCAGCTCGGCCTACAGGCGCAGGTAGATTTCGAAGTTAAGTGCAAATTTCAAGAACAAAAACTAAATCATGATAACCGATAAACCCACTTTAACAATTTTAGCTGGCCGCTTTTGACGAATTTTTATTTCATTTTTATATAACAGTTGGTTTTATCAGAATCATGTTATGGCGGTATTAAAAAAATACCTTTCCGTGCTCAACAACTCGAAATTTTATGGCACATTTTCAGATTCATTTTTAAAAGAAAAAAATAGGAAACTTGCTGACGTGATTTTTCAAGAGATTTATAAGCGACCTGTGTTTTTATTTTTCGTTCAATTAATTAAAACTTGATTTATAAACAATTATTTTCTCAGTAGGACAATATTTTTCGTTTCCAACACAATCGCTTCGGGAAATTCGGCTCAAAATGCCCATTTTGACATAATTTTTTGAAATATATTCAGCCTCTATCAAAAAATCGATCATTACGGTACATTATATAGTTTCTGAATAAGAGAATCTACCAGTTGGATGCGTTTGAACGCAAAAATGAATTTAAAAATGAGTCAGAAAATAAGCAGTTTGGATTTGAATACACCCTTAATAAGATGATTTTTTTCCTTCAACCGTTATGTATTTTTAATTTGTTTTTGCTGTAAGAATTGGTCCTATCAAAAACTTTTCAATATAAATGTTGTAGATAATATTAAGAAGATATATAATAAATTAATGCGGATTTCATATCTTGTGAATTGACGAAGTTATACATTTATTTCTTCTTCAACCCCCCTTTTATGTTTTCGTTTTTAATTTTTTTTTTTTTTTTTTTTTTTTTTTTTTGGTACGAATTGGTCTTATATCAAAAACTTGTCAATATACAAGTTATACATAATATTAAGAAGATTTATAATAAATTTAATTGGATTTGATATCTTGAGAATTGAATTTTGAAGTTATGAATTTTTTTCTCCCTAAAACCTTATTTTTGCATCACTTGAGACCATTTTTAATTTTATAAGAAATCTGTGATACATAAATTTTTGGCCCTATTTTTAGAAGTAATAAAAACTTTAAACTGATTTGATATGTACAAAAATTAAGAATTTATTCAGTTTTTTCGGTTTTCATAAAACCCCTCCCTATTTCCATCCCCTTGGTCCGATCTTGCCTATTAACGAACTTGACCGAGATTTCATGCCCCTTAATTTTCTGTGTCAGTTTGGAAAATATTTGTGCAGAATTACGAAAGTTATCGTGTTCATAAAAAAGTGATATACATATATATATAGATAGACAGATAAAGTTTTTTACTGAGGATGATTTTGGGTTCTAGGGGTGCTGATCGGTGTAGATCTGCAAAATTTTTTCAGAAATTCCAACATAGGGGAGAATGTAATAGGTAGTATTTCATACGAAATCTACCTAAAAGTCTGGCAAAATCAGTAAAGAAAATTTCATGTAGAAAGAATCAACATTACGTTAAGAAATTAAATCATCTTATTGCAACTTATTTCAAAATGTTATGTAAATTATATATATAATACCAAAATGACCAACTGTTATTAATAAATTTGTTTGACGGAAAACATAAATAAAAAGTTTTACAAATTTTGCTTTGAAATCAGATGGCTTGTAATAAATTGTGAAACTGTTACTTTACATAATAAACTGGAACACATATTTTTATGTTAAAATAAACTATTCAAATATTCCTGCTGGATCAAAATGCGAAATATCAATTAGGTAATTTATCACAACCAAGTCATTGAGAATTCGCCTTCGAGGGTACTACATTCACCTTGTAAAGTCGGAGAATGGATAGCAAATACTGTAGTCCAAAGCAAGGGAGTGTCTTCATATACATGAGAAGCACGTCTAAACAGCAGGGATGCTACTCACCGCATAAGGGCCAGTCATAACTTATGAAAAGCCGGCACATTCTATCCAGGTTAGTCTTTCTGTCTGAGCAGTTATCGCTTTAGATAGTGTCCAAAAGGAGTCATAATTTCGCTAGATAGACTTTTTCTAAAACGTTATTTTTACGAAATGGCCGAGTGTCGTCACTAGGTTCAAGTATTCGGACAAATACGTTGAAGTAGAGAGTTATGATTTTGATGAGCAATTTAGAAGGTTAGAATAAAAATAATAGCATGTAATGCTTCGCACGTTTTAATGAATAAAGGGCTTTTAGTGACGAAGTTCGTGAATGGTAGCGGAGTTCTGGTGAAATTGAATAGGGGATCCGTGATATAAGGGAAGTAAGATGAAGTCATTTTCTTTTAAGGAGAATGATTTGCATATTTTGTATTAATCTTAATACGCTGTTGAAAGATACACGTAATATAGAGATAAAATTGCTTATTTTTAAAAGGAGCCATAAATTCGCTAGACAGGCTTTTAGCAAAACGTTATTTTTGCGAAATGGACGAGTATCGTCACTAGATTCAAGTATTCGGACAAATACGTTGATGTAGAGAGTTATGATTTTGATGAGCACTTTAGAAGGTTAGAATAAAAATAATAGCATGTAATGCTTTGCACGTTTTAATGAATAAAGATCTTTTAGTGATGAAGTTCGTGATTGGTAGCGCAGTTCTGGTGGAAATGAATAATAAGGAATGTATGATATAAGGGAAGTATACTTCCCTTAGATGATGAAGTCATTTAAGTGTCATGAAGTCCTAAGATGAAGTCATTTTCTTTTCAGGAGAAGCTTTTGCATATTTATTTTTTTTTCCATATGTTGTTGAAAGATATGTAAGATAAAGATAAAATTGTTTATTTTAAAAAGGAGCCATAATGGTGCTAGACAGATTTTTCCAAAACGTTATATTTACGAATCGGCCGAGTGTCGTCCTTCTCATGGAGTTCAAGTATTCAGAAAAATAAGTTGAAGTAGAGAGATGTGATTTTCATGAGCAATTTAGATGTTAGAATAAAAATAATAGCATATAACGCTTCGCGCGTTTTAAAGAATCAATCGTTTTTAGATGTTAGGTTTGTGAATAGTAACAGAGTGCGGAAGTCATTATCATTTCAGGAGAAAATTTTTTACATTTTTTATTCCTCTCCGCGCGTAGTTGAAAGATAAAGATAAAATGAGACTTTAAATCAACGGAAAGATATATGTAAGTTGAAGATAAAATTGATTATCTTAAAAGGAGCGACAATGTCGCTGGATAGAAGCTCATACAAAAACATTATTTTTACGAAATGGCCGAGTGCCGTCACTATAGATTCAAATATTCTGACGTTGAGATGGAGAGATATGATTTTGATGAGTAAATTAGAAGGTTAGTATAAAAATAATATAGCATGCACGTTTCCATGAATAAAATGTATTTTATGATGAAGTTCTTTAATAGTAGTTAAGTTCTGGATGAACTGAATAATTAGCTAATAAAAGCTATATAGGAAGTGGGATGAAGTCACTTACTTTTCGGGAGAATATTTTACAAAATTTTTATTCATTTTCACTCTCAGTTGAAATATGAGCTGAAAATGAAATAGGCATTTTTCAAAATTTAAGCTAAATAGGCGAGGGTTGTCACTAACTTTCAAAGATCAGCTGTCACTGTTGTAGATATATTACGTTGTGATTGAGAAGTTATGATTTTGATGATCAATACAGAAGGTTAGAATAAAAATAATAGCACATAATTATTTGAACGTTATAATGGATAAGGGCTTTTATTGATAAAATTCGAGAATATTAGCGGATTTTTACATTGAGTATTTAAATGCACAATATACGTAATGGAACAAAACCTTTTATCTTCATTCAAGAGATTATTTCTACAATTGCATCTATCTTTTATTATTATTATTATTTTAAAACGAAGTCGGCAGATACATTTAATTTAAAGTTAAAATTATTTACACCACGAGTATTACATCCAATCTTAAAAAAATTGACGTTGGTGAATTGAACTTTTAGTGAAAATATAAATGCTTGAAAATTTAACTTTTTTTATTCCACAAATCAGCTAAAGTGTGTTATAAATTGGTTGAATTTTTTGAGACTCTCATTGTTGATAGAGATGAATTAACTGAGATGAATTAAAATTAGTATTATTATTTTTCTTAGAAAAAAAAAAAAAAAAGAAAAAAAAAATGAGAATTTTTGAAAAAAAAAAAAAAAAGTCATTATTATTCATTTAATTTTCTTTTCAGTTCCATTTATCGAAAATAATTTAGCATTAAATATTAAATATAAATTTCTTTTAATATCATTTTCAAATTACGCTATGAAAGTTTAAAGCTTCTAGTTGTATTTTTTTCATCGATAGATTTTAACGTTACATAAGAAGCAAAATTTGTCTTTTCTCGGCAAATTTAACCATATATTTGATTTTTATTGTAGATATTTTGAATTCAAAAATAATTATTAAAACGGAAATTTTCTAAAAACTGTTTTAAGAAATATAGCTGAATATTTTGATAAGATTGAAATAGATATATCGCAATTCAGCTATTAAGAGAAGGGGGGGGGGGTTATAGATTTCCGAGGGATAGCACATATAGTCATTAATAAACACAAAATCACAAATCTTCGGGGAGTATTTCGATGCCCCCCCCCCCCTCCCGATAAATTTCGATATTTTGATAAGATTGAAATATATATATCGCAATTCAGCTATTAAGAGAAGGGGGGGGGGGCTATAGATTTCCGAGGGATAGCACATATAGCCATTAATAAACACAAAATCACAAATCTTCGGGGAGTATTTCGATGTCCCCCCCCCCTCCCGGGCCATCCACTGAATTCAATATTGAGCACAATTATAATAGACTGCTATGAAAGAAACCTGTCTAACATGGAAATTTTCACCCGTTCTTTACGATTCCGTTTTGGCAGGTTTCAATCTGTTTAATCGTTTATCTACTGACGGTACTTATAAGTACCATTAAAATAACTTGTTATAAAATTCCTTTAATACATCGATTAGTTGTAATACATTTTAGAATAAGTTATAGATACATTACTTTATTTTGTTCCAAAAGCATTATTGGTTACACAAAACAAAAATATTTTTAAAAGGGTGATTTCTTTTGCTTTTGCATCTTTTCAGCTTTCTTAGCATTGGGTGGGAGATGGGGGGGGGGGGGGGGGGGGAGGGGTGGATTTTCCAATTCGAAAATATTTCTATATTTCTATTGTAAGAACATTATATGTACATTTCCTAATTCTCCAAAATACTAAGAAAATATTTAAAATAAAATATTTGAGTTGGGTTATAAATATTGCACAAAATCCCTATAAATTCAAATTTAACTAACCTTCTAAATCCTTCAATCCTTCCAAAATGCTCCTAAAATTTATTAAATGATTACGTAAATCTTCTAATGTGGTTTAAACAATTCCCGTAAAATGCTTTAGAGGATAAAATTTTCATGAATTCATAATTCAGTACATAAAGTGTTAACAACACAATGATCTGCGTTAATTTATAAAATTATAACTAGCCTTGAAACAGATATTTTTCTTCGGTGACAATGTTTGAAAAACAAGGAGAAAATAAAAGATAAAAAAAAACTGGATTAAGAAATTATTTTTCTTCGAAAAGGAAATAAGGGATTTTTTTTACATATAACTTCATTTAATAAAGAAGAGCTTTTTCTTTTTAATATATGCTGCGGCTATAGGTAATAACATCTTTTGACTTTTAGCAAAGACTCATATTTCTCTTTATAAAATTTTGCAACAATGAAATATTATAGCGGTATACATATATTTGATAAAATCCATATGCAAGAAAATAAAAACTATTTACTCGGTGCATAACGTAAGACATACAATGTTGAAAATTAAGAATGATGCTGCACTAAGACAACACAGAGAAAAACATGCAGCCAGCGCTTTTTCTCTTACCTGTAATTTTATTGATGGCTCCATTCCGACAATTTCTGAAAATAAGTAGGATTTATATAAGGTAAATGTTGTGGAGCCCTTTTATCCAAATTTATAGAAATACCCTAGGAAAAAGCCATAATTTTACATTATGCTTACGTCACTTCTATATGAGATTTTTCTTGCTTTTATATGCCTTGAGATTCATTTTTTAAAGATTGTAATGTTTTATGTTTTCGTTTGTTATATATTTAAGAATAACGATGTTTTAAGTATATTTTCTTTTAAAATCCTGATAAAATCCATTTATTAGGTATACTTTCGTATGAAAAAATCTTTGATACAAATTTCATATGATATGAATGCGCTTTTTTCATATGTAATATATAATCTCGTGAACATTAAAACTATAAATAGAGTTGTTTTGCTGAGTTTTGTGCATTTTCGATTCTTCTTTTTACCCGACTGCCAAGAAGGGTTAAATGTTTCACGCGTGTCTGGGTATGTGGATTTCTTTATACCCTCGAAACATCCGAACGAGTGGATGGAATTTAATGAATGAGATCTCTATCGATTCCTCTTAACCGTCCGTTGGTCATAGGCTAGATTTTTTAAAAAATTCAAAATGGCGGCCGTAAAATACAAAATGGCAGTAAAGACGAAAAAAATTACGCATCATATTGAGTGGCATATCATTGGAAGGTCTTTCAAAATGAAGATGAAGTTTCATTGACTATTTTACAGTCAGAAGCTCCGTTTAAATATTACTCAACCTGGAAGTTGTGTAGGTAGGATCTCTAGCTTTACTACAACTCTAATCTTCATAGACATCTATAGGCCTCATCAAAACAGTGTTTATAGATAGGAACTAACAATTAAATACAACTTAAAAGTCATCAATTCAAGTAAATAAATAAAAAAAAAGGTAAGTAATATAAAAAATAGTATCACATTGATGAGAAATAATTAATTAGTTCGCTTTTCACGCAGTCGGGTTTTTTGATTTTTTAAATTTAATTGTAGTTTTTTTTTTTTTTGTTGTTGTTGTAAAACCCTTATTTTTCGGGTATCAGGTATAAAGATGAGTTGTGAGTAAGTGACTTCACTTATATAATCATAAATGTAAAATATTAATTCATAAAAATATTTAATTAAACGATTGATGATATAAAATATGGAGAGCAAATAACATGTTTAAAATATTAATTGAGAAACTATGTAAACACACTAGCATAATTTTACTACTTGAATCGCGTTAATAATTTTCCACTTGATGTATACCAAATGTTTGTTTTGCTATTTAAAATGCATGAAATTTTACTTATTTCTTGCAAGATAAATTTTCATTTAATTAGAAATATATAATAGTAGAAAACATTTACTCGTAACAGATTACAATATATTTAATAAATAAATCAATATTGCCATTTGAAAATGGGAGCGATAAAGTATGTACTGCGTCAGGTAACATACAGACACTTTCCCTTTTTAGGACGTAACCATTATCCATCCACCATGTTTATCATTTCAGATTAAAGATTAATCCAATTTATCTATTTATTTCTTATTTTTGCATTTTAAAATAAATTACCAACAAAAGCGTATACGCATCATGCAAACATGAGAAATATCAAAGAGAGTGTGAAAGAAAAAAAAAATTATATCTGCACTTCATTGTATAAGACGCATCTTATAAGGTTTAACAATGTGCGTCTTAATACCAGTAAATGCGGTAAGTTGTGGGCAAAAAATCAGGTCGATTTTAATAGATATTCCATCATTGTACCTATTACCAATTGGCATATTTTAAGTAGATTTGGCGCAAAATTAAATATTGTTGAAACCAACTTTGTATGTTTTATGGTATTAAAATGGCATAGTGATTATTTCCTTGTTTATCATTGATACCAACCTGGACTGTGGACACAATAATTAAATATTAACTATGTATGTTTACTAATCAAGTTTTAGTATTAAAATGAATAAGCTGAAAGCTAAAAACCCTGATGATGTAAAATTATTATCATTTATAAATCTTCCATAATCGGGTTTAGAACTAATTGACATATTTTAGATAAGATAGTTTGGCGAAAATTAAATGCATTGTTGTAACCAGATTAGATTTTTATGAGGCAAATATATATTGGTTCCCTAGGTGGTCATTTCTTTGCTTATCGATGATGCAAACATTGGCTGTGGATTTGATTATAGAACAGTGGCTCCTTATGTTTATTAATTGTTATAGTTTGTAAATTAAAATGTTTAAGTCATAAGCTAAAAAAGAAATTATTATCATTTAAATCAATCTCAATTAAATCTTCCAATTGCTATAAAGATTCCTTAAAACTGATCAGCTTTCGAGTTTTTGAGAATTGAAAGATTGGTTGATCGATTGATTCCTCATGTTTTCTCAAAAATACCGGAAGATATCGGAATGCGAAAAACTGCAGATTGTACCCAGTAACATTTTCTATTGCTCTGATAAATTTAGTGTTTGATAGCAACCGTTTTTGAGCCTATATTGCGAAGAAACAGACAGGTAGACAAAAGGCAATTTTCTTTACATGTTATTTTTTACTACCACGTCATTGAAACAATCGAATGAATTTAGAAATAAGTGTTTTATCTGAAAATCATAGACATTCCAATTTTATACATATATGTTGAGATATACTCTATAATTTGATCTATGTATGCCTACGATATTGCACAGGTGATGATTTCATATTTTTTTAAAAACTATAACATATTCATCAAATTTAATACAGATTTGACAAAGCACGCTCTTTCGAAATAAACCTTTAAATATATATTTAATATATACAATTATTTTCAGATTTTGGACGTTCAAACAGAAATAAATTGTCCAAAAATTTCTTATTTTCAGCCCGTGATAACAAATCAGGCTCTACAATTTATTTGACAAAAACTTTTTATTTATTATTTATCAGTAGACTCTTTCGCAAGTAGATTCTTTACAAGGAAACTTTATCCCTACAACACACTAATTAAAGGAGCCACATTTAAACGCCTTTATTTTATTTTATTTTTTCACTTAGTTTATTCTTCATCGGGCGATGCTGGTAAAATTACAGATTTATGACT
This sequence comes from Maratus speciosus, assembly GCA_963932465.1. NCBI lineage: Eukaryota > Metazoa > Arthropoda > Arachnida > Araneae > Salticidae > Maratus > Maratus speciosus. The sequence continues at coordinate 383,537,859 of OZ010796.1, forward strand.
CTGCCGCTTGGGCCGCCTTCCAAATGTCAGAGGATTCTCTGGACGTTCGAGGTCATACATAATTTATCAGGCACCGTCTTTGATCTATAACTACTGTCAGAAATGGGGGAAAGCCCATAAATTTGAACCCACGTTGGATTTTAAGGATAAGTGTCGAGAAGATATGAGGGGAACAAAATCCTGAAAACTTGCTCTGTTAAATTTTTGTTTAGGAGGAGGTATGGGCTCTGTTCCTTAGTTCAGGAACTTCCTGCATTACAATTGCTGACTTGTGTGGCATAAAATATGTAATCTAATTTTAATGTTTTCATACCTTTAGAATAATTTGAAATTTTTGCAATCATTTCACTGTTTTCTATACAGTTTACATTTGACTGGACATAAAATACCGTGTTTACTCGCGTAATAGTCGCACCTTTTTTGCCAATTTTTCATTGTGAAAAACTAGGTGCGACTATTATGCGGGGAAATCTACGACACAATATTCACTCTAATGCTAAAACATTACCGGTATATAAAAGAAAACACATTATAATAAAATTAGTAATTTACCAAATATTTCCAGATTATGTGCTATTTATTAACATCCATTCTTCTTTTTATGGTAATATTTTTATAGGCATAAAATTTACAAATAACCTTTGTGAAAATTTAGACAAAAAATTCTCATAATAAATCACTTTCACTGAGAGTGAAGTATCACGATTGTAATGTGAATCAGTGTCTGAAAAACCTCCTTCATTCCATAAAATGTCATCTTCGCTTCCGTCCAAAAGTTGGAGATACTTGTCTTCTCAAAAAATTTTGAAATTATATCGCTTGTTATTAAAGTTAATTTTGGCGATTTTTTTTTGCTTCAAAACGGGGGTACGACTATTACGCGAGTAAACACGGTAATCTCAACATCAAAAACTCACTGATTTTAACAGCATATAAATAAAATTCAGCTATTACAATACTTGCATATTTTTATTCCAAACACAGCCATTTTTAATTCTTCTTCTTCTTTTTAATATTATGTTTAAGAAAATTCAACACACTTTCTCTACTGCATGCGTTTCAATTTTGGCTGAATACAGAATATTTATCATGTTGGGGGAAATTACAGTATAACTTCATGCATTTTGAGTGATTAAAACAAAACAAAACAAAAGATATTTTTTTACTGTTACTATACAAGTTGTATTTATAATTTGGTAAAAAATAACCTCCATCTTGAAAACTTATTGATTTTCATGACATTTAAATTAAATTAAATCACTGGAAAATTAGTATCTTACAGCAATAATAGCCAGTTATAGGTGCAGTTTTACAAATACTACAAATACATTAAAATAGCAAATTTGACTGAATACAGAATAATTATCACGTTGCATACACTCTCAGAAATACTTTCTTCAATTCGCGGAAATTTCCTGGGCGCAGTGCTGCCAGGAATTTTTCCGTTGACGAATATCCTTTTTTTCTCTCCTTTATAGGAGGTAAATATCCGTCAACTGAAGAGAGCTGGGAAAAAATAAAAGCTGCTGGCCTTAGATTCGAAACAGGCGTCTTAGCATTGCGAGACGAACACGCTAATCACCGGTCTACAGTTGTACAGAAGCGAAACACTTTAAAGTAAATATGTTTGCTTCAGATGGGTATATCTTGATCAATTTCTTTAAAAAGATTTTAATTTTTAAGTTAATTTCGGGAAGCTTTCGTCTTTTAATGAGAGTGTGGCTGTGGTTTTAATACTTTAGTATAAATATAGGATAAACATATGAATTATATATTTTTTTAAGTAGATTGCTAGATGTAAAATATGAATATTATATTTTTATTCCATAAGATTTTTTTTTTTTTTTGTGTGTGTGTGTGTGTGTGTGTGTGTGTGTGTGTGTGTGTGTAATATCGATTTTTTTGCATTTAATATTTTAATTAAAATATCTTTTAAATGTGTTCTTTTAAAATATATTTTAAATTCGAATATTTATTTACAGTCCTCCCCACTTAATCGGGTCACGGATTATCGAATACCCCGCTTATTCGAATAGAATCCTCCGGAACCGAATTTATTCCCATTGGTTCTATGTTATTTTTCCCCGCTTAAACCAAGTACCTTTTACGAACGTCCCTGCTTAATCGAATAACAACTGTGACCGATGTTTGAAAATAAGCGCAGAAAGCATGTTTTAGCTGGAATTTCCTTCCACCTTTTGTCAATTTCGGTTCCTTTACGCTGGAAACAAATTTTCAGTTCTTCCTGCAATGATTTCGGCTGGTAGGTGTATAATGGACAAGTCAAATGATTTCCTCACCTTGATGTACCCACCATCACTTCTTGCTGTTAACCAGGCTTTAATGGATATGCGGTGTCACTTCGAGACTCGAAATGGTAGTTGCGATATTTTGCACTCATTCGAAAATAACTCGATATTTACTCCTTTAAAATTCGACTTTAACAAACCACTTTGAACGATTTTTTAAGGCAGTATAATTAACGTAAATTAGAAGTAGCAAAGTTTTGACTAAATTCAAACGAGCTGCATTAAGTGTGATGTAAGCCATATAAATGTATGTACTGACATTAAATTAATACGTATTTACTTTATATTGGCATTTGTATTTATTTTAGTTTATGTTATTCTATTAACAATTCATTATGCTGTTAATTAAATATACCGTAGATGGTTATTTTGCCTTTTTATTACACATTAAATATTACAGTTCTGAATACCCGTTTAATCAAATATCCCGCTTAATCGACTATTATTTCCGGAACCGTCGATATTCGTTTAAACGGTGACGATTGTATAAACAACTTCATAAATTCAACTTTATTTAACTTTATTCAACTTTAAAAAATAAATTGTGCGTACTTTTGAATGAATGAGAAAGGTAATTGTTATTTATTTTTAAATTCGAAAACTTTTTTTTTTTTTAATTAAATTAGAAATTTTAATGTATAGAATTTTTGGTTTATCATTTTTAAAATAAATTCGTATTTAATATTAATAAAACCAATACACATGCGTGACGGGAATGAACGGAATTTCTCTCTCTTTTTCAGATTTTCGCAAAGAATTCACGGATAAAACACGTTTTATAGGAGTACGAAAATTAATTGTTAAAAACTGAGGAATAATTTAGTGATTAAAGACGAGGTTTTCTGACAGTAACTATTAGATAAACAAGTATTGATAAAGAAAGAATTCGATAATTTAGTATGTTACATGAACACTGTGAAAAAAATCCGTCAATATACACAAATTTTCCGTAAAAATTTACGGAATAGTTTCATTTTTCTAAGAAAACAGTACAATTTCCGTAATTGATATTTTGAGATTATAAATCCGTATAAATCCAGTAGGTTTTCTCTAAATTTTAAGGAATATTACTGTATTGCTTTGAAAACAGTACAAGTTCCGCAAATAATGGTTTGAACTAGTTGCTTTTGTTTAAAAAGCAAAATAATTAATCATTGTATATACTTGTCTTACAGTGATATTATTTTTATTGAAATCCCATTATTGACTAAATATGGCTCTATATTGAAAATATATTCAATGATTTTCCAATGATCGCTAAATAGTATGTTTTACATGAGTATTATTACATGAGTATATTATTATATTATGAGTATTAACGTGTTTGTACGATATTTTAAAAAATTGAAATTTTATTAATATCTTTTTAAGTTTGAGATCGTTAAAAAGGAAAAGGTTACAGTTTATTTTTCATCAAGATTTTAAAATAATGTTTGACTTATTTATAGCAAGCTGTTAACATATATTTTAAAGTTTCTGTTAGGATGTTTTAAAAGGAAAAAATCTGTTTTTAATTTTAATATTTTTTAATCTATTCACTTTAACAGATTCGCACATAAAATTTAAAACATATCTGAAATATAATAATCAAATGATTATAAAATTGATGTAATAAGCAATAAAGGAAATTTATTTTAATACCATGTAGTAATTATTTTTATTTGAGTTTACAGTAGGTCATGTGACAAATAATTTGGAAAATTTGAAAAAAGTACATGTTTGAAAAAAATATGTTGGTATTCTTGCAAAACTAAATGAATAAACAAATAAATAAAAATAACATTAAAATAAAATTTTAAAAATCTTGCGAAAAAGAAGCAGTCATTACTCTTCCTACATTCTTTCATACCTGTAATATTTTAAAGAGTAAATTTTATCTTTTATAAAGCATGAAACTAAAAAGCTAAATATTCAAAATTATAGGGAGAAAATCTGTAAATTAATCAGAATTGAATTCTTAAAATATTCTCAATTGCAAAATATTATCTCTACGAAAATACCTTCCTTGTTTAACATGTTAGCCTTTGCTTTATAAAAGACATCTGAAATAAGTAACGATACAGTCCTCCCCATTTAATCGGGTCACGGATAATCGAAATTCCCGCTTATTCGAATAGAATCCTTCGGAACCGAATTTATTCACATTGGTTCTATGTTATTTCCCCCCGCTTAATCGAATAACAACTGTGTGACCGATGCTTGAAAATAGTGGAACTTCCTTCCACTTTTTGTCCTTTTCGGTTCCTTTAGGCTTAAAACAAATTTTCAGTTCTTCCTGCAATGATTTCGGCCAGCAGGTGTTTAATAGACAGGTCAAATGATTTCCCACCTTGATCTCCCCACCATCACTTCTTGCTGTTAACCAGGCTTTAATGGCAATGCACCGTCACTCGAGATGGTAGTTGTAATATTTTGCACTCATTCGAAAAATAACTCGGTATTTATTCCTTTAAAATTCCACTTAAACAAACAACTTTCAACGATTTTTTTAAGGCAGTATAAGTAACGTAAATTATAGGTAGCAAAGTTTTGACTAAATTCAAACGAGCTGCATTAAGTGTGATGTAAACCATATAAATGTATGTATTGACATTAAATTAATACATATTTACTTTATATTAGCATTTGTATTTATTTTAGTTTATGTTATTCTATTAACGATTTATTATGCTGTTAATTAAATATACCGTAGATGGTTATTTTGCCTTTTTATTACGCATTAAATATTGCAGTTACGATTTCCCGTTTAATCAAATACCCCGCTTAATCGAATATTATTTCTGGAACCCTCAATATTCGTTTAAACGGAGACGACTGAATTTGAGCACGTAATTTGTGAAGCCGTGGCGTAATCGTGAAGGGCACTAATCTGGAACAGGACAGTTCTTTATTTCGAATCCTGTCAGGGTAAGTGTTGTTGATTTGATGTTGTTTGAATTAAATTGTGATTCTAACCTTGATGCAAATGTGTCCTTGAAAAGCGAAGTGTCAAATTCATAAATATGTAAGTTTCTCCTTGAAAAATTATTATATTTTGTCTTTGAGACGGAAATTTTTAAATACGGAAATATGAAAAAACCGGAAAAAATGTGAAAAAATGGATTTTTTTTTTTAGAATTTACGGAAATAGTACTGGCATCTCGATTACCAGTATAATTTCCGTATTTTAACACAATTTTTTTTATAGCGAAGTTACAACTTCAGTATGTGACATTAAAATACATTATGCACACATTCACACAAGAAAAAAAATCGACTTCGAGCTTTTCTTCATTTAGAGGTGAAATAACACAATCGCCTAAAATTCTTTAACTTGTCTGGAACATATATTAGCATTTTATAAAGATCTTTTACTGCGACATAAATAAACAAAAGTATTTCACTTTAATGCGTAAATCAATTGAAAGAAAGTGGTAAAATAACGAAAAATATCGAGATACTGGTTAGGTTTTGCACTGGAATTTCATTTTATTGAATAGATGAAACGTATTCTTTTAAAAAATATTTATCATTATAAATTGCTAAAAAGTTGACATATGATTTTAACATTTAACATTATTTCATTTGTATACATGTCCAATTACAGTAAAGTAACTTTATTTTTTACCGAAGTGTGATTATTTATATTACTGCATTATAAGTTATGTTTAATATAAAATTTGTAATGTACATATACATATATATATATATATATATATATATATATATATATATATATAATATATATTTATGTTTACAAATTGTTAAATAACTGTTAAATTTACACTCTTAAAATGCTTTGAATTAACCTTTTCGTCTATGACAATCGAATAATACTACACGTCTTTACATTTACTATTATTCTTACAATAACTATTGTTATTTTTGGCATATGTTAATGATAATATGCGTCTTTATATTTTACTATTATGACTTTATTCATCTTTAGAATTTGGTAACAATATAAGAGACTGCACGCTTAAAGCTTCATACATCATTGCTGGGACTTTTGTTTCAAATACGTGTTTCATTCTTTTAAAATTAAATATGAGGTCTCTGAACATGTAATGTCCGAAACAATAATTTATAATGAAAGAATCAAGGAATACTGGAAGGTTGTAATGTCCATTTAATCCCGTTGAAATAACAATTTCCATTGCCTATTGTCATATTAATAGTGCGAAAAGTGACTATTGACCACTTCATATTTTAATAAAACTTAATTTTTTGCCATTTTGAAAGCAACTTTTAATATTTTTAACTGAAATTAATTTTATTTCAGAAAGCAGGGGGGGGGGGGGGGAATTGGACAAAAAAGGGGGAGGGGTAAGAGATTTCCCGCTTCTCTAATTTAGCAATTATTAAAATATGTAATTTTGAAAATTTAATGAAAATATTAATTCGCCAACATTTTTTAATTAAATTTCTTTGAAAATATTAGTTTCAAATACTAAGGTGGAGTAAAGGACCGATTCTCGGTAAAAATTCATTATTACATGCAGTGTTTTATTCGATATTCTCTCCGAGAAATATTTAGAATAATACCATTAGAGAATATTCCCATTTCACTAACTTAGCATCTATTAAAATATGCTGAGCATTTAAGGAATCTTTAATACATCAATATATATATATGCATATATTTACAATTAAATTAAGGAGGTGCAAAGAGACAATTTTTCGGAAAACAATATTTCTTATATGTAATGTTTTGATAGATATTCCCCGCAGTTTCCCGCATGCTTATTATACAAATATACCATTGGCATTACATACTTGGCGAGCTTCTCTGCCTTACAACCCTATTGTTTAGCCATCAGTTCTCCAAGCAAAACAAATAATCTTCCTTAGCTTGCCTTCGCTCAGCCATGTTTTATGACCCAATCTGTAATTTTACGTTTAGAAAGAAAATAAAATGAAAAGCAATTGCTTAAAGTACAGTACTGTCACTATTACCGTCAATCACATGTTCGTAAATTACAAATAAAACAACTTATGTGATCGTATTAACAATGCTAACACAGATTTTTTTACTGCGATTGAAGCTTTTTTTAGATAATGCTAACACACACACACACACACACACACAAAAAAAAAAAAAAAAAAAAAAAAAAAAAATGTAGTTCTTCGCTGAGCGTTTTATGTATTTTATACGATTTATAAGCTTTATTAGTGAACGCATGCAGTTTTTGAAACGTATAATAATGTATCCAACGCATTATGACTACTTCATAGAATGATTTTTCAAATAAATAATTGAAATGCACGTGAATTATTTATAGGGTAAAAAGTTCTTTTCCACTATTTTAACTCTGCTTTAAATATGACGATTATTTATAGTTATGCATACATTTAATTTACATTTATTATATTATATTTATTTATTATTTATTTACCTAATCAGTTTACACATCTAATTTCATTTCAGACACGTACGGCTGAAATTTATCAAAATGAAATTGTCATAATTTGGTAAGATTTCGTTATAGAAGAATTAAAATTTTAATGTTTTACTTGTTAGGGCACGGTGGAAATTTCACAAAATATAACCTACAGGAGCCAGGGACCGTATAAAGATTTTAATTTAAAAAATTTTAATAAAATAATTATTTTAATCTAAAGGGATATTCATATGACAAAGAACCATTACTGCAATCGGAAATGTACTTCTAAACATAATGGTTTCGGAAAGCTGTTGGTAAACGATAAGGAAAGGTACACCTTATAGCAGGCACGGCGAACCTTTTAACGAACGCGTGCCAAAAATTCACAAACAATTTCTATCGACAATGTAACGTGCCAGATCTTTACATAAAATAATTTGGCAGCGCACTGTGTTTATACAGAACACTAGTTAGAAAATCAGTTGCTTTCATGCAGTATTAATTAATAGTTAAAAAATATTAAAAGTCAAAATGCGATTTCTCTGTATATTGGATTCAGCCATTAAATTTATGAAATTTCAATTCCTAAATATGATTCATTTATGTGGTACGTACTTTAATTAAAGGGAAAAAAATACGAATTTTTATTTTAATAATTTTTGACTTCTTATTAATGCAACATCTCAGTTATAATTATCGAAGTTGCATTAAGTAATAAAATTATATTGTATTAAAGAATTTAATGTTGTTGTTGGAGAATATTTTATACTTAGTACATATTTTGTTATTTTTATAAATATAATACATAACTTAATTGGGTCCATTTGCCATTTTATTGCAATGACTCTCTAATGAAATTCCCTTATAGCCTTTTTAAATTCATATAAAAAGGCAAAATACATGTCGTAAACGCTGCATAGCATCACAAGAAAATAAAGTTACCTTGATGAGTCAATTCATGCAAAAATATTTTCATTCTTTGTGTGTCTGTCCGCATGGAGAACATTTTAAGTAAAACAGAAAAAAAAAAATAATTTTATCTGTACAATGATTATCAAATTTAATTTTTTTCGAGTGCCTGAAAAATTGTCTTACGTGGCAACTTTGGCACGCTTGCCATGGGTTCGCCATCCCTGCCCTGTAGTATTATATGCATGTATAATTGAGTTATGAATAAAGAGGAGGAGACAGAAAGTCTAGAGTCCACCGGCTTCAAGTAAAGTAACTGAGGAGGTAGTCACAAGATGGCGACTGTTGTTTGTTTACATTTGATCAGGGCCCGATCGCCAAAGCAAACTTCCACCAGGAAAAACTGATAGAAATTTTTTGCTTTATTTATGACATAAATTCTGTATGAATAAGGCTTTTAAATAAAGTAATTTTTTTATTAAAATTTACTGGTTGAAGCGTGGTGGTAATCAAATTCACTGACATTGACCGAAAAATTGATTAGGCTGTCACAATATGGCGAAACCAGAGGGTTTAACTACCGCCGGAGCAAAATTCCCAGCAGTAAAAATTAATAGATATTTTTGCCTTAATTATGACTGCATGATTTTGCATGAATAACACTTTTAAAAAAGGAGTAATTTTCTATTCAAATTTACTGGTGGAAGTTTGCCCAGGCTTTAATCAGACCCCCGTGAAACCAGTTAGAGTTAAGGCTTCACCATTTTGAGGCTATTTCAACCCCTCTTTATTCATAGTTCCATGGTATGTATGGCTGTGTGTGTGTGTTTGTGTAGTTATTGCGTATATGTATTATTAGGATCAAAAAGTTCGGAAACTGCTTTATTTTTGCTGCCAATTTAGCGCGACCGTTTCAAAAATACCTATTAGGCTTTTCGAATAGTATTTTTATTTTATTTAATTACGGGATGTCATTAGATAAAGCAATGATTACTATTAGAAAATTTTGCTAGGTGTATGGAAAAATATAACGCTTTATTAAATTGACAACACTGATTAGCATGACATCTGAACATTTTGATCTTACTAACACCGTTATTCACCAAAGAAATGCCACACCCACACTATATAGCTTAATAAAAAAATAAATATCGTAAACGACCCAGTGTATGCGCTGTACTTGTCAGAATATGTTTAGTAAATTAGTAAAATTTGTAAACACTATACTCGAATACTTTAAAACGATGTTGCTAATGACATTTATTTAGTTTTAATCAAATTTTAAAGTTGTAAAATTTTATATCTAATTTATTTATTTATTAAAGAGAAATCAGTTCATATTTATAACTAATCTAGAGTGCAAAAACTTTAACGTAAAGGCTTATTTTTTATTTTTTAACTTGTGCTCGGAAGCGCCGAGGCGTTTCTCCTCAAATTATGGTATAGCCATCCCATATGGAAAATTTTCAAACCACTGTCATTACGAAGCATAAATTTCTAAAATCCACCGTATAACGAAACATCAGTGAATATTGAAGGAGTGAATCCTTCTACTATAGTAAAAGAACATGCAAACACTACAACAGCAGAAGCAAGACCTATTTTAAAACGCTTTTTTGCGATTTGACGGGGTTATTTTTAATTATTTATTTGTGCTTTATACAATATCTTTGCAGAGGATTTTTTAAGTATTAATTTTGTCCTTTATTTACTGTTTCACAAACAAGACAGCATATGTTAAATGAACTCCTTCCAAACGCCACACGTAAAAAGGCTGTTTCAAGTTTTTTGTTTTATTTCAGATTCCCGATGTTTTTTACATAATGCTTTTGTTAATGCAACAGATTTTTCTTGCTTAAGTTGAATAAAATGAAACTGTAACTGCGGGCAGGAGGGATAAACAGCATATAGGTCTCCCATAATGCGGATAAAAATAAACACTATACTAATAAAAATATAAAAATATATCGATATATTAAATAACTTCAAAAGTAATTCGTTTAACTTAAAAATTGTTTAAGTCTTTCGAAAATTTTATTTAATTTAGTGTAAAAAACGTTGAATATGTTGATTCCTTTCTTTAAACAATGGCAACATTTTAATAAAGATAATTGATTTAATATTAAAACTAATTATATTAAATATAAATTTTAACTAAACGCGCAGCTGGCAAATGCTGCACATGAAACTGAGTAAGATTCACAGAGAGAATGAAAGACTTTTATTATTTGGGAGGCAAGTTTCATATTTTATATCTAGCACAAAAGATAAATTTTTGTATTAAACACATAATATTTAATAAATCCTCCCTTCGCCCCCCTTTGTTTTACTTTATTATTATTGCTAACTTAACTTCCAAGCGGAAATTAATTTCAGCACTGCGTATTTAACATATGTAAGATTGTTGCCTAATTTAAATTGTTAATTTAATTTAAACAAGAAATATTAACTATTATTCTAAAATTAAATTCTAATCGCAATTCTTACACTTGCCAAGTTTAATATATATATATATATATATATATATATATATATATATATATATATATATATTGAAAAAGCGACCATGTGTGCTAAATAATTTTCTTCCTACTTCTGAAACTACACCATAAAACACACACCATAACACCTTGGGTTTATAAGAAAGGGAAATTTTTAAATATTTCAGTATATTTTGCTTTTTAAGTGCAATCATACATATTTTTATCTTTTAAACAGCAAATTTCCATGATTTTTATACTATGTTACTTTTTCTTTTCGTCAGTCTTTCGTTTTAAAGATACCAGAAATATTCATATCCCGAACATGCTTCATACTTGATAGGCGCACAAAGAAAGTAATAATGTATGAACAGAAATCTAAGTAATCGTCGAAAACAATCTATTATTTTAAAGTTCTATTATCACAGACATTTTATAATTTGCTTACAGTTTCAGATCATTCTCAATGCAAATAAATATTCGGAAATATTTTTCTTTTTGCCTATTAATTAAATTTTTCTATATTTGGGGATACGCGTTTAATATTTTAAAGTTATAATAAAGGGTCGCCACAGGCGACTATTTTTTAATTCTATCTCGCACCACTTTCTGAAAAGAAAAAAAAAAATGACATACAGCTTGACAATATTTGCAAGAGAAATAAACTACAAAATTTATCTTTTTAAAGTAGTGGTGCGAATAGAATAGAAAAATAGTCTCCTGTAACCGCCCTGATAATCAGAGCTGCGGAGTTGGTGGAAAAAATGGACGACTCCGACTCCGACTCTTTCACTCAAAAATGGGCCGACTCCGACAATGCAGACATGCTTGTAAAAGGGACGACTCCGACTCCGGGAATTTTAACAGATCCGATTCCAACTCCAACTCTTTCGCTCAAAAATGGACCCGACTCTGACTCCTCAGCCCTGCTGATAATACATAAAAGAGAAAACTTCCTTTTAAAAAAATGGATATCCATGAATTTATTTATTTATTATTATTTTGTAACTGTTATCATAACTGTCAAGTGGAAAATCCCGTAAGTTTTTTCCATAATATAACCATTAACTGTAAAAAATATATATATATGCAAATTATTAAACTTAATTTAATTAGAGAAGTGTTCCTGATTAATATGCTTAAAAAATCACCGCATCCGCTAAATAATTTCATTCGCATTTATGAAATTGTGCATGCAATATATTATAAAAATTACAATATTATAAAATGGCAACATTTAAAAATATTTCAGCAATTCTGTCTGTTATATGCAATAATATATTCAATAAAACCTCCATAATGGACACTTTCCTATTAAAACTTGTATTTAGGGAACATTTTTTAATCCCCATCACAGATTATTTGATTTCTTTTACCTCTAAAAAGTGGGCAAATTTCACGTTTCCGAAGTTTATGCTATTTAGAGGTTTTAGTGTATTATTATTTTGAAAGCATAAAAAATTCATAATTTTTATATTATGTTACTATTGTCAATAATTGCGACCTCCCCTACAGTGAACCACTCTATTTTCGCCGATCTTTATAAAGATAGGCTAGTCATATCTTGGACATGCTTCATATCAGATACACGCACAAAGAAAGCAATCATGTATGAATAGAAATCTAAGTAATCTTTGAAACAATCTATTTGTTTGTAATTCTATTATCTCAGACCCCTTATCATTTGTTTATAGTTTTACATCATTCTGAATACAGATAAATTTTGGGAAATATTCTTTCAGGCCATTAATATAACAAATGACTCTCCCCTGTCAAATTTATCCCATCTCCTCTCCCATTCTATTATTCAGTTTAGAGTGAAAAGGAAATGGGAATTCGAAATGCAAATTTATGCACATACATTTACATGCGTAAATTTCGAAGTTGCCGAGAGAGGGAGCCACGTGGGCTAAATATCTTTCATATTATAGCAAATGGAAGAACTCTGAAAGAAAACAATTAAAAAATGCATAAATCTGACTTATGATCCATTTAAAATGCCATTGAGGCATTAACGTTGTCCTTTCGCCTTTGAATTGTAAATTAGGACTTAAGGAATGGGAAGATAAATATCTGATTTATTCCTTAAATATTCCATCGTCAAAATGTAATCCTGAATTATAACTGAAAAGTATTTTATTTTGAGTTTAAATTATGAGGGTTTTTTTTTTTTTTCCTGTCACCTTTTTTAGGCTACTTTTTGTTTTATTACACAGTCGTACCTCGGAAGAAAGGGAAAAAATATTGGAATAACACAAATGAGCTTTAATACTTTATTATATCTTATACTTTAAAGAAAATTATTTTATTTTGGAATTTAAATGATGGGACTACCGTTTTATTCTGTCACTTTTGCAAGTTTTGTTAAGTTTATTTGCTTGTAATTTGTTTGATAAGTTAGGCTAATTTCTATTTCATATTACGTTCGAGCCTCCACAAAACGGGGAAAAAAACTGAAAAGGCACAAATGAGTTTCTCAATACTTTATTATTTTTTAATGCTTTACAGAAGATTATTTTATTTCGGTGTTTCAAAGATGAGATTAATGTTTCATTCAGTTTTCTTTGTAAGGCCGCTTGTTGTTTCCTACTACGTTTGAGCCTCGAACTAAAAAATGAAGAAAGAAAAGAAAAGTTATAAAATAGTGAAAACACAGAAATGAGCATTGTAATAATTTATTATATTTTCTACTTTAAATAAAGCAATTTTATTCGGAATTTAAGTGATGATATTTATGTTTCACATTGTTACATTTGTAAAGATACTTTTTATTTTCTGGTACGTCTGAGCCTCAAATTACACACACATACACACACATGTATGAACACGTATAAATACAGTTAAAACTCCAGTTATGAAATTTAACACTAATCACACACCATAATTAAAAACCAAACAACAATAATACAAATAAACTTCAAAATAAACCATCATAAACAATACTCTTAACCCTTTGAGGGGCAAGCAATTGCGTTTGTGTAATCCTTTATTCCCACCGGAAATTAAGAAAAAATTTATTTCAAAATAAGGAAAAGCAATGTTTCAGCTGTTTCCCCCCAATGTTATAAAAGTAAAACTTAATTCAAATTTTCTGGTGCAAATCTTAATTAAACTTAGGTGGGATATAATATACCCCACCGCCTCTCAAGGTGTTATTGAAGACATTAATGTTGTTTTCTGGTTTTGTTCTGCTGTTTGGTTATATCAAAAAGAAGAACAAAACCAGAAAACAAAAACCAGAAGACGGGCGGCATGGCTCACGACATGCACAGCAGGTTTAAATTAAGATTTTGTGGATGCTAAAAATTAAAAATTTGTAATTAATGTGATACATAAATTTTCAGGGTTTTATAAATATTACTATTGTTATTTTATTTTATTTAAAAACTTACTCATGAACATTATTTTTAATTCTTATTTTTGCCAAAAATACATTATTTGTTTTCTACTACCTCTTAATATATATATATATATATATATATATATATATATATATATATATATAGATAGATAGATAGATAGATAGATAGCACGCTTTAGTGTTTTAATAATTTATTACTTTTCTCGCTTCACACAAAGCAGAGTAAGAATTTCGTTAAAATGTCTTTATTAATGTCAAAGTTATGAACAAAAGTCTGAATTTAGACCAGAGTGAAGTTTCCTGCATTTCGAAAAAATACGTGGATTGCGACCCTAGTTCCTCTATTAAAAAAATATTTGTTGTAATAATGCTGATAAATAATAATAATAAATAAATGTAATAATAAGTTAATGCTGAAATTAATTAATGTGATACATAAATTTTCAGGATTTTATAAATATTACTATTGTTATTTTATTTTATTTAAAAACTTACTCATGAATATTATTTTTAATTCTTATTTTTGCCAAAAATACATTATATATATATATATATATATATATATAAATAGATAGATAGCACGCTTTAGTGTTTTAATAATTTATTACTTTTCGAGCTTCACAGAAAGCAGGGTAAGAATTTCGTTAAAATGTCTTTATTAATGTCAAAGTTATGAACAAAAGTCTGAATTTAGACCAGAGTGAAGTATCCTGCATTTCGCAAAAATACGTGGATTGCGACCCTAGTTCCTCTATTAAAAAAATATTTGTTGTAATAATGCTGATAAATAATAATAATAAATAAATGTAATAATAAATTAATGCTGAAATTAATTAATGTGATACATAAATTTTCAGGATTTTATAAATATTACTATTGTTATTTTATTTTATTTTATTTAGAAAACGTACTCATTAATATTATTTTTAATTCTTGTTTTTGCCAAAAATACATTATTTGTTTTGCTCTATCGCTTAAAATTTGTAACCCTGATACAGAGACATCATCCTGTATATTTAGAATTCATGCAAATTACAGATAATTATAATAACTAAAACTTTTTTTGCTGTCTTCATTATTATTAGTAGTAGTATCTATATGAAATTATTTCCAGAATTATAACTTTCCTACTGTCTTATCGTATATTGATTAAACTTTTTTTCCTTTTTGAGATAACACTACGCAACAAATTTTAAATCTCTTTTATCAATCGGTTGACTGAGAATAAAACGAAAATAAAAATGTTAATTTAGGCATACGTTTGAATCATTTGCTTAACTGAATCAAAGGTTATAGAACATAAGTTATTCAATTAGACGATACGTGTTGTACATAAAATGCTACCTGATTAGGATTAATATGCTCACATTTTAACCGTTCGAGGGGCAGACAATTGTGTTTCTGTAATGTGGAGGTTACACCAGAATTTTCTAAAAATTTAATTTGATTGGTTGGTTGATAGGGGTTTTACAGTATAAAGTCCTTTTTGGGACATGCTACGACAATATAAAGAAATAAATAAATACAATTTATCATTATTATTATTTTATTATTATTATTTTATTTTTGTTATTTTATTATTATTATTATTTAAAATTTTATTTCAAAATGAGGTATTATAATTTTACAGCCTTCTTTTTCACCAAAGTTATAAAAACAAAATTTTATTAAAATATTCTGGTATAAATCATGATTAACATTAGGTGGGATAAAATATATCCCACCACGCTACAAGGGGTTAAAAGTTATTGTTATCGTAACAGGTCATTTAATAATAGCATACAGAAGACACGATTTCGATCGATAACGCATTACAGCTATATGTGATCTGAATAATTTTAACTCTAATCTATACATGTATAATTTTGTTTTCTTGTAAAACATACATTCTTATTATCATCTAAGAAATTCACATGGTCTTATTTTTTTTTTAGATAAATACCGAAAAATGTTTCTTTATTTTACCAGTCAAAAGTAATGTTCATGTACAATGTATAAATATAAACAGTTTCATTGATATATATTAAGTATATCATTTGCGAAAGATATTGATCCACATGTAAGAAAGATGAAATATAGACATGAATAAACTAACATTAATATTTAATAAATGAAGATAGAGTTCCATTTCCTGAGAGTAAATTTTCATCTTCATGTCTCTTTCTTTGTCAAAATATGTCATTCCTGTCTGATTTCGAAGATGGCTATACTCATATTTCTATGGCGGTAATGCATATACATTTTTCTTCCATGCATTTTTATTTGCCTACGTGGATCATCTTCTACCATTTTCCTCCGTATATTCAAAGGAAAAATGTCGAAAATCATAGAAAATGCAGGACTGCAGCATTTTTATATGATCAAAAACTCAGTTGAAGAAATCCACTTAGTATTCCCGTCTCAGGAAATGGTGGAGATGTGTAACTGACAGTGAATGCTGACATAGGAGGAAAATTTTTCAAACTCTTTTCGAAACGTGGATATTTTTTTTCACACAATGGAAATTTCTATAAGAACTGTTTCACTGTTTCTATCTGCATATTCTTGCATCAAACAATATTAAACGAACCGCACTAGTTAAACTGCATTTGTTTTGAACTTATTTTTGTCTTTTTAATACTTTAAGTTAGGCTTTCTTAACGGGTTAACCCTTTCAAGGGCGGTGGTATGCTTACTAAACCACTTAATTTTAATTCCCAAGTGCCACAAGGGCACCAGAATTATTGTATTTTTTTTTTCGTTTGTTATGTATGTAGGAAAACAGCTTCTTACTTACAAATAAATTTGTACGCAAATTCCAGTGTCATTCATTCATTTCAACATTTTAGCAATGTAAGTGCTTTGCCGCTGAAAGGGTTAACTCATTTGCATCATTAGCATGCATTTTAGGAATTTCTATTTTGTTCAGAAATTCCGAAATCATACCAGAAATTCTCAATTGTAATTCTGGTTTTATTTAATGGCAGACATTCGTGATAACATAAAGTAAAATCTTTTATTTCTGAATTTCCGGTATGGATTCGGAATATTTAAACAAAAAGGAAATTCCTGTAATGGACGCACATATGCTCTAATGATGCAAATGAGTTAACTAATCCTTTTATTTGAATTTTCTAAAATATTATGTATTTTTCATAAAAGCAATAGGCATTAAAAATAAAATCTACCAATATTTTCCAAAAAAATTTGTATTTTTTCTATGCTAATTTCTTTATTTTTTGTTTACTTTTTTATTTATTTTTGACATAATGCACATAGGCTTTTCAGTTTAGCCAAAAAAGTGTCCATATTCTGATGATACGAATTATCTCGTGAAAAATTAACGTATAATCGAGTTAATTTGAAGTAATTGGGTAAGTTGTAAGATATAAATGATTTCTTACTTGGCTTTCCGGTTTAGGAGATGCATAACTGACAGATTGAATACTGACATAGTAGAAAAATTTTCTAAGACATTCTGAAAAATCTGGATGTATTTTTCACACAGAGTGGAAATTTCTCTTAGAACTGTTTCTCTATATATTTTTGTATCTAAACAAAATGGAATAAAAATTAACACTTAAATGCACAGTGATGTAAATCTGCATCACTTTTTATTTAACTTTTAATAAATAAATTAAGTTCTTAGCAACCACAATATTTATATAGAAATATTAATCCTATAAAAATTACAAAAATATACTGCTAAATAAAGTTAAAAATCTATCTTAAAATTTCTGGTGTCTAATCCTTAATATAACAATATAAAACACAATTCTAGATGAATAATTCATGCATTTAAGGGTTAACTTTAAGTTTTGACACATTTACAAATTCATTTTTTAACGGAAAGATATAAAATTGGAAAGCCTGACCATGGAAGCGATTTGGAATTTAACTGTTTTTCCATTTTTTGATCAATCAATTACCTATTGAGTTATAAGGAATTTTGTTCACGTGGCAAACACGTTTTTCGCCCGTTCTTGAGTCCCTTTTTTCCTTCGCGCGGAAATTCGGTTCAAAACGCCCACTTTGACATTATTTTTCTGGATGATCTATTGCGTTTGCAAAAAAATGAAAAAAAAAAAAAAAAAACAGCTCAATTACATAGTTTCTGAACAACAACACCAGCTAGTTTCATGCATTTTCGAACAAAAATGAATTAAAACTTATGTTAGAAAGTTGCAATTTTGGATTTGAGAACACCCTTAATAGTGCTTTTAAATACACATTTTAACCACTTAGGGTTATTTCATGTCAATTCAACCAAATTTTTTATGGTTTGTAACCCGACCCCCAGGGATTTGGATGAAACTCGGTGTATATACTAATTCTATCATGATATGAATACATCAGAAATTTTTCCTTCCTAGACGTCCCCTAGATATGGAGGGTCCAATTTGGATTTTTCTCAAATCGCACATTTCTGAGTTTGTATTTTTAGACTGCAGTTCCATTTTCAAAAGATTGTTTCTCTGGATCTAAAATGCAAATCATCTTAAAAATATCACAGCAAGTACATTAAAAGATGCAGATTTTAATAAAAAAATATTTAAAAAAATAATTTTAAATATTTAGGGCCAAAAAATTAAACCAAATTTGAAAGTTATGTTTATTTTTCCAAATTTTTGTGTTTTTACGAAAAAAGCTCTACACAAAAAGGCAAATTAAATTTCCAATTTCTTTTTGTTGTAAATAAAAGTTTACACTTTGGGCTTTCTATTTATGAAATAAAAAGGATGTCTTTCTCATGACTTATGCAAAATTTTGCCATGTTTTGGGAAACTGCACCTGTCAAGAAAAAAATCTCTGCCTAAATTTAGCTGAGGTACCTAACTAACTACTGTGGTTCATATGACTTGTTGAATATATTATTCAATGTTTCTTTCTTCCTTTCTTTTGCAAAGTAAAGTTTTTGCTTTTTTTTTCCTTCTGAGTAAAAGGGGGGGATTCTATGACTGCTGTCTATCCTCCCTCCATTAAATTTTGTGCATAATCCTTATGTTTCCATTATTTGTTCATTCATATATTTTCTTTTATTATTAGCATTTTTTTTTTTTAATTTAAACAATCCCTTAATTTTGTGTTTACAATATAACTGTAAACAAAAAATCTTTTGTTGATATAGAATAAGAAAATGCAATAATGACTTTTTACCCATCAAAATTTTCAATATGTTTTTTTCTGCGTGTGTATGTGTGTTTAAATTAAAATATTTTATTTATATTTAACATTCTTATAAAACTTTCTATCTTATTATCTTGGATAATTTTAATCATTTTAAATATGTTTTTTTATAGTTTAAATACCTTATATTTAACAAAGCCTAGTTCATTTCAACAGTATGAAACATATTTTACACCTGCCTTGTATAAACAAATTCTGACAAAGGCAGGATAAAATTATTTAGTTAAGGCAGGTGTTTTCGAATCTGTTAATCAAATTATTATTAGTCTGCTGTTTCTCATAATAGAAGGGGGATCTATTTTTCCTTGTGCTGCAAATGAAAATAATAGATGAATTTGAAGTAACTAATTATGCTGCAAAGCCGTCATGACAACTTCTGAGGGAAAAGAGAATCTTGTCTATGGCAGAAATAAGAAAAATTAAAGCCACAGCTACAGGTCCAGAAACATTTGAACTAATTGAAAAGTTTTATAATTGTAATGAATATTGAAGAATCATGACTGGAAAAAAAATGTAGTTAGCATTGCTAAGAAAGTACTATGCACAAAAGCGATTGATATTATGTGTATCTATATGAGTTGTATTCTCTTTTTAAACAGGAATTTCCAAAAAAACTTGAGAATTATAACTCTAGGTATTCAATTTTGTATTAGCAGCACTGTTCATTTAATTGAATTTGTGACAAGCTAAGTAAAATATTTGGAAAATGTTATTCCACTCTTTTATAACGAAAGCTAAATCTAATTTCCAAAAAGAAACTAAAGCAAACTTTGGCCCTCAAAAAGATATCGTTTTGTAGGATTTCAGCAAAAATTTTACTTTTCTTATTCAAGATGAGGCTTAAAGTTACCATTGGACCAAAGAAGCTGCACTTTTGATCCAACTGTTATATACACTCTATCTCTCAGTATTAGATTATCAGCAAGCAATATACACATTTTATCTTATGATATGCAACATGATGTCACTCTTGTGTGTTTAACACAGAAGGGAGTGATATCATTTGTAAAAGAGATATTTCCTGATGTAAAGAAAGTCCTTGACTTTTGTGATGGGTGCTCTTGCAATATAAAAATTGCAAATTTTCATAAACCTTTACCAAAATGAAGAGAATTTCCCCTTAAGATATTTAAATTCTGTTCTGGGAGTGGGGGGAAGGAGGGGAGATAGTCACCGATTTAATGTTTTAGATACTAAATCACGAAGATCTTCTAATATACCGATGTTTTGTTGTGTTATTATGTTTGGAGTTACAGTAAGATAGGAAAATTGACATATATATTAGAAGGTTCTCAATGTTGCTTATTCATAATAATTATAAATTTTAAATTGCACAAAAAAAGAATGTTGCAAAATAAGTCTAAGTGATACTGCAAAAGTACGTCATTTATTTCTATATTTATATTTAGTTCACTTATATTTTTGAATTTCAATCTTTTAAATATAATGTTTATTCTGATTTTTTAGCTTTAAAAATGTGCATATAATTTAACAAATTCTTTATTTGTTACAGAAAAAAATGCAACAATCTAAACCTTTAAATTATTTATAAGCAATTTTATTTAATATATTAGATTTAATTAATGATTATTTCAATTTTAATAAAAATGAAGTTTTTCTCCTAGCTTATGTAAAAATTTTGCCCTGTTTTGGGAAATTGCACCACTCAAGGGAAAAAAAAAAAAAATCTCTAATATGTCTAATTTAAACTGTGGTACCTAAATAATTACTGTGGTTCCTATGACTTGCTGAATTTATTTAATATAAGTGCTTCTTTTTTTATTTACAAAGTAAAGTTTTTGCTTTGTTTTTTCTGAGTAAAATGAGAAAAAAATCTATGATTTCAATATCTACACCCCCTCCATTAAATATTGTACATATTCTTTAGATACTACCTTTGTGAAAGTATTTATAGAAATGCTATACCATACTGAATCCAATGATAGAGGTACATTTATGTGACAAACATATGCGATAAGATTGAGAACAACAAAAATTCAGATAATGTGTGATATGTACCAACACTGCAAATATAGGCGTCTTAAATTTAGACACATAAGTGACTGAAAAAGAATTTCAGTCACTTAAGCGTCTTAATCTGAAAATTCAGACACAATAGATGTCTTAATTTAAGATACATAAGTGTCTTAGTATGATCATGGTATATACGAACCGAGAAATATGTTGGAATTATCTACGAAGTGTCTTATTTAAAACAGTAGTTGAACATTTCTTTTTTGTACTTTTCTGAACAGCCAATCAGAGCATTGATTTCCGCGCATGTCATCTATGGCTCCTTCATGATATAGAAAGAATCACATTTTAAGCGTCGCCATTGCTTGGATTAAAAGAAATGCGTAATTATGGAGTATTTATCGAATGAAAGCGTAAGTCATATTTAATTTTAAATTTTTATACCAGTAGGTTTGTATCTTATGAATATAAATTAAATAGTTTTTAAAGATTGATCTCTTTTTTTGTAGTTTAATGTTAGTTTTTTGATTTCACAAGTTGTCGTCTGTTATACCTTCTTAATGTAACGGTATCGAATATAATTGTTTTGATAATTAAATTGCAATGCTTTAATTCAGCGCGCTTGTCTCCTGTGAATAAACGAATGAGTGATAACTTGTTTAATCTTCCTTTTCGTTCCTGTGATCGGAAATATCCTAATTTGTCGTTGTCCAAAAGCAAAACGTGCAACATAAACAGATTTGAAAAGCTGAATGATTCATAGTTCCATTAAAGGGAGATAAAAACATTAAATGGAAGCCGTTTGAAACTGTATTTATTCTATGTTCTGTTTCTTCTGATTTTTACTGTTTATTGATTATAAACTCTTGCAGTTTATGTATCAGCACTTATTGTATTTTTTTGTGATTATTATTTTGGAGCTAAATATGATATTCATTTATTATTATGATATTCGGAAAAGTTTTCAGATTGAAAAAAAGCATTAATACTGTGAAAATTTTCTTTACATATCACCGTTTTTAATCATAGTACTGAAACTTTTTAAAGATTTATTCTTATGATTGATGCTTTAATTTATTATTGAAAATCGGAAATTTTGATAGTCAAAGTTTCATATTTAACATTTACCAAATTTCTAAAAACATAATAGGTATTTCTTATACTATCATTCTGTATGATTTTTTAAACATAGAACAAATGCAGAAACATTTTATTCATTAACTGCAATTTCTGTTCTTGTTTAACGGTATATTTATAAAGTATTCATTAATATTTTTTGAGTTTTTTTAAATTGGTACCTATATTATTTTTTTATTTATATGTAAGCCTTTTTCTGCTATGTTTTGTTCATGATTTTAAATTTTCAAACCTGAGAAATTTCAGAAACAATTATGAAATTTCCCTTTATTGCAATCGCATATGCAACGTTTCTGATACAAACAATTATTAGTACGAAAAAAATTAAACATGATAATTTAGGCATAAATAAAAAGTTGTTTATGCTTGATATAAAGTTTATAGATAAAACTGAAATAGTATATATTTTTAAAAGTTCATATTTACTTATATATTATATATTTTTAAGCGATTAATAATTACTTTTTTTATATTCAAAGTATTTTCAAACAACTAAAAAACAGTACATATTCTGTCATTTCTTTTCCTTTTCTTCTGTTTTCTAGGTTAATTTTTTCTTATCAAATCTGTAAAATTTATGTAACTCATATTCATAAGATACAAAGTTTACAGGAATAAAAAAATAAATATGACTTATATCCTGTTGTTCCATAACAGCTAAGGAATATGTTTAAAAGGAAAACTTTTACATATTCCACAGAATGTGTAAAATTAGACACCAAAGTTAATTTTTAATTAAACTGACAAAGCACCGCAAATGCAAAAAATATATATTACACATGTTCACTACTTACAGTGACTAAACTTGTTTATTTATATGTACTACTTGAAATGCATATTTGAGGCAAGTTTTGAAACTAGCAGTAATTATTTTCTGAATGTTATTAAATTAGAGTATTTATTTATTATTTTGTATTTATAGTTAAATAGATCTTGTGATTATCTGATCTGTGTAAAACAATGTATTTGCCAATATAAATTTTTAAAAGATCTAGTTTTTAAATTGCATGATTTTTTTTTTTTTTGAGGGGGGGGGGGGGGATTTTCTTTGCAATTTTCGAACATCTGATATTATAAATATCTTTATTTTTATCCACTGAGTATAATGAATATTTGAACTTTTAGAGTAAGACAAGATTACAAATATTTATATATATTTATCCATGTACCGTAAAAACCGTCAATAGGGAACACTTTGGGGCTGGGGAATTTGTCAGATAATCGGAGATGTTTCCTTTTGTGAGGTAAAAATATACAAATATGCATACATTGTGTATTAAAAAAGGTATTAGACGTCCACTTTTCGGAAATGTTCATTAACCTTCACAACGGACACTTCCAAATACCGGACACCCCTATTTAGTAAAAGATAATGCAGAGTTGCATTTTTTTGCAAAAGGACCTTATTAAAACATGGGCATGCTGGACAGTGTCCCGTCCCCCTACGATTTTAGGACTCAAAAATTTGATGTGCAATTTTTGTAAAGCTTATATTTTAAATCCATTATGAAATTGTACTGATTATAATCAATATTTTGAATTTTTAAAGTAAAATAACATTAAAAACTAAACAAATAAAAGAAATCTAATATTTAGATGAATATCTTTTTGTTTTTAATCTTGTTCTACTCCTGAAATTCAAAATTTTTAATATAATCAGTACAATGTCGTAAAAGATTTAAATTATGAGCTTTACAAAAATTGCATACCAAATTTGGAAGCCCCAAAATCAGGCTGTGTGGAGTGGGGGTGGGGGGGGGGGGGACAAGACCACAGCTAAATATTTTTCTAGGATTCACCGTGGTCAAATATGGCTACGTATAATGCTGACAAAAATTGGTTGCGATTAAGACGTTTGAAGTGTCTGAAATTCAGACGCAAAAAGTGTCTGAAAAAATTAAGACATTTTAAAATGTCTGAAAATTGAACACACCGTTTCAGACACTTAAGTGTCTGAATTTCAGACATTTCAATTTAGAGTGAATAACATACAAATTTTCTACTGTTATAAAAATAAATAAATCAGTCTGATTTTACAGGTTCATTTTAGGAAATAAATCAAATTGATTAATAAATTTATATTTAAAATGTTCAGCAATTATTTTGGTACCATAAGCAAAGTTAAAGATATTTATCTCTTGATAGGTACAGCATCCCAAAATAAGTCAAAAATTTTGCTTAAGCCATGAGAAAGACATCATTTTTATTTCATAAATAGAAAGCCCAAAGTGTAAACTTTTATTTAAAATAAAAAGAAATTGGAAATTTCATTTGCCTTTTTGTGTAGAGCGGTTTTCGTAAAGTCACAAAAATTTGGAAAAATAACCATAACTTCCGACTTTGGTTTAATTTTTTGGCCCTAAATATTTAAAATTAATTTTTTAAATATTTTTTTTATTAAAATCTGCGTCTTTTGATGTACTTACGGTGATATTTTTAAGATGATTCGCATTTTAGATCCAGAGAAACAATTTTTTGAAAATGGAACTGCAGTCTAAAAATACAGACTCAGAAATGTGCGATTTGAGATAAATCCAAAAATTGGACCCCCCATATCTCACGAACTATGACGTCTAGGAAGGAAAAAATTCTGATGTATTCATATCATGATAGAATTAGTATATACACCGAGTTTCATCCAAATCCCTGGGGGTCGGGTTACAAGGTTTGGTTGAATTGACATGGAATGACTCCTTAACTAATATTTTTATTTAAAGTATTTTACTTGCTAAAATTATGCTTTTGTAACATATTCCGACATCGTTGAAAAGTGTTTGTGACTTCGGTTCGTTCGTCTGTCTGTCTGTCCACACTCAACTGTCATAAATATACTTTGATTGACATGAAATTATTCATTATTGAGTTTTACTATATAGCATAACCCTATGGAAAATGAAGAGCGTAGCATATATATTTCGATTACAGGGACACTCGAAGTAATTTAGTCTATGGACGATAATTAGTTTGAAATACATTTTAATGATATTGATACTTGATCTTCGAAATATCGCAACTGATATTGCATTGTTGATATGTACTAGGACGTTTTCCCTGTAGAACATGTGTGCTCAGAATTTATTGTTCATTTACAGGGGTAGAAAAAACTCGATTGCACTACTGTCTGTAGGCGATAATTGTTTGAAGTGCGCTTTATGAAATTGATATATGATGCATAACATCTTCCGTATATAAAACAGGGCAAGTAACATTAAATGTTATTTTACAGGGTCTGGAAATACGATGTTTTATTATATTAATCAGTCATTTGTACCATATGTAATGGCGACTAAAATCCAAATGTCAGGGCTGCCACTGGCGATTATTAAGGTTTCGTTCATCTGACGAAACCCTATTCAAAGAAAATTTGATCTTCGTAAATGTGGAATTTATAAATTTCCTTGTAATGGTTGTGATTTATCTTATATTGGTCAAACTAAAAGGAATCTCGAAATCCGCTTAAAAGAACACTCTCGTTATGTTATCAATCAAGAATTTTCTAAATGTTCTATTGCCGAGCACTCTTGGGATTCCGGTCATAGTTTTAATTTTCAAAATTATAAAATTATCTCTAATGCCAATAGTATCTCTGAATTGGACTTTCTTGAAAATCTAGCTATTTATCTTAATCGTGATGTTATTGTTAATGATAAATCTGATTCCACAATGCTCTCTGCAGCTTGGAAAAACCTTTTCAGTACCACCATTTAATTTATTTTTGTATTAATTAATATTAGTCTGTTTTTTTATATTTTATTCATTTATTTATTTTTTTAATTTCACGTGTTCCCATATTGAATTATATGCATTTCCCCCCCTCCCAATTTTTGCCCCTCTTACTCTGTATTCTTTTGCTTTTATTATTCTCTTCTGTGATTGGCTGTTGTCTTCTACTTTCCGATTGGCTGTTTATTTCTAACTTCCTATTGGCTGTTTCTTCAGTTTGTTTCCTTTCCCTTATCTCTCTTTTCAGTCTTCCTGCTGCTTTCACCAAGTAGAAGGACGTCTTCTTTGCACTTGACGAAGAAAGACTCAGATCTTTCGAAAGGCCTAGCGCATTTAAAATTTTTTGATGGTGTTTTAAGAAGATTTTTTGTTCTTATTCTTGTTCTTATTGAAACCCTATTCGTCTCACTCCTCTGTCTGTCTGCCCGTCACAGAGCCCGTTCTCAGAAACTATATATGTTGGACACTTGAAATTTTGCATACTTATAGCTGAACACGTCACATCAAACAACAAATCATAAAATTTTGAAAAAGTCTTATATTTAACCCCCCGGGCTCTAACTTGTGTATGTTAATTTTTTTTTCTAACTGAGCCCCTAATTAAGTTGAAGACTTGAAATTTTGCATACTTATAGCTGAGCACCTCACATCAAACGATAAATCATAAAATTTTGAAAAAATCTTATATTTAACCCTCTGGGCTATAACTTGTGTATTTTAATCTTTTTGTTCTAACTGAGCCCCTAATTATGTTCAAGATTTGAAATTTTGCATACTTATAGCTGAGCACCTCACACCAAACGATAAATCATAAAATTTTGAAAAACACTTATATTTAACCCTCTGGGCTATAACTTGTGTATTTTAATCTTTTTGTTTTAACTGAGCCCCTAATTAAGTTGAAGACTTGAAATTTTGCATACTTATACCTGAACACCTGTCTCGCATCAAACGACAAATCATAAAATTTTGAAAAAGTCTTATATTTACCCTTCTGGGCTCTAACTTGTGTATTTTAAGCTGTTTTTTCTAACTAGGCCTCTGTTTAATTTGAAGACATGAAATTCTGCATACTTAGAGCAGAACACTTGCGATCACACAAAAAATCATAAAATTTTTCAAAAAGTCTTATATTATTTACCCCTCCGGGCTCTAACTTGTGTATTTTAAGCAATTTTTCTAACCTCCCCACATTGCACCCTGTGGGTACTTTTCTAACTTTTGCCGGCACACCTTTGACCACTCTTTTATATTATGCACATAGCCTTACATGTTTTAGTTCCATTTTTTACCACCAGCGCCCAGGGGGCGCCTACCTATCTCGGGTGCTATGGGCCTGATCCCCTTGACTAATATATCTATGGATAAGTTGTAAAACGGAGTTTCGTTCGGATAGAGGTTTTTGTAGAATAGAGTGCGTCCCCTGGTTGCGAAATGTGAAACTAATAGATTTTGCAAAAGGAAAAAGTGCTTTGAAAGGAATATTAAACGAAACCCTCTGTGCGATCTGTAATCACACTTATACACTTGTTATTTAATTCTCTCTCGTACCACACCACTTTCTCAAAACAAAAGTATTTCACATACACTTTGACAACATGTGCAAGAGAAACATACTACAAAACTTTTATTATTTTTTAAATAGTGGTGCGAATACAATATAAAAATAGTCGCCAGTGGGAGCTCTGAAATATGAAACTTCTAATTTAGCTTTGTTTGGATACGGATTGTTGCAGCTTTCGCCATCTCTTATGATATTGTTTGTTGTAGTGTGTTCGGTGGCAGATTCGCGTATATTTAACCGCAGAATTTCTGTTTTTAAAAAAGATATTCGGAAATAGTGGTGACAATTGGCCCTCTCGCATGCGAGTTCGCCACCCCATTACTACAGTTCGTAATCCTAGTACCAAAACTTCCTCTATACATTAAAATATAATGTTAACCCAGGCTTTAATAATCCTCGGCCCCGATTGAGTCAGATCCTTGGATATGGGTATAGCTGGCCCACCCGTAAAAACGGTACAGTTCGCAGGGTATGTGGAATTATGAAGAAACCGTCGATTATAATTAGTTGAAAATATCTAAGTATACTTTTAACTACAGCTCTAGATATTTTGACGTTAAATAAGGAGCTATATAAAGGAAAAATAAATCTTGTTTACAAGAAAAAAGAAGGAAAGTGCACATTCAAGATGGCTCCGGTTATATCAGTAATGACAAAATAACGTGTTTGCCGGTTTCACATCTGCCAGCATAGGTTGTTCATGACATCCCTGGATTCTAATAAGAGAAAGATGGGGACCTTCATAATAATTCTTGCTTTAATGACACTAGAAAGGAAAACCCCTTGATTTATTTCTCCGACCTACTACCCCCAGAAAAACAACCGAGTTTTCCTTCCCCGCATTTTTTGTCGCTTTGGAAGCGGATTAAATGTCCTTCCTCTTTTTCATACAGTCGCGCCATCTATGAACAAGTGAAGGAAATGCTTCCAGTTCTCTTTTTTCTGGCTAACATGAGAGTCCAGGAAATTTTATGACAGCTTTAACCCTTTCAGGGGCAAGTATTTGCTTTCGTGTTATGTTGAAAACTGAGATGAAATTTCGAAAAATGTGATTTAAAAATATTAATAATATTTTAAACTTTTTTTTTCACCTTAAGTTATAAAAACAAAATTATATAGAAAAATTCTGCTACAAATTTCGATTAAAATTAATGTTTTTCCCCAATCCAAATTGTCAACTTTCCAACACATTCTTTAATTCATTTTTTGTTCGCAAACATATCAGACTGGCAGATTCTTTTATTTGGAAATTATGTAATCGAAATGATTTTCTGTTTTTCGGTAAAAGCAGAAGATTTTTCAGAAAATGCTGTCAAAGTGAGCGTTTTGAACCGAATTTCAGAACGTGGCAGCGAGGAAAGGAAAAAATTACCGTTCTGAGACGACAATAACTTATAACTCAAGATGTAATTAATTTATTGAAAAATTAAGAAAAAAATGCTTACAAATCCCTTCAATAATCATACCTGCAGGTATCATGCTTTTACGTTTAAAAATGAGCCCATAAATGTGTTAGAAAATTTCCCGGTGTTGAACGAGGAAAAATATTTTTTTGAGAACCGCCTTAAGTGGTACAAATAATATACTACTGTCCTTCAAGGGGTTAAGGGTGATCTAAAAAATGTTTTTCCTCCGCTCAACAACCCGAAACTTTCTGACAAATTTATGTCAAATTTTAAACGTAAAAACGTGAAACTAGTAGGATTGACTGTTGAAAGTATTTGAAATCGAACAGCGTTTTTCATTTCTTGATAAACTCATTACATCTTGAGTTATAAGAAATTGTTGTCTTATGACGACCTTTATTGAGAGGTTGTGCCAAGAAATTTGGTTCAAAACACAAACTTTAAGAGCCTCTTTTTAAAAAGATCTATCTCAGGGCTGCCACAGGCGACTATTTTTATATTCTGTTCCCACCACTATATTAAAAAAAATACATTTTGCAGTATATTTCTCTTGCAAATGCTGCCAAAGCGTATGTAAAATATTTTTGTTTTGAAAAAGTGGTGCGAAATAGATGTAAAAAGTAGTCACCTGTGGCAGCCTTGTACCTTTATCGAAAAATGGTCCTAGCATCCTAAACTCCTCCCCATCAATCAGGAGTCCCAGGTTTACGGCCCAGTTGGCCCATGCTTTAACAAGACGCTGATCGTAGCCTAGTATTTCGCCAAGATTGCATTCATCGGAAATATTTCGAATCAAATAATAAAATAATTACTATTGGCTTTGATTTGTGAACTAAAAATTTCATTTGGACATTCCTGTGAAAACAGGAAAATTTTTCACAAGCAATCTGTTTCATTCTGTACTGATTTGCGGCTTGAATATTTGGTATATTTCAGCAGGAAAGAAATTAGTTTTTTGGCAATATTTCGTTCAATCAACTATGCTTTCAACGTATTCCTGTCCCTCATAAAAATAATTAATGATTGTGCTTTAAATAAATTAATTGTATAGATTTTTTTTTTTTTTTTTAATCCGAAGAATAGACCATTTATCTATGCTTTAGCAGCACGAAATCCTGAAATAACAGTTAAAATCTTTTTTTTTTTTTTTTAAGTAATGTCGGAGACAAACAAAAATTTCTAGAGGATGTAAGATATGAGATAAATATAGACATTAATGGAAGCAAAAAATGGTCTTATCCGTGTCGGGTATAAGTGTTGTTTGTTTACTGTTGTTTGAATTAATAGAGACATTCTGACCTTGATGTAAACGTGTCCTTGAAAAGTGAAGATTAAAATGGTCTTTAAAAAAATATGTTTTGTCTTTTAAGCGGAAATTTTTAAATGTGGAAATACGCAAAAAAAACCCCGGAAAAATTGTGAAAAAATGGAAATTTTTCTGGAATTTAAAGGAAAAATTTCCGTTAAAATACGGAAATAATACTGGCGTCTCGGCTGCCAGTACAATTTCCGTACTTTAACGGATTTTTATTTTATTTTTTACATGGAAGCAAAAGGCTGCGCTGCGGGTTAGTCTACATAAAACTCAATTTATAATTCTAGACAACATGACAAATAAAATTCTGAATACATTAATTATATATTTAAATAAGAAAATACACTATAGGGCCAAAAGTCACCGGACACTTTCGGTTTTAGACGTTTTGTCGAATATCAATGCAGAAATACTAGAAGAAAACTTCGGGATATTCAGGAATATAAAGAACACGTTTGACTTCATCATATTATTCCAGCAAAGGTTTGTTCACAAGGACAAAAAAGCCACCAACATAAAATTTAATAAAAAGGTATTATTTGTGATCACCCTATAAATTAAAATGCTCGAAATAAACTGGTTTGGCACATGAGTATGTGGGTAACGTTCAATCTTTTTGTTCACTTGTGTAAAAATAGCTCACATATTCATGGAGGTAAAGACGTCCTTAAAAATTCAAGAAATTTTCGCATGTTATTGTTTATTGCATGCACAGGGTTTTCAATCGCATTTAGCATCATTTTTAGGAAACTTGAGAAAATAATAGTTGATTGACACATTTATATCCCTAATATGAGACAATGATATTTTTATGTTACCAAAATATTGGCTTTTACAAAGGAAATATATTCAAAAAAATGGAGAAATATTTCTTGCCAATAGCCATAGTGCAATATCGACAAAATGTAAAACCCCCAATATTAGCCACGATATTGTTTGCGTTGGACTTGTCTGTATTTTTTGTTGCTGGAGTTTTTATATTCGAGCTTAATTCCAACCTAGGTTGTGTACTCCGGATCAGGATATTTTTGTTTTCCCTTGATAAAAGATTAGATTCAATTTTAAGTTTTTTGATCATGTAGCTAACATTTGCTGATTAATAATAGAGATTGGTAATATTAAAACTTTGATATACAGGGTGTCCATAAAAGAATGTCCCAATTATAAATTTTAATACAGTCAAACCTCGTTAACACGAACACGCTTAACGCGAATTACTTTTAGCACGAACTGTTTCCAATTGTACCGTCCTGTTATATATATATATATAATGTATTTAAGTTCGGATAACACGAACCAAAAAAGTTTCCTCTTGAGTGTTTGCGTTAAGGAGGTTCGACTTATCAGCTGTAAGCGTTGTAGAGTGTTGGTTCAGTTCAAGACCACAAATAAAGAGTAACTCAAACAGGTTTAGATAAGCGCATGCGCGAGTACCACTTTATTATTGACTCGCTTACAGTGCCACATACGCAAAATGGCGACTATTGAGCGTAAAAGCGTTATTGCTGGGCTGAAGATTTAAAAGCCGTTAGAGTCATGCTATTTTTTCCTTTGGGGCTTTATAAAAATCATGCCTTACGTTCCGCCATTACCAAATGCACTGTAAAAAAAATCCGAACAATATTCCTGTAGGAATCGAAAAAATAGTTGCCCTTATCGTACCGGAAAATTTTCCGACCCAGCTCGGAATAAAATCCGTAAAAAAAAGAAAACATACATTAAAACGGTACTTTACGGCTTTTATTCCAGTTTTACGGATTTTATTCCGATTTTACAGATTTTATTCCGAGCTGGGTCGGAAATTTTTCCGGTACGATAAGGGCAATTATTTTTCCGATTCCTACAGGAAATCTGGTCCTATTAGGTGGCTTTCTTTACAAAAAGCTACCTATTGCAGCCGTTCGGAGGAAAGCGATTTCAAAAAATTTTGGTATATTTTCATCGATCATGACCCCCAGACCCCGAAACCACCCTCCGTTCAAAATTGATATAGAGTACGGAGGAGGGTGGTGTTGTCTGGATAATACGCAATGGTTAATTATTTATCTAAAAAAAAAAAAAAAAAAAAAAAAACTGGGCTCTTGTATTATTACTATTTTTTTGTTATGTATTTTATGTGGATGTTGATTTGATATTTTATATGTAAGTTGGAGATTTTCATTAATATTATAATTAGCTTAATTATTCATTAATCTAATTTACAATTATTTGTTATTAAATTCTAATTTACTAAGGACAATATCATATTAATTACTAATAGTATGCCACTCTTAGTTTAATGTTTTTGAATGTCCCATATTCATACTTTATGGATTTTTATGGATTTTGTGCGTTTTAAGTAATGGGATTTTAAGTATTATTTAACCTTCTATATACTTCCACATGTTTGATATTTCCTGTTCATTTTATAAATATCTTATATATAATTCATTAAAAAATAATTTTTAGATAATTTTTAATAATTATTTATATTAATTATTACTGAATCTATTTTGTTTTATAGCATATAGATATATGCTATATATTATCAATGTTCTAACATTATTTAAACTCTTAGTTTAGTTTAAATAATTTAGCTAATAGAACATATTGTATGCTTTTAAATTTTATTAACAATAGTTTTAAATACTTTGTGTGATTTATATTAGGTTTATAATTCTCTATATATAAGGATCTGTTTGGTTTTGCTGTTCAAACAGTTATTTACATTCAAAAGCTTGCAAATTTTTATCTTGCGATAGATGTTTAATATAATTATTCATAGATGGCAGCACTAAAATTGTATCTTTCATATTGCTCTTATTTTTAATTTTTCTAGCTCCATTTTTGTTATATTTTATACACCAGGGTGTATTTTTAGCTAAATTTTGACGATATTGTTAAACTGTTATCTATTAATTTAATAGTGCATTTTAAATAATGTAATTAATTTCTATATATTTTATATTAGATTAAATTTGTTTTACAAGGTATTTCAAATATTATTTCAAAATGTATTAACTGCATCCTTTGGTATCATTTACTGTGATTTCTTAACTGTTTTATTCACCTTAATCTTTTTGATATACTGGAAGACATGTGCACATGGATTTTTGTAAAATACTGAAATATTAATCGGTATGGTGTTTATTATTTCTATTTTATATCCTATAAATATTTAAATACGTTTTATTGATTCTTCCATTTCATTTTATTTGTTTCTATTCTGCTTTCATTTTTAATCAATTCACTTGATTTTAGTGGTTGTTCTATAATTCTCTATATATAAGGATTTGTTTGGTTTTGCTGTTTAAACAGTTATTTACATTCATAAGCTTGCAAATTTTTATTTTGCGATAGATGTTTAATATAATTATTAATAGATGGCAGCACTAAAATTGTATCTTTCATATTGCTCTTATTTTTAATTTTTCTAGCTCCATTTTAGTTATATTTTATACACCAGGGTGTATTTTTAGCTAAATTTTGACGATATTGTTAAACTGTCATCTATTAATTTAATAGTGCATTTTAAATAATGTAATTAATTTCTATATATTTTATATTAGATTAATTTTGATTTACAAGGTATTTCAAATATTATTTCAAAATGTATTAACTGCATCCTTTGGTATCATTTACTGTGATTTCTTAACTGTTTTATTCACCTTAATCTTTTTGATATACTGGAAGATATGTGCACATGGATTTTTGTAAAATACTGAAATATTAATCGGTATGGTGTTTATTATTTCTATTTTATATCCTATAAATATTTAAATACGTTTTATTGATTCTTCCATTTCATATTATTTGTTTCTATTCTGCTTTCATTTTTAATCAATTCACTTGATTTTAGTGGTTGTTCGGGCACAGGGGAAAATTAATTTTAGCTTTAGCTTATTTCTCCCACAGAAAACAACCATTTTGCTTATATCATTGAATTCTGTGCCCTCGATAACGTAATTCAATGTATAAGCTTTTCAATTTTTGTCGGTGTCCACTTTTTTCTTTTTTCTTCCATAATAATTCTTATAATATTTTTAATACTTACAGCTTTAATTCATAATAATTGACGGTGGCAGGTTATGTTTAATTATTGGTAATATATATATATATATATATATATATATATATATATATGACCTATGTCACACTGTAACTCTCGTATTTATGAACCGATTTGGATGTAATTCGGTGTGTACATAGTACATACCAATGTCTCGACCGAGTTCGTTGGCCAGCTTCATCCGCCATTTTGTTTCAAATGGCGACCATTTAAATTTTTTTTTTAAATTTAACATTTGAAATGTGGTACCAAAAAATTGAAAATGGAAAAATATTTTTTTCTTATGTATTTGACCTTTATACAAAGACTCCGTAGCAGTTATTGTTTCGTCTATATCTTGTTATGGCTGAGTTATAGCATTTTGAATTTCTAGCGAAGCTGACATTTTGAAACGTCCTGAATTTTGTCACGCGATAAAAGGCGTATTTATGAACCGATTTGGATGTAACTTCGTTTATACATAGTACAGACCAATATCTCGAACGAGTTCGTTGGCCAGCTTCATCCGCCATCTTGTTTAAAAATGGCGGCCATTTAAAATTTTAAGAAAAATTTAAATTTGAAATGTGGTAGCAAAAAATTGAAAATTGAAAAAATATTTTTTTCTTATGTGTTTGACCTTAATAAAAAGATTCGGGAGCAGTTTTTGTTTCGTCTATATCGTAAAAAAACGGCTGAGTTATAGCATTTTGAATTTCTAGCTTGGCTGACATTTTGAAACGTCCTGATTTTTGCCACGTGATAACAGACGTATTTATGAACCGATTTGGATGTACCTTGGTGTGTACATAGTACATACAAATAACTCAACCGCACTGTAAAATGAAATGTCTGAAATTCAGACATTTAAGTGTCTGAAACGCAGTGTTCAATTTTCAGACGTTTTAAAATGTCTTAAATTTTTCAGACACTTCTTGCGTCTGAATTTCAGACACTTAAGTGTCTGAAACAAGAGTGTTCAAATTTCAGACATTTTAAAACGTCTTAAATTTTTCAGACACTTCTTACGTCTGAATTTCAGACATTTCAAATGTCTTAATTGCGGCCATCTTTGAGCCTTTTTTTTTGGGGGGGGGGGGTGCATAAATATGAAGTTATCTTTGACCATTTTTCTTTCTAAGCCATATACGCAGCCATGTTCCACATTGAATCATTTTTTATAAATGGAATAATTTGTTACCATAAAGCAGAGCTGGTTGCAACGTGGGTAAACTGGGATGCTTCTCTGCCCTCTGATTTTAGGGTACTCCAGTATATAGTAATTAACTACAATATAAATACTATACTATACTTACTACAATATAAATGCTATTACTATATGAATAGTAATTAACTACATTCATTTCTTTTGACTTTAATTACTAATACACATTTCCAACCCAATTGTAAAAATGAAAAATACTGACAAGACTCAGACAACACCACCTAGAAAGTCCTACAGGATTCTAAACTCAATGGTAGGAGGAAAACACACAACAATTAAATAAAAGGTTCTGGTATAATCATATTAGATCGAAAATTAAAGAATATTGTTTTAACAAATTTTTAAAAAACATATGGAAGGTGGGGGATTTAAAATTTCGAAAAATACATGGTAATTAATACAGAAATAAATTAATAAGAGAGAAAACATGCCTAACAATAGTATAAAAATATATACTCAGATCGAACATAATTATAAAAATGTGCTACATTATCATATATAAAATAATCCTAAAAATCCGATTTTTGTTTCCCCCAAATTAGATTTTTTTTTTCATGGATCACTCTTCTCTCTCCCCATTAAATACATAAAAAGTGACTTGAGAAAGAAGTCAAAAACATATTTTCTTTTCTGTTAACATAACGATAAAAATAACTTATAAAAACAAATGATAGTGTTGTGGGATTTTCTCCTTAAACACTGAGTTACCAATACTCTGAATCCTGTATATGACTATACGCTAAATAGTAATTAACTACATTCATTTCTTTTGACTTTAATTACTAATACACATTTCCAACCCAATTGTAAAAATGAAAAATACTGATAAGACTCAGACAATACCACCTAGAAAGTCCTACAGGATTCTAAACTCAATGGTAGGAGGAAAACACACAACCATTAAACAAGAGGTTCTGGTATAATCGTATTAGATCGAAAATTAAAGAATATTATTTTAACAAATTTTTAAAAAACATAGGGAAGAGGGGGGCGGGGTGTTGTTTAAAATTTCGAAAAATACATGGTAATTAATACAGAAATAAATTAAGAAGAGAGAAAACATGCCTAACAATAGTATAAAAATATATACTCAGATCGAACATAATTATAAAAATATGCTACATTATCATATACAAATTAATCCTAAAAATCCGATTTTTGTTTCCCCCAAATCAGATTTTTTCTTTCTTCCATGGATCACTCTTCTCTCTCCCCATTAAATACATAAAAAGTGACTTGAGAAAGAAATCAAAAACATATTTTCTTTTCTGTTAACATGACGATAAAAATAACTTATAAAAACAAATGATAGTGTTGTGGGATTTTCTCCTTAAACACTGAGTTACCAATACCCTGAATCCTGTATATGACTATACGCTAAATAGTAATTAACTACATTCATTTCGTTTGACTTTAATTACTAATACACATTTCCAACCCAATTGTAAAAATGAAAAATACTGATAAGACTCAGACAACACCACCTAGAAAGTCCTACAGGATTCTAAACTCAATGGTAGGAGGAAAACACACAACAATTAAACAAGAGGTTCTGGTATAATCATATTAGATCGAAAATTAAAGAATATTGTTTTAACAAATTTTTAAAAAACATAGGGAAGGGGGGGGGGTTTAAAATTTCGAAAAATACATGTTAATTAATACAGAAATAAATTAAGACGAGAGAAAACATGCCTAACAATAGTATAAAAATATATACTCAGATCGAACATAATTATAAAAATATGCTACATTATCATATACAAAATAATCCTAAAAATCCGATTTTTGTTTCCCCCAAATCAGATTTTTTTTTTCTTTCATGGACCACTTTTCTCTCTCCCCATTAAATACATAAAAAGTGACTTGAGAAAGAAGTCAAAGCATATTTTCTTTTCTGTTAACATGACGATAAAAATAACTTATAAAAACAAATGATAGTGTTGTGGGATTTTCTCCTTAAACACTGAGTTACCAATACCCTGAATCCTGTATATGACTATACGCTAAATAGTAATTAACTACATTCATTTCTTTTGACTTTAATTACTAATACACATTTCCAACCCAATTGTAAAAATGAAAAATACTGACAAGACTCAGACAATACCACCTAGAAAGTCCTACAGGATTCTAAACTCAATGGTAGGAGGAAAACACACAACAATTAAACAAAAGGTTCTAGTATCATATTAGAACAAAAATTAAAGAATATTGTTTTAACAAATTTTTAAAAAACATAGGAAAGGGGGGGGGTGTTTAAAATTTCGAAAAATATATGGTAATTAATACAGAAATAAATTACGAAGAGAGAAAACATGCCTAACAGTAGTATAAAAATTTATACTCAGATCGAACATAATTATAAAAATATTTATAACTTCAACCATCATCACCTTCTCAAAATATTAAATATCAGCACTTTTTTAATAGGATTTTATGCAGCTTGATTTCTTTAAAACCACCTCACTGACAAGCCCGTGTTAATACGTTCACTAAGCTTCAGGTTTCACTGCAATACAAGCAGTATTTAAAGTAATATAATTCAATTGATTTAATGTATTTTTAATACATTGAACAATGATTTAATACTTCCAAGGATTGCATTTATATTCGTTGTTAAGTTTTTTTTATAAAATGTTCAAAGAATCTTTTATTTAAGCATTTAAAACAAAATGCAGAAAAAACAACATTGCAATTTTGCCCTTTTCCAAGACAGTCGGAGGGTTAAATAATTTTGAGCACAGTTTAGATTAATTACAACGATTTTTATTCCTTGTTTAACGTATATTTTCAGGATGTCTCAGTGTCTTGAAAATTAAATATGTTATTGATATGGAACACAGAAAATCAAAGCAGATTTTGTATTTTTGAAACAAGTTTTCAGGAGGACTATTTAAAAAGAAATAAATACTATATAAGTAGGATTTATTTACCATCGGAAAAAATAATTTTTTTTAAAATAAAACATCGAGATATTCACAATAACTTCACTCTGGTGCTTTCACGATTTCTTTTCATGTTCTATATCCGTCATATAAAGCTTGTGCATTTTCAAAAGATTTACCCTATGTAAATTTAAATTTGATAATATTAAAACATTTATTTCGAAAATATACTCTGTAAGAGAATTAAATGAAATGATACTCTTATCATGATGTTGAAAAAAATAAAAATTAATATGTAAAATTATATCATAAATATGAAGTAACTGGAAACTGTAAGGAAAAAACTTAATAATGAAATATCATTAGAAAGATCCTTTTTATTTATATATATATAAGCTTTATTTATATAGGTTAAATGAAAACTGCAATTCGATCGAGCTATTTAGAAATCATTAAATATATATATATATATATACAGTTGAACCTCGTTAACACGAACACGCTTAACGCGAACTACTTTTAACACGAACTGTTTTCAGTTGTCCCGTCAAATTGCATAGGGATTTACTGTTATTTTATTCCTTTTAACACGAACACGCTTAACGCGAAATACTGTTTATCACGAACTGAAAATGATCGGCCGTTGAAATATTTCCTACTGATAGTACGAACGAATCAAGATTTCCCAACCTTTCGGTGCAATTGTACTGAGTTCTTTTTTTTTTTTTTTTTCAAACTCCAAATTTTTGAAAAGATGTTCGTCTGGGCAGGGGAAAGGAGGTGTCTTTTGTTTTGATAACAGAAAATCAGCTATTGTAAAATTGGCAGGTCCAGGTTGTGTTGTCTCTTTCTGCCCTCTCAAAAGGTAAAATGCTATTGTAAGGATTACACTGAGGGGTGAAAATAACTTTGTGAAATGCTGGGTAGGAAATTCCACTGGTCAGAAAATCTGCTCATCCTTTTTCGCGCTTTAAAGCGTGTCTACTTTGACGGTAATCGCTTTCTTGACAACTTTAGGATTTCATTTTCGCAATGAAATAAACGAAAATATAGAAGTGAAAGTGAAAGAGTATTGAATTCGGGGAGGGGTTAGCTTCAAGAAAAGGTTGCCAATCTTTCGCATACTCTAGTGTTAAATCTAGTGATCTGTGGTTTGCACGCACGTTTTCTTCTAAGTTCCATAAATTTGTTCAAGTAAAAAAAAAAATGGATAAAAAAGTGCAGAAATCGTTGAGTTTAGAAAAGAAGATGGAAATTTTAAACAACGTAGACGATGGTAGATTGAAAAAATCCGAAATTGCTCGAAAATTTGGAATTGCAAAAAGCACATTATCGACCATTTTAAAAAATCGGCAAAAAATTGAATGTGCTTCTGTTGTTAACGAATTCGGACCTTCCCGTAAACGAATGAGGAATGCTAAGAGTGAAGAGGTGGAAATAGCACTTATGAGGTGGATAAGAGAAATAAGAGCACAAAACGTTCCTCTCACCGGAGCAATTTTGCAAGAAAAGGCTCGCTTTTTTGCTGATGCTCTTAATGTGAGCGATTTTCAGTGCTCGTCTGGATGGTTACAAAGATTTAAAGGCAGACATGGAATAGTTTGCAAAAAAGTTTGTGGCGAAGAAGGCAGTGTAAGCGTCGAAACCGTAGATGATTTTCTGAGAAACAAATTGCCTACGATTTTGAAAAACTATGCATTACGTGACATATATAATGCTGATGAGACTGCGATTTACTGGAAAGCACTTCCTACCCGCACCTTATGCTTAAAAGATCAGAAATGTTCTGGTGGAAAGTACAGCAAGGAGAGGTTGACGGTTTTGGTAGCATGTAATATGGATGGAAGTGAAAAGCTACCTTTGTTAGTCATAGGAAAATCATCACATCCAAGGTGCTTCAAATCATTAAAAACATTACCGGTGAAATATGAGTTTACAAAAAAGGCCTGGATGACTTCAGACATTTTCACCAAATGGGTAAAAGAATTGGACCGAAAGTTTCAGCAACAAGATCGGAAAATATGTCTTCTTTTGGATAATTGTAGCGCACACTCCCCAATTTATGGATTAAAATCTATTCAACTTGAATTCCTCCCTCCAGGTACTACATCTAAGTTACAACCTTGTGATCAAGGGATCATACGCAGCATGAAAGCCTTTTATCGTAGAGAATTGATTCGCAACACAATTCACTGTTTTGACGAAAAGAAAGAATTCAAAATTAATTTGTTAGAGGCCTTGGTGTTGCTTCGAACAGCATGGCGAGAAGTAACATCTAAAACAATCATAAACTGTTTTAAAAAAGCGGGATTTTGTATAGATGATATTGCAGAAGATGTGGCAGAAGATACAAAAGATGAAGTAGAATCTGACTTGATCAACGCGGCACGAGATTGGGGAATACTTCCCGATAGCATAACATTTAATGCATATGTCTCAATGGATGACGATGTTATGACATGTGACGTCACAACAGATGACGAAATCATTCACAGCGTGAATGAAATGATGAATCGCTTATCAGATAATAATCATTATTTTTCTGATACAGACGAAGATATAGAAGACAATGACACTTCCGTGGAAACTCCAGTTAGCCTCATGGAAGCTTTCACTGCATTACAAACAGTGCGTCGTTTTGTTATGCAAGAAGCTGATTCTGGAACTACTTTAGAAACTGTAGAAAGACTCGGTGACTTTTCGCGAAAATCTTCTAACAAAAAACGTAAACAGTCCACTATTACAGACTTTTTTAAACGTACTCCAGCACTGTAAATGTAACCCGGCGTATACAAATACTATTTATTAAAATATATTGTTTAAAAAATTGATTGTTTTTTTTAAGTCGAGCTTTAGTGGTTCTCATTGGATATAGCGTAAATACCGACCAGTTTCCATTGAAAAGACTATATTCTTGATGGATAGATCTTAGGAAACAAACCGAACACCAGCAACACAGCAGATTTTGAAGGTACGTATGCTTATATTTATTCATGTTCCATGTAATTATAATATTTTTAATATATGGATAACGCGAACTACTTTTAACACGAACAAAAAAAGTTTCCCCTTGGGTGTTCGCGTTAACGAGGTTCGACTGTATATATATATATATATATATATAACAAGCAGGAAAAATTACTTCGAGACTATAAAATATTTATTAATTTATAAAACGGAAGTCTAAAAAATATTAAACAAATTCATTACATT
The DNA here is from genome assembly GCA_963932465.1 of Maratus speciosus. Lineage (NCBI taxonomy): Eukaryota > Metazoa > Arthropoda > Arachnida > Araneae > Salticidae > Maratus > Maratus speciosus. The sequence goes on from OZ010796.1 coordinate 383,579,919, forward strand.
GAAAGTCATGATTTATTGAAAACACACAAATGAACACACGAGCCTTTTAAAACAAAAAATATTTATTGTATATAAAAAAAACTTAAATATGCAAATTATTCTAAAAAAATAATGTAAATGATAAATACCATTACACAAAGTTCACTATTTTACTATAAAATTTCTATTTCTAACTGAGTTCACATAATCATACAAATGCATTATTTCTTACCTTTTAAAGTGTAATCCATTATGATGAATAAACTATTTCACAAAGTACCGGTAAAGCGCTATTTTTGAAAAATGTTGTATGTTTTTTTTCTAATATTCTTGGCACTGCATTCTTCTACCTAATGCACTAATGCATAACAGATATAATGAAAAATATTAATGTGAGTTTCTAAAATCCGTAGGAATTTCTCGATTAGTAATCAATTATTCTTTTTCCATATGCCTAATTTTGAACACACGCCAAATAATAGACAGACTTGCCGTAATAAGAACGTACTATAATGAGTATGAGTTTCCAAATCCAAATAGTCCAAATCCATACAATGCATTTTAATAAGAATATTTCTATTAGCATTTCACAATATTTTAAACTAAAAAAATCAGGAAACTATTCCAAACACACTCGTTGAAAATATCTTCATTTAAAATTTTAACGAGGTAACAGGCTTAATGTGTCTTCTCAAAAGATAATTCACCCCTGTCAGCACTTTTTTACGCTTTCCGTTAGTGACGTAATCATTGACTTTGAGCTCGGACTCGACAGGATTGGAAATACGTTACCAGAGAAGGGAGTTCAAATCATTAGATTTTTATCGCAGGAAGTGAAATGGTGCACGAACATAAACAGATTTTTTAAAAATTAATCCTCCTTTAATATTTTGTTTATTCCGTTACAATTACCCACTATAAGATATAATTATTACAATTATGATGCTTTCAGGCGAAGGCAGTAGGATGTTACTTCAGTCAAGTGAAAAGACTCGTTCGCTAATGCTAACCCTATGGGAGAAATTTATAAAAATATCTTGGTTGCATTTCATTTTTTTTTTTTTTTTTTTTTTTTTTTTTTTTTTTGTTATTGGATAGCTGAGATCGATCTGTATAACGGCCGTACTTTACTTTTTCGTTTTTCATTGAGTATAATTTTAATGAGGACACTTTCGTTTTCGAAACCGGTTTCGAAACTGAAAGCATCCTCATAAAAAAAAAATGTAAAATCAAAATCGTAAATGTAAAAAACCGCCTTTGAACAGATCGAACTCAGCTATCCAATGCAAAAAAAAGTCATTTAAAAAGAGCGAAATGCAACCGAGATATCTTTATAAATTTTTTCCATAGGATTAGTATTAGCGAACGAATCTTTTCACTTGACTGAAGTGCCTCTTAAATAAAAATTTTGTCATCACACTTTTAAACAATTTTTATATTTCAAATTTTTGTTTTACATTTAGAAAAGTCCAGGGATTACTTCTATACAGCGATTCCCTTCGTCAAGCCATTAAAAACACTATAATAGCCCACTACGGTAGGGTCGCACTATTTTAAATTGCTTCTGGTCGGCGAAACCCATCCTAAGACATTATTATGAAATTGTGTGTTTGTGGAAGGGGGGGGGGGTGGAGAGGGATGGTAGCTGGTAGATTATTTTAATATAATTATTTGGAAAACTTTATATTTTGTGAAAGACAATTCGTTAATTAACTATTGCACTAAAAATAACTTATTTCCAAAACTTAATAAACGGATTTTTATAATTTTGACAGACATAATATGGTCTAATCGCGTTGATTGTTTTATAAAATAATACAAAATTTAGTGCATGGAAAAGTATTTTAAACATCTGTCATCCATTCGAAAACGTTTCTTGATTATCCTGGCATATATATTGTAATGCAATTGTATATACGGCCATCATACATATGATACAATTGTATTGCATTCAGACACTTAAGTGTCTGAATTTCCAAGTGTCTTAATGTCAGACGGTTCATCATTATTCAGACATTTCTTTCAGTTCATCCATACCATTATCCCAGTAAGACACATATGTGTCTTAAATTCAGACATCTGTTATGTCTGAAATTTCATATTCAGGCACTTAAGTGTCTGAAATACTTTTTCAGTCACATATGTGTCTGAATTTAAGACGCTTCTATTTGCAGTGCGAGTTCGTTGACCAGCTTCATTCGCCATCTTGTTTCAAAATGGTGGCCATTTAAAAAAATTTTTTAAAAATAAATTTAAAATGAGATACCAAAAATTTGGAAAATGAAAAAGATTTTTTTTTGTATGTGTTTGACCTTAATACAAAGATTCCGGAACAGGTTTTGTTTCGTCTACATCTAAAAAAATGGCTGAGTTATAACATTTTGAATTTCTATTGTGGCTGACATTTTAAAACGACCTGATTTTTGTCACGCGATAACAAGCGTATTTATGAACCGATTTGAATGTAACTTGGTCTGTACATAGTACATACCAATGTCTCGACCGAGTTCGTTGGCCAGCTTCATTCGCCATCTTGTTTCAGAAGGATTGCCATTTTTTAAAAAAAATGTAATTTAAAATTTAAAATGAGGTATTAAAAAATTGGAAAATGAAAAAGATTTTTTTTATGTGTTTTGCCCTTGATACAAAGATTCTGGAGCAGTTTTTGTTTCTGAAAATTTGTTCTTTTGTTTATATCTTAAAAAGTGGTTGAATTATAGCACTTTGAATTTCTATCATGGCTAACACATTGAAACGATCTTGTATTTGTCACGCGATACCACACTTATTCGCCTATTTCGATGGAAGAAGGCATGTGGATAGTATACATCAATATCTCGACCAAGTTCGCTGGCCAGCTTCATCAGCCATCTTGTTTCAAAATGGCGGCCATTAAATTAAAAAAAAATTATATTTAAAGTGAGGTGCAAAAAAATTAAAAATTGAAAAATGTTTCTTTCTTAAGTATTTGACCTTGATATAAGGATTCAGGAGCATTTTTTGTTTGTCTTTATCTTAAAAAATGGCTCAGATATAGCAGTTTCAATTTCTAAAGTGGGTGACATTTTGAAAAATCTGATTTTTTGCCTGCGACAGCACTCGCATATATCAACCGATTCCGATATGAGTGAGCATGTGCACAGCAATTACTAAGGTCTCGACCAAGTTCACTGGTTAGCCTCATCTACCATGTTGCCTTAAAATGGCAGGCACTTTAAGAAATCGCCGAATTTGGCAGCCAAATATAAGTGACTTTAAATAAAAGCAGCTTGGATAAAGCTGACTAATTTTGCGAAATTCTCATTCATAATGATTTAGTATTGATAAAAATTAGTATTGAATTCCTACATTCGGTTTCCACTTAATTGAGCTTCGTGTGTTTGAATAATATAAGTTGGCTTTTTAAAAATAAGGAATATGAAAGCTACCTCTTCCTCCCGGCACTGGCCGGAAGGACTTTTTTTTTTTTTTTTTTTTTTTTTTTTTTTTTTCAGTGTGGTTTGCCAGAGTTTAGACACAGAATTGAAGAGACCGTGTTAATTGAAGTGTAGGAAGAATTGTACTTTTGGTTGGATGTGTGCCGTATAATTAAAGGTGCAGACATTGAACATTTGTAAGAAAAACTAGGTTAGTTTATCTTCAATTTGATGTATGATTTCTTGTAAATAGTCTAAATTAAACAGTTATACCATTGAAACGGGGACATTCTTTTATGGACACCCTGTATTATGATTGTTTGATAAATCACATTTTTAGAAAAACAAGTTAGCATTGTTCAGCATGGGAAATTTTATATTTCACCGGTATTTGTGACTAAATTTTAAAGATAATTAAATCATTTTTACAGTGGAAATACATTTTATTAAACAAGAAATTTCTGTTATTAAAATTATAAAAATTCCGGATTGTTCGTGAGAAATAATGGCAACTGATTGATCAAGAAGTTAGATATTTTTTTTTAATATCCGAAAGTTTACTGGCGGCTTCTGTGGTAAAAGACTGCTGTTGTCAACTTTGATCAGAAAAGTTTTACAAAAGAAAACCAAAATCTTCCAGGAAATTGTTTTTGCTTTTTAGCTTATCACGTGACCCATATGTGACCAAAATGTCAAAGCACTGTGACCCAAATACAGCTTTTGTACACAATTTCGTCCTGTGAGGAAGAAAATAAGTCATCGTGACGTTACTCTGACGTCGACCTATTTTTTTTGTGATGAGTTGCAGATGCCCTTGGTTCGTAGTCATCTTCGGACGCGGTACTCAACACTCGATCACACTGATTTCACTGTGAAGGCACAGTGACTCTCACCTTAAACTCATAACGAGACGAAACAAAGGTTACTGTTTTGACTATGACACTTGTGGGACTGGCTGTGCTATTAGGGCAACTGCTTGTTGACATGACATCGCGGTGCTTAAGGAGTGCAACGCGGCGTGAAACGCCGCCGCGCGTAACCTCTAACTTTCCCAAAAAACGTCCCTTTTTTTTTGAGGGGGGAATGATAAACAGAAATTGTTATTTATGTCGCGTTGTAGCCAGTACAGTAATATAAACTACAGATATTCAAATTGATAAAAATGTTTATATTTAACAGCCAAATAGTCTATTTTTATTATTTTTAAGAAATTGAATTTTGTTGTAAACGAAATATATTTGACAACACAGTGCATTTTATTTGAAATTAAACGTGTCATGACGAAAACACATGCTGTTACTATTGTTGAACGCGGTATAATGTAAAAACAAAAGAAAATATTATTGCAAAGTAGATCATATTGGTAAGGCATACTTGAACTTGATTTATGAAATTAAAATTTAGAAATAACTACTTCAGATTTCTGTAATACAATTTTGTGCATGTATTTGATTTTATGTAATGTGTTTTATTAAAATGAATAATAAAAAATATCTTGTTTAAAATTTCATTGTGGTGTGTAATTAATTTTTAAATATTCTACTGAGAAAATAATACACGAGTACCAAATTAATAAGTTTTATTATTTAATCACATAGAAAAATGTCTGGAAAATATAAACTAATGCTACTATTATACCACATAAAAAATAATCATATTTTCTATAAGTAGGTATTAATTTAAATATAATTTATTTAAAATCTCGTTTACGAAAGTGATTCTAGTTACACGATTTATATCATGAAGCTATATGAAAAAAGCAATTATTGAATGTACTGAATGCTGCGTATTCACGCGGATATATAAAAAAATGTCATCAAATGGATTTTTCCCTGCTTTCTTGGTCATTTTTACTTTCTTCTATCTTTACAAGAAGAAAGTATTGGATTCGCGAAAATTTTCGACTTCCAGTTTTCGATTGATTTATACGTTCTAGAAGGTCCTGAACACAATTTGATGGTTTTTAGAAAATGTCTGTCTGTCAACCTGTCTGTGAGTCTGTCCTTATGTGACAAAAATTTTATGGGCGTTCTATCTCAAGACCTAATACACGGGATTTCACAAAACTTCAGATTCAGTTAGATCTTGATATAAACTGATGCTGATTAGTGTTTGGTGTATATCGCCAACAGGTGACGCTGCTATGCTGCGTTTTTCGCGATTTCCACAATAGTTCTATCTCAAAAACTAATTCACGGATTTTCACCCAACTTCAGATTCAGTTAGACGTTGAAACAAGTTGTTGCTGATTAGGTTTTTGTGTCAATCGCCCAATTCGTGGCGCTGCTATGCTGGATTCTTCACGATTTTCGCAATAGATCTATCAAAAACCAATGCACGGATTTTCATCAAACTTCAGATTCAGTTGGACGTTACGTTGACATAAGTTGTTGCTGATTTAGGCTTTGGTGTAAATCACCTGATTTTAGGGATAGTCATGTCTCAAGAACTAATGCACGGAATTTCATATCTTTAGAATCCTCATGATGACACTGTGCTAGCGAATTTTGAAATATTAACATGTATGAGATAGAAGAAAGTTTTGGGATTGGCGCATCCGACTAGTTTTAAATCTAAATTAAGGATTTATCCCAAAAAGGCATTTCGAAAATCTTTTTTGATGTAGAAGGAAACTTTTGTTTCTTAATATCTTGAAACGATACAGCACGGCGGGCCACACGTGGACGCGGGAAACGGATCGAAGATCCCTACTTTAGATCATAGAAGAGAATAAGTAGATATGAAATTCTTAATGAACTCATTCCTATTAAATTTGCTATAATTTCTAATTTGTTTAGGTTCTCATTACTTATTATGTGATTAAAAAGAATATAAAACAGAAATTTTCAATTACGAATCATATGATAAAATTAAAGGAAATAAAATCTGATGCTATTTTAAAAAGATTGCGGTATGTCAATCAAAATTTCATTTGATAGTAGCGTGATAACACACATTTCTTTTAAGTCAAAAGTCCAAACATTTATTTATAAAATCAAACTCTTGGATAATAAAAAGAAGCGCTTTTACATATTGTGACGCCTCTTACATTAAAGTCGGGTAGCGTGTACGGTCTTCGGAGGCGATGACAACATTACAGCAAAAAATGATTTATTAAATAAATAACAAAAGTATGCTTCTTGATTAATTTTGACCTATCACAACAAATAATATAAGTTGATACATGAGAACGTTCAACAATATAAGACTAATTGTAGTAAAGTTCTAAGTCCCAAATAAGAAATGTTTAATGTCCACAAACAATGTAGAAGTAGCCTTAGTCCAATACGACTGATTTTAATTCTTTTTCTACAATCTATAGAAACAACGGACTCAATCGTCGGCTTGAATTCCTTCACTCATAAGTCCGGAGGAAGATTAGTTTTCCCTCGGAACAACTACCGAGATATTGATTCAGCTTTAACCTGAGAGAATACCTCTCTCTCGCCAGGTTCCAAACCTTGCCCTCTCGCAGTGAGATCTAAACACTGAATGATTTCTCTTCTTCATCAAGAATCTCATCGCTCTCGATCCCTTGATTAAAACAATAGTACTTTTTTAACCAATTAGAGTGCTGGGCTCCTGAGGTCATCTTTAAGCTATCGTTTCATAGGTTCCCAATGATCCGCCTACTTGAGTGAGATCAGTTTCACTTTCATCTTAACGCGTGGGAATTTTTTCTCTTCTTCAGGGTAGTACTGAAATCATATATCAAATGTCAGTTGACAAAGGTATTAGATTCTCCTAGAAATTATTAGTATTATTTGTGTTAATTTAAAATAAGAAAATATGGCACAGGTTACTGCATTGGAGTATTGCAGGAAAATTGATCTGCAAAATTTAGCAGCAGCTCTGGGTGTAAAACTGACGATAGCGACAATATCGCGACAATTATTGAGAAAATAGAAAAGTCGGAGAGTTATGACGAGGATCTAGCGCTTACGCAAGTGGGGTACATGGTGAAAGATAGGGAAGATCAAGCGTTACGGGAAAAAGATAGGGAGAGGGAGGAAAAAGAGAAAGAGAGAGGAGAGAAAAAGAGGGAAGAGGAAAGAGAGAGAGGGGGGAAGAAAAGAGAGAGAGAATAGGGATAGCTGAGAGAGGGGGGGAAGAAAAGAGAGAGAGAATAGGGATAGCTGAGAGAGGGGGGAGAAAGAGAGAGGGGGAAAGAGAGGGAAGAAAAGCAAAAAGAGCGCGAATTTCAATTAGAACGACATAGGTTAACGCATAATGCTGAAAGACGGAGTTCCACCTCTAGTAACAAGTCGGAAAGAGCCCTAAAATTTCACTAAAAACAATTATGCATAATATCGACCTAAAACGACCCGACATGACTCTGTTTCTAAACTTAACTGAAAGTCAAGCGGAGAGATCTGGGATAGAACGAGACGATCTATTAACGCAGTTGTTGGCTTTACTGCCGATAGATATCGCAGAACTAACTTTACGCGACCCGAAAGAAAGTGTGGATGATTTTGAGCATGTAAAATTAGTTTCATTGTCGCGCTACAGACAAAGTCCAGAAGCATATCGACAAAAGCTAAACAAACATGCGAAAAATCCAAACGGCCCTTGGAAATATCTCATTTTTGAATTAAATAGCTTTCAGGATGGGTGGTTGAATAGTTTAAGTATCACGAAAATGAGGAGTTAACGACTTATTAATTACGGAGCAAATTATGAGACGGGTACCGGCAGAGATAAGGGAACATTTTATAGATTCGTGGACAAAGTATAAAAATCCGGGAATTCTATTTAATGACCTAGACGGATACGACACGATCAAGGGTGCTTCAAAAAAATTTTGTGACTCCAGACCCTCAATAGGTAGGAGATTCGAGAAACCAAAATATGCGGAAAAAGTGTGGGACAAAAGTACGGAATTAAAAACACGTTGGCGCGAAAAAAGTGACAGCGTTCCACAAGGCGGGGTGGCCTACCATGCGGCTATAGCTCCACTAGCCCCGCCCTGCAAACCCTTCTCCACTTCCCGGAACCACAGCCAAAGCCACGGCCCCACAAAAACCAGCGCCCGAAGGAGGACCCCCAGGCCAGGCCCCAGCCCGGCTCCGGACGACACACGGAGGTGCTTGTTTTGTGGTTTGTCCTCCAACCGCCGGCTAACATTTATTGGATCTTGAGGTTTTAAATGTACAATCATCAATCACAACGGGCCACCCTATTATTTCAGGGCGGGCCCAAAGGTATTATGTATACAACAAATAGGAATAAATAGAATAATATGATAAAACAATAATCAATAAAAATAATATGTACAAATTTATATACAAGGATGATCTCTGCTATATGAAAGATATTATGAGTATATTAATATAACTTATTAATGTTCTTATCTAACAGTTTATAGATAATTAGAGTTCTAGTGTAGCAGTCTATGGATGGTTAAGATTATAGTGTCACAGTTTGTAATGTAATCTTTTGATTACCATTTAAACAATTCTTTGATGTACTCTAATCGTCATTATCCCCAAATAATGGATTATCCAGACCCACCAGATGGGCTGGGGGCATCTGAAACAGTCCTTGATTCAGTTCTATTAAACCAATACAGTCGAAAATTTTCTTTGTTAAATTTGGGGTTTTCAGAACGTACTTAAACCATGATCAAAGTTTTGTGTTTCTGGGTTTCTTGATGTGATAAAGAGAAGTTAGCGGGCATTTTAAGATATAATGGAGAGAGTCTCCTATCTCGCCGCATGTGCAATACGGGGACGGTGCCCTGTTAAAAAGAGAAAGGTATGCGGGGAACGGTCCATGGTTTGTTATGAAGAGGTATAAGTGCCGATGTGATATTAACGTTTCTGATGACACAGTAGGGCATAATTCGTAGGCTTTCCTGCCTCGGTATTCAGTGTCCCATAACTGCTGCCACTCTTGCAACGAATTGTTCTTCAACGTCCATTTCAGAGCCGATGCAGGCGCTGGATGCCATTGTTCTTTTCCTGGTGGTATAGAGGTTATTGCGTCCTTTGCAAGAAAGTCAGCCCGTTCATTGCCTACTATACCGATGTGACTTTTGACCCATTGAAATTGAAAAACTTTGTCAGTTCTTTGTAAATTGTGAATTATGTCTGCTGTCAGAGGGTCGTGAGTGCCTAAATCATCTATTGCTTGAAGACTGGATAAACTATCCGAATTAAACTGTATGTAGGTATAGTGAGACTTATCACTCCATTTGATTGCTTCAAGGATAGCCAATTGTTCAGCCTGAAATACTGAATTGCATTTTCTCAATTTATTTTGAAAATTGTATATTTCATTTTCTTTATAATATACACACAAGGCAAACGCTACACCATCCTCCATTTTTGATCCATCTGTAAATATTTCTATCTGTGGTTCTATTATGGGATCTTGATCGTCAGCCCATCTAAAATATTCAATATAGGGAGGAATATGTTTCTTTTGATAGTCATTTGGGTTATAATTTTGGATCCGTTTATTGAGTCTCAGTGTGCAGCCTTGTATTGTAACTTTCTTCAATTTTAATTCTAAGGGTAATACCCCTGTTAATACACAGAGCGCGGTTGTATCGGTTTTTTTATATGCTCTCGACACTAGTAAGAGACATTGTGCTTGTATCGAGGAAAGAAGTCTATATCCGTGTGATCTTTGTAGCTTAGCAAACCACGTGGCTGCGGCATAGGACACCTTTTTCTCCAATATTTGGTTGTACCATAACTTTAAGATAGATTTTGATATTCCCCCTTGAGACGATGCAAATTTAAACAAGTTCTGGATGATTTCTGAGATTTCAGTTCTTTTATGGTGTAGATGAGGCAAGAATGAAAGAGTACTGGAACGCGAAAGAATTTTCGAGCGGAAAAAGAAAAACACTTGTTTTTTGTGTCAGAATAATAAGCACTACAAACGGGATTGTCCGGAATACAAAAAAGCGAAAAACCGCCGAATACGGTTAATCATGTCAGTAGTGATTTAGATTTGGAAGAAGGGTTTAAATCATACCTGAGTCATGGTAGAGTAAACGGAGAAGAAATTACTATACTCCGAGATACGGGCTCAAATGCCGATGTTTGCAAATGGAAATTAATAAATCCAGACCAATTAAATGGAGAAATCATGTGGGATACGCAGCCTTTGGTAAATGACTTTCGATGTTTACCAGTAGCAAAAGTGTTACTAGAGTTACCAAATAAAGGAATTGCACAAACAAAAGCAATAATAGCGGATAAAGAAACGAAAATGTCCTATTATATATTAGAAAACGAGACCTATAAACTGATTGAAAATTGCCAGAATGAAAAGCCCCTTGTTTTAAATGCAGTAGTTATGCGTAGTAGAAACAAAACCGAAACTATGCGAGAAATGAGAGAGGAAATTGAAACGGCCGCAATAGAGACCACTCAGTTAAAGGGACAAGAATTGTGTCAGAGAGGTGGACGTCAATCAGAAAAGATTAGTAGAGCACGGGAAGAGACGCAAAGCGCGGTGGAGGATTACAGCCCTGAAAACTGTGAAAACGCATCGGAAATAGACGAGAATGATATCTCTTTACCCGGTTCACTGGAAGATGCAAGTTTTATTTTAAATAGGGTGGGGAAAAGGGAATTCTTAAAGGAACAAAAGTCAGATCAACCTTTGGAAGAGATACGTCAGAAGAAGTCATTTTTTTAGTATAATGGTTCAATATTGGTGAAAAAAGACCACAGATAACAGAGGACTCGAAAGAGTGCAGTTAGTAATGCCATTAAAATTTCGGCAGGGCATTCTAAGTGCGTGTCACGAAAATACTTCAGCCCACTTAGGGGAAAAGAAAACAAAAGGTACTACAAAACAACTACTTAGGTATTTTTTTTTGGTCGAATGTTATTAGAGAAACTGAAGAGTTCGTAAAGTCGTGCGGCACGTATCAGAGGATAGGGAAATCTGGTGACCAAAAAAGTCCCCTTTAACCAGCGTACCGATAATTACAGAAGTATTATCTACACTATTAATTGATTTAGTAGGCCCTTTAATGGAATCAAAAAGGAAAATAAATACATGCTCTATATGTTTTTTAGAAATATCCGGAGGCGGTTCCGGTACCTAATATGCTTTCAGAGACAGTAGTGTAAGCCTTAATGATAATCTTCAGTGGATTAGGTTATGCTTCGGAGGTACAAACTGATTTGAGTCGGAATTTTACGTCTTGTCTAACGAAAACTTTTATGGAAAAATTTAGGGTGAGGTTGAGACACTCGAATGTGTGCCATCCCGCTTCAAACAAAGTTGAGAGACTACACAGGACAATAAAAAAGGCTATTAAAGGCAATGTGAGAAGAAAATGGGAAGAATTGAAGGCAAATTTGCCCCACGCATTACTAGCTTTGAGAAACAATATATTTTTTTTATACAATCACAATAAACAATGAATAAATTTTCAATCCCTTATAAGATGTTTAAATATTTTACCCTTTCGTGCTAATTATAACCATTATGCAACATAAATTTCTCAGGTTTGAATTCCTTATACACAGTAAATAATATTTTCATATGTAATAGGCAAATAACTATACATTTATGTGTTATTTTTAAATTCTCTGAAATCGAGCGCACTTTGCAATCTTATCAAATGTCTCCACTAATTTGACCGTAAATATATTTTCAGAAAAATTTCCTCATAATTTCCTCATTCAAAATAATTATAGAATATTTTTCACCTAAAATATTCTCAAAATAGTACATTTCTTGCACAACTCATAAAAACGTTTTATCGGGTCTTTTTTTTTCGATTCTTTTTTGCAATCTAACCGGTTCTAAATATTTTGTTCCTTTAGAAAAAATTGCTTTACCCAATTTAGAATAAATACCAGATTTTAATATACATATGACAGGTTAAAGTATTTAATTTTCCTTAATTTGCAGTAATTTATTTTTAAACTTAATGACTTCTTTTTTCCAACAAAACAAAATTTCCCATCCTAAAAATACTATATTTGAATTAACACTTTCATACATTAATAAACTGAGAGCCTCTCAAAATAATGAGCTTACCTTATTGTTTTGTTGCTGGTCTTTCACAGGAAAACTGGTCTGCATGGCACTTCGCCGTCAATGGCTTCCACACTTAGGGCTAGGTTCACCACTAAACCTTCCGAGGGTATCTGTTATCCTGGCCTCTTTCCGTGTCCTTGTCGTAGCTATAGTCCGGTTTCTGGCCCTTCCGAAGACTTTCTCATGCGAACTGGGCTTGAATTCGGATCCGCTGTAGTTTCTCTGCAGTGATCTTTTTTCCAGGTCCTTTGTTGTTCGGTACTCAGGTTCAGTTCTTGTCTGTGATTTCAGGAGCATTCTTTTCAGGGACACTGTCTGTCCTGGGCTTGCATTCAGACCTTTGGAACTATTGTTTCTGCCGGCGTTCGGGATGAACTTCTTTTCCAATCAGGGAGAACTGCTTTTGCCGGGCTCTTCCTTCTGCTCTGCGCCAGGCACTTCTGATCTCTTCGCTTCTTGGGGCTTCTATTATTTTTTTACTATCAATTGTCCTTATTGTACATCCCGCTTGAGCTGCCACCAGTTGTGTCGCCTCTTATCTTAAAGACGGGTAGCGTGTGCGGTCTTCGAAAGCGATGACAACATTATAGCAAAAAATGATTTATTAAATAAATGACAAAAGTATGCTTCTTGATTAATTTTGACATATCACAACCAATAATATAAGTTGATAGATGAGATCGTTCAAAAATTTAAGCGCGACTCAATCGTCGGCTTCACTTCCTTCACTCCTAAATCCGGAGTAAGATTAGTTTCCCTCGGAATAACTACCGAGATATTGATTCAGATTTAACTTGAGAGAATACCTCTCTCACCAGGTTCCAAACCTGACCCTCTCGCAATGAGATCTAAACACTGAATGATTTCTCTTCTTCATCAATGATCTCATCTGTCTCGATCCCTTGATCAAAACAATAGTACCTTTTTAGCCACTTAGAGCGCTGGGCTCCTGAGGTCATCTTTAAGCTATCGTTTCATAGGTTCCCTATGATTCGCCTACTTGAGTGAGATCAGTTTCATTTTCATCTTAGCGCGTGGGAATATTTTCTATTCTTCAGGGTAGTTTCACTTTGCGGTCTATCACACGGAATCTACTACTGCTTTTCATTCATCTGCTTGTCTCTGTAATGCCATCTCTGATGAGGAATTTAAAATTATCATTTTCGTTTGACCCTCCCGGCAACATGCTGGACTTAGTTAAAAACTCTGGCCGTTTTCACTAATACATTAGTTTGCCTATACCAGCCAATTCCTGAATATTTAAGGGGGGGTTTTCTCGGAAATCAGTTCGATTTGTTAAAATATATTATTATTTACAGTGGTTCGATGACTTTCATCACTAGGATTAATGAAAGTTCTTGGATAATAAACTAAAAGATAAAACTGTCTCTAGGGTTCAGATGATAAGATGATTATTCGATCGCACTCGCACTTATTGTCTATTAACAATCAAAAATGTTTTGAAAAGCAGAACAAAATCTAGAAGATTAACTTCTTTTTTTGTGGATAATGATCCTTTAGTATAGGACAGTGCGCTATACTTCAAATAAGTTCTCACTGCTCAATTTGAAACTCATGCTAATCTCCTAAGTTTTTATTTCACTGAAGTCTTCTCACACCAATGTGGGATGCTTTTCCCCGCACCCTTCCTTTTTCGAGAACATGGAGATATTCCACTCTCAAGAGAGACTTTATAAAACTGCCCTTTTCAGCCCCCTCTTTTCCAACAGCACCGATTTCGGAAGAAGTCTATCTCAACAACTTAAATTGTAGAAAAGTGATATCACCAGTAATCGGACTCATTATTGGATCTCAAAGGTCAAAATATGAAACTGTACTGCACATTTCACCAAGATGATATTTTGACCACAGCGGTCATTTTTAACCGAAGCTTTTTTCCTCGCAAGGTGCAATATCGGAACCTTTTGTTCGAAGCTCTTATTAGCACAGGAAAAGAACATCTGTATTGAGATCACTTAAAAAGTTACCGACGCACGTGGGAAAATATTCGAGTAGTGTTTTTGGTCCAGCTGTTCTCACGATGTTGGGACCTTGTCAAGGTTGTTCCCACGCACTGAGATATTCTCCACTTAAAGGGAAATCTTTACACTATTAACTGACTATTATGTGCTTTTAAATTGCAAATTTTAAAAACAATATATAAAACAATTATTGTATTTTACAGATACTTTTTGAATCATTATTGAACTTCCAAATTTAGATTTTGAGGGTGGGAGAAACTGTTCAAAATATTTTGATTTGTGAACTAAAAAACAAACTTAGATATATCTGTGAAACGAAAAATTCTTGATAAACACTCTGTATGATCCTGTACGGACGGCATACTGGGTGTTTCTGCTTGAATAAAATTCCTATTTAAAATGTTCTGGTTGTTGATATTTCTAAAATTAATAATTTGAGCATTTTACAAGTAGCTACTGAAGATTCACATGAAAATTTAGTTTCAGAAAACAATTAATTATCGAAACATTATCTGTTAAAAAAATTTCTAACAATTTGTATTTAGGATTTATTTTTCACAGTATTAGTCTATTTCTTATTTAGCGAAAGATTCTTATTTTATTTTACATAAAACACTTATTTTATTTTATAGTTTAACCATATTGAGACTGTTCTATAAACAGGACATCTATATAAGCAGCCTCTTCAGAACTAATAAAAAAAAAGTTTATATAAACTTCTTCACACCTTTGCAAAATAGCTCCAAGTTTAATATGTTATTTTTACTTTATTGAGGTTTTAACAGGTCCATGTTTAATGTTATTATCTTTTACAAATTTATAAACAACGACGGTCAAATATGGGATAAAATTAAACTGTTTCACTTCGAATAATCTACTACAATTTAGAAATCTAAATACGCACCCTCCACATTATATTAATTTTCTTTATCGTTATCAATCATATCTGATTGTTTCAAGTCGGGAAAAGTGAAAAAAAAGCATTGAACATCGCTCTAAATCTCCGGAATATCTCCCCTCGAATTTTATGCAAGAGAATTCGCCGGGAAAATATATGAAATAGCAGTCTCATATATATATATAACTATATATACCACTCATCCCCTCTAAGCATTTCTACAATAAGGGGTGAGGGGAGAAATTCGAAAGTATTTTAGATTCCCGCTGAAAATTTATTTCAACCCACTATCCTAGTAACGGACACTCTCCAAATGTAATTTGCAAGTCGATTTGCAAATGGCGCCCAAGCAGTTACAAGAGCCTCTTAACTGCGGCTTTGCACTCCAAGCTATGGAAAGAGAGGCGCTTTCCGGTATTTATGCGTCCATTGGGTTTGCAGAGAATGGGCTAAGGGCCCCGCCTTCTAAACGTGCCCCAGGCCTTAAATGGGATTGGGCCAAACCCAGTTTCCCAGGATGATGGGCCTTAGGGTAATCGTAAGGAGTGTTCTCTGATATCCAGAATAATTATAAACCGGAGCTTTTCCTTTGCTTCTTAATTGTAAGCTCCCTCTTGTGGTGAAGTGTGTGTGGGGAGAGTATCTCATTATTAATTTTTTACGCCCCGGGGTCGAATGGAATTTCCTACTTCAGCTCTCTTTCGAATTTTTCCGTCCTTTATGACTTACTTGCGGTTTTTTCGATATTCTGGAATTTGGGCGTAAGCGAGTAATGAGTTTTTTTTTTTTTTTTTGCTATCTAATGATCTTTTTCAATGGCAAGTATAAAAGGCAAACTTCAGTAAAAAGGATGAATATGATAGAATTTTTGCTTTTATTTAAAAGTTAAGCCAGTTTCTCTGATTAAAATTTGAACTATGATTGCTTTATGCATGAGAACTATAATAATGTATGAATAATTTAGAAACACATTTATCGAAATATTTGTACTTTAATTTTTATGACAGAGCAGTATTTTTAAGTGAAAAATTTGGGATAGTTGTAAAAGTGAAAGTGTACAAATGCCATTATTTTTATAGATTATAACAGGAAAAACTAATTATGTTACATAATCAAAAGCTTTGATCAAAGTATCAATTTAGCTGTTGTACATGCTGAAAGAAGATTTTTATGAACAAATAAAAACGTAATAAATGACACAATGCTTCTACAATTAATATAATCAAGTTGATATATCCAAATATGCATTTGTTATTTGTTACCATTAAATAATTAAGAAATTATATGCAGTATTTATTGTATTTTTATGAGAAGTCCATTTTTTGTAGGTTTAACAAAAGAGCGATTATTATTATTTTTTAAATATCTCTATAGTAAAGCTGATTAACATAAAAAATAACAAATTGAAATCTATATCCCATTTCACCATAGAAACCAACTAATTAGAAAGTCATATAGATAATTACATTCAAGAATAAAGAATGTGAAAATTCTATGCATTCAGAAGCAACTAGATGTCAAAATTTCTCACCAAGGTTATTTACTAATAAAAAATACAAATAAGAAAAGGCATTTCTGTGTATTTCTGCTTATTTAAAATGTGTAAATCGAGAATTATCATTCATATATATACTTACACGCATAGGTTATAATTCTGAAAGAGTTTGAGCAATAATATGAAAAGTTCATTAATTTTAGATCAAAATATAAAGAACTGGAAAGTTTAATTTTTTGTGATTATTATTAAATTTTCATTTAATCTTAGTATCATTATGGAAAGCTTTAAATAACTTGTTCATCGCATTATATCTCTCATTTCAAAATTATTATAATTACATGATGGTCCACGATAATTAAATTTCAATATTTAGCATGGAAAAATTAAATTTTCAATTTTTTTTCTACTTTTTATTAGCGTTTTTCCTTAAAAAAAAAAAAAAAAAAAAAAAAAAACACTAAAGAATCCTAACATATACACATTTTTTTAAAACAATAATGTATGTAAACTTTGCATAATAGTATTTGATATGTCATTCACAGCTAGTAATTTATTTCATACATTGTGTTGTTTTTTTCCGCAATTAATAACGATGAGGCCATAGAAAGCTTTTAAATATTTTGTTCTTAAAAACGAAGATTGATTCTATACATAATATATTTGTAAAATTAATTCATCCAGATACAAACGAAATCTTTACTTAAATCATTAAACGATGAAAACAATTTCTAAGATTAACCCTTAATGGCTGTTTCAGAAAGTTTCGCACAATTATCGTGAGCGGTCTCTAACACAGCTGAATCGAAAGGTGAATAAAAGGCTCAATTGTCTCACAGATTAGTGTTTCTGTGCTAAACTTTATGTACAGGTCTATTATCATTAAAATTCACCTATTCAGAAGTCTCCGGTGATAATACTACTGCTCCAAACAAAGCAAAATTTCGCTAGTAAAGTTAAACTGAAAATTACAACTTAACCCTTAACTGGTGTGACAAAATTTGTTGCATAACTACTATGAGCGGTCTCTGAGACCGCTTGATCGAAAGATGAATAAAAGGTTCGGATACCATTCATAAATACCATACGTCTCAGGATACCATTTCTGTACTAAACTTTATGTACAAAGTTATTACGATTAAAATTCACTTATTTAGAAGTCTCTATCGATAGTATTAGAACTCCAAACGAAATAAAATTTCACTAGTATCTAGACTTAAACTAAAAATTACAAGATAATCTATGAAAACTGAATAAAGCCGCGGTCTGTGAGACCGCCAACACCAATTAAGGGTTAAATTGTGAAAATTGAAAAAAAAGCAGCGCTTTGTGAGACCGCTAACTGCAGTTACGGGTTAAAACATTTTTCAACACGAATAGTTTTACTGATTTCCCAGATTTTCTGTAATTGCAAATGGATGGACGAGGGAGGGGGACTTATGACACGCTCCTTTAGAGAACACAGATAAAGGAATCCACTCCACCATTAATCCTGGATAACGGATTGATGAAACGAATCTATTAAAATAATACCAGTGACAATTTAAAAGTAATCAGAAACGCGTCAATTCCAAAAATGTAAAAACAACTGTTTAAAACACACAGAAACCTTAGAAATACTCGCATACAATATTTCCTCTAAGCCATAGATTTATCTATGGAAAACATCTCTGGAAATTAAATTTATGAGATACAAACGAAATCTTTTTTCAAATCACGCGAAAACAACTTCTAGGATTAAAACTACTTGAGATTACACTTCATTAATTTAACACAGTTATTATAATTGCTAAACAGATCATACAATTTGTAATTTTCCAACTGAATGAAAAAGTGTCCAGGCAGGAATTTAACCAAGTACATTTGGCTTAGGCTGCCGGATAGTTCTCTACTTTGTCGCTAGAGCGTTGGCAACTTCAGCCAAAGATCCCTGGTTCAAGTATCGGTCTGGCTACTTTTTCACCCACTTAGAAAATTACAACCCATACTACAGGTTAAACTATAAGAACTTCTAAAATTAAATTATATTTCAAAAGAAATACTTTACAAGACCTTCCTAGATTTTATAAAATTCCAAATAGACTGAACTTATGATTTTATGTATTATTCCAACAATACAGGTAAAAGTGCGCCATCAACCATTAATACACGATAACAGATCAACCCTGGAGTGGAAAGAAAACCCCTTTCTCCATTGAAGGAAGATAAGGGATACGAGTGATTCCTCCATTCCAGAGTTAATGAAACGAATCCACCCAAATTGAGGAGGTCATTCAATTTAAAAATAATCTCAACTATTAAAGTAATCCCAATAACAATTTAAAGATTCTATTTCAGATCCATCTATTTCAGAAATATAAAAATATCTCTTTAAAAGACGCAGAGGCCTTGCAAAAGCTTTCAAACATAATGATCTCTAAAACAAAGATGGATCTATAGAAAATATCTCTGGAAACTAAATTTATTAGATGCAGACGAAATATTATCTCAAATCATTAAACTATGAGAACAACCTCTAAGATTAAAACATCTTTCAAAAGAAATACTTTGTATTACCTTCCTAGATTTTATGAAATTCCAAATGGAAGGAGCAGGTGGGAGGGGTATGGGAGGGGGGCTTATGAGTTTATGCCTCCTTCAAACAATACAGATAAAAAGGGGCCCTCCACCATTAATCCCCGATAACGGATTAATGAAACGAATCCGTCCAAATGGAGGCGGGCGGTCCGATTTGAGTTCATTGTTGCCTGAAAAAACATTCTCTGCTGAGCTCGCGTATCACTGGAATGGCCAAAGCAAGCTGACTAAATGGCCGGCTTCAGTGTCATCGTAGCAATCATTTTTCAAAGAAAATGCCGTCCGCTCCCTAAGTTATGGCTATAGCTCAGAGGCACACGAATTACAGGGTTGCCATGGTACGTTGTTTATCAGATTTTCGGTTCAGTGAGGCGCCACTGTGATGTAAAAAATGATGCCAATGTGCTGTAAAAAGTTTAAGGAAAGGATGTAAAATTCAGTGGAATGATTTCTAGAAATTTTCGAAAGATTTTAGTTAGCAGATTCGCTATGAGCGCATGAAGTAATAATTCAGAATGAAAATTTATGCTTTGAAAGTTTATACCCTAGTAGCAAAATAATATTTGGCCGATATTGTTTATATTGGCTTATATGTATAGGCCAGTAACTGTAATATTGATATAAAAAATTTGTGTATGTTTTGGTACCATCCGATTTTCAATATTTCCTAGTAAAGCCATTATTTGGGTACTTTTCAGATAACTGTAAATTTTACCTTTTTAAAAAAGGCTAAGTTTAATTGTTTAAATACCTACTTTTTAGCTCAATTTACTAGACATAGTTAAGTAATGGTAATTTTAGCAATGGATAAGTAATGAATTCTTAAAAATATCAAAAATTGCCATTATTATTTCTCTAAAACCATAAATTAAATAAAAGCTTTGGTAATGGCATTTTGAACGACCTATTTTAGTGCTAAAACTTCTATAACAGAAGGCTTGTGGCACACTTATTCTGAAAGCAGTTCCAAACCTTTTTTTTAAATTTCATTCAGCAAAATTAAATTATTAAAAAATGTATTTCAGCAATAATAAACTTGTTAATGACATATAATAAATGCACTGACCACAAGTTTTGGTGCAAGAGTAATAAAATGAAATAGTACTAACATAGTTAAGCAAAAATAGATATTACTGCTTGTAAGAACATGTGGAACCATACATCTATTAAAAGGCCATCTAGTGAAGTGCTGAATAAAAATTACTGTGTACCGTGGTAATGACAATTATCACTAGGGGCAAACTTTTAATCGGGATAATTCATAGAAAGGTTTTCTGTGTTACCTAAAATGTAACATCGTGCTTTCGAACACGACCGGGAGGCAATTGGTATAAATTCCCGGGCAGTACAATAGACTTTTGTTGAAAGAATTCTATTCAGACACTGAATTGAAAAACTTTGGAATCCAGGAGTGAATAAAAATGTTATGTTCACATTGGAAAATGTCCAAGTGTGTGTGTAAGATTAAATTTCAACATCTTGGAGAAATAGATTCCAAAGAAATTTTAGATGAAAACAGCATTGATGGTATGACGAGTGACCAATAGGAAAGAAGTTCTTCAGTTCCCTGGCTTGGGGCGAGGAAAAAAAGAGAGTTAGTGAGCTTTATTAAGGAAAGCTGGACAGTTGAAATTAGAATTTGAGTAGAGCTGTTTGTAGCATCCTAGTGATTAATATTGAATATGATCTGATGCACTCCATTAGAGTGAGTTTTTTGTTTTTGTTTTTTTATTCACATAAGAATGCATTCAGCTATGTGAGAGTGTCTCACAGGTTAATGTAGCTTTATTTTATTTTTAAATTACATTCATTTAACTATTAAAATAAAGAACTCATGAAATATGATCATGAGTTATATTTAAATTTTGTTTATTTACCAGCGGAGAAAAGTGAATGCATCGGCCGCGCCACAATGAAAGTAAAAATAGAAAAATTAAATACACCCAGACAATCAAATGGAATACACCCAGACAATCAAATGAAATACACCCAGACAATCGGTGACTTTGTTATACAGCTTTCCAATCATAGGGGGAAAAAAATCGAAGTTTCAATTATAGTATCTTCGAAGTTTGGGACAAGCTATGGTAATGACATTTACAACTTTTCAATTTTTTTTAAATATTGGAGTTTCATTTATTTTCATATTTAAACTAGTGCACAATGTTTCAAAAGATAGGTTGACAAAGATTTAAACAGTCATGGGTGATTTAATTGATTCCCTTTCTTTAGTCAAGCACATAAAATTACCATTATCTGAGAATGACCCGTTTCTACAATATTGACGTTTAATTGCAAATTCTTCCAATCTAAAATCAATATTTCTAAAATAGTGGCATTTTACAGCTTTCAAATCATAAAAAAAAATCAAAGTTTCAATTAATAACTTCGAACTTTGGGACAAGCTATGGTAATGACATTTACAACTTTTCAATTTTTGTATACACTGGAGTTTCATTTATTTTCATATTTAAACTAGTGCAAAACGTTTGAAAAGATATGTTAACAAATATTTAAACAGTCATGATTGATTTACTTGATTCCCATTCTTTAGTCAAGTTCATAAAATTTACCATTATCTGAGAATGACCCATTTTTGCAATATTGACGTTTAATTGCAAATTCTTCCAGTGTAAAATCAATATTTCTAAAATAGCTAAATTTCGCTGAAAATATTTCCAATATAAAGCAAATATTTTAGGAATATTGATATTTCATTGAAAATATTTCCGTTTAGAAAAATTCGAGTAACTTTCCGTAAGTCCAACCTAATAGCAAACAATTGAATAGGTGTCTTGAAGAAGCGCCGATGTTGCAGATTTTGGAAAAGTATGCTGTTAGAATCGTCCGGGATAGCTCAGATGGCAGAGCACTGGCGGCTTCAGCCAGAAGGTCCCGGGTTCGAATCCTGGTCCGGACATTTTTCGCCCAGTTGGAAATTTACATCTAACATGCTGTTAGTTGAAAACGGGCCCTATTTGGAATGATTGAGGTGTTAAAAATTACAATTTCATAATATACAAGTTTGTTTACTTTAACTAAATAAGTGAAACGATAAACAAATAATAATATTATACTTTTGCTTACCCACATAATTAGTTTTTTATTACTCGTCAATGCTAATCATGAAGACAAAAATGGAGGGTAATTAAGATGGCAAGAAGAATCTATATTGTACTAGGTTCTCATGACATCGCTAATCTATGACATTAATCCTCTCGCTGCTTAATTTTTTAAAAAATTAAAATATTTAAAAAAATTGCGCATTTATTTTATTACATATTTAAAATCTGCATATATTTTAGAGTTTAAATATGTAAAATACTTTTGTGAATGAGTTCTTTTTTTAATATGGAATTAGATCATTAAAAAAAAAAAAAAAAAAAAAAAAAATATTGGGAAAATTCGTGGGTTGCGCAAATTTTGCTACTTTTACGTTGCCCATGGAAATCGCGGGATGTGCAGCGAAAGGTTTAATAGTTTTCTCATTTCTGTAAAATTTTAAATTTGTAACATTCTTCCAGACCCCCATTCAATTTGTCTGTATTACAAACGGGGCCAAACAGCCTAATAGCATCTTTATCTTATCTACAAGAAAAAGTTAACCTTCCAGCGAACTTGCTGTTGAAAATTTTGCGTCAAACGTGATATTTCCGAAACTTCGTCCTCACAAATGACACAAAAGTTAAAATTTAGTTTTTAATACTGATATGAATAATTGTTCTTATAATGTTCTCTTATTACTGTTATGAAATGTCTTGCATTTGTAATAGTGCAACTACTGTTCTAAAAAAAGTACGTTTGTTACTGTTTGTGCAAAAAACTGAAGTGCTTCCTCTTAGGTTAAAAAATTATTAAGTGAAATTAAACATTGTTACGTATCTTCGAAATCACTAGTATCCTTTTAAAATTTTAGTAAACATGATATATTAACAATAGCCCACCTGCAAATGAGAAACAGTAATAAATTAACAAAAGTTATTTCAAGCTTTAAAATCTCAAGCTGTTGAATAAATAATTGGATAAAATGTTTGTTGTTAAGATAACTTTAAAGCATGATTTATGTTTATGTTTAATTTTAAGGTGCAGTGTTATCCTTTAAAATCTCTGCCGCAAGATAAAAATGGCGGTAGAAACAGTGGGCCAGAGCCTATTTCTAAGTGCTAATTCAGGCCATAAAATGTTGTTAAAAAGATAAAGAAAGATTTCACACCAAAAATTGATGCAGTTTAGAAGGTTTTATGACCACAATTTCTAGATAAGTAAAGGCGTAGGTGTATGCATATGGCGACGTCAATTATATAACATATCAAACTGGGAAACACAGGTGCAGTGTTGCTAATTTAGTGGATATTTTATTTAGAAATTCCGAATTCATACCAGAAATCCCAAAAAGTAATTGCTGCTTTATTTAATGACCCCCATTCCGTCAATAAATGGAATTCGGCGATAAATTTGGAAAAAGCTATTCGGAATTTCTGTATGAATTTGGAATTTGTAAATAAAAAAATCCTCCAAATTGTCAACAGTGTAATGTCAATGCTTATTTTAATTTAATATTACGGAATTGCCAATCTCAGGTTACTACTGAACATTTAATAATATAACGCTGGGTTTATTAATATACAAAGTTTAACACTTTATTTAACTTAATTTTTTACACGAGCGGGAGCGTGACGTAATTTTGCGGACTCTAGTTACGCTTTATAATCGAATAAGTGTTTTCATACCAATAAAAGAGACATGTTAGAACAGCAAATTATTCCCAGCAATAGTGAAAAATGAATTTTAATTCCGATGCCATTTGTGAGAACAAAGTTTAGGAAAAATCTCATTTGCCGTAGAATTTTAAAGAGCGCTGGAAGGTTAGTATTCGTTGGAAATTTTAAAGATGAACAAAGACTAAGTAAAAATTTCGTAAAAGTATCTCGCTTCAAGTGTTGCTTTCAAACACCTTCCGTAAGGGCGGGTAGGCAATACCACCTGGCGAAATCTACTGCTCCCCTCCCGGGGAGAAACTGCAAGCTATATTACAACTAATGAATTGCATTCTTTAAATTTATGTAGCTGCATCCCTAGAGTAAATAGGCTGAAATAAACACTATTATCTTCATGTAAAATGTATAATATACATACGGTGTCACTGACAAAATTATAGTACTCTTCCAGAACTAACATGATGTCATCGAATTTCATACGAAGCAAAGTTAATCTATTGAAAATCTCGCTAAGAATAACCTCATTATTGCTAAAGTTGTACACGAGAATTAGGACTCAGTGTAATTCATTGAAAATTGGTCGTTTCAAATTGTTTTGACTCTTAATATTAGCCTTTAAGAGTTCTGCCCATCAGATCAGATACGCCCTACATATATATATAAAGTTAGAACCAAAAATTCTTCAGTATAAATGCTGGAAAAAATCTTGGCGTATTTTAGAAATTTCATTTTTTATAGGATAATGGCAACCCCGAAGATTCGTAGTGCAGCCTTTAGCGTCGAAGTGATTGGCAAGCGGGTATAAAGCAGCAAGTCACGGGACATGACGAGAGAGTCACGAGAGTGATTCTCAACTTCGATGGAACGTCCGACGCCCAATGCCACCGGACACATGAGAAACTTAGTTGAGTCATGCGGGCTGCCGCCCAATAACTCACGATTTTCAGATAAGTGATACGTGATTTATCTGAAGAAGAAATTGAAGTATATGTTCGTTCTTCCACGCGATTAGTTTACGGGACATATAGTTTATAATAGAAAAAAGTATTCTCTTTGAGTTATTTCCAACGTAAGAAGGGAAAAAAAGCTTGATAAAACACAGCCTGAAACACCGAATTAGTATTTGAAAATGTTAAATTTAAGATTTCATGATAACATTGTGATTTAAAGTTTATACTCACTATCATGCTTTTTCAGAGTATAATAGTATTTGCCACACAGCCAGATACCTCATCTGGGTGCTGGTTTGGCCATTGCTTAAAAGTGGGGAAAATGAGAAATCCTTTCTTTACTTATATATATCTACACACACACACATAATGAATATATGATGTTTATAAATGAACGTAAGCGCGAAAAACCAGAAAAAAGCTTATGTCTATTTCAAGGCTTCATAAAAGGAACACCTCCCTCAGTACAAAAGGAGAAATTTGGAAGAACGTTAAACAGAAACAGTGCTGCAGCGTTTGTGTGTTTGCAATCAAACCACATGTAGTGTTACAGTGGTTGCAAGATCAATTTTATCCGAAGCGGCGATATAGCGTTTTTTTATTTTATTTATTTTTTTTATGGGGATCTTCAACAAAGTTATCTACTTTATTTATCTGACGCCAGTTCTCGGTGCTTTATTGCTACTCAGCAGGAGCGTCTTACGCATTTCAGCAAATCTGTCATTGCTGCTGTTTTTGAGTACCTAATATTTCAGTGATAACGGGAGGGGTTTTAACGCACAAATGCCTGATTGTAACAATGTCTCTAAATTTGCTTCTATATTCTTCGAATCTGCATTAAAGCATGATTCTTGTATTTAACAAAAAAAAAAAAAAAAAAAAAAAAAATGACAAATAAAAAATTCTTAAAACATAAACATAAAAATAACATTTGACAAACATAACTGTTATAGATCGCAGCGTCACGCCTACCGAGAAATCATTAGTGGTGACGTAAGTATAGCGTCTAGAAGATATAGTGTGGCAAACGGCTCTTCAAGTAATGCTTTAAAAAGTACCCTGTATAAAATATTGGTGTGACTTTAGACCAAAAATGGTGGTAACTTAGTTGCCACCAAAACTAGTATAAGGAAACACCACCAGTAAATTAGTGTAATGAAACACCAGCAATCAACTGGTGTAAACAAACACCACTTTCAGTGGCAACTTAGTTGCCACCATTTTTGGTGTAAATTCGCACTATCACTTATTTGGTGTACTTTAACAGCAAAATAAAAAATAATTTAAAGATTACAATTTAAATCTATTACAGTCATAACTTAAAATAAATAGTTTCACGCAGAGAGGCTGCTAAGTATTCTTTTAATTTATATAATTTATTATAACACACATTTTAAACATTTTAGTATGGTAAACAACGAAATTTCCTATATTTACCTGCTTAAAAATATCTTTTCCATAGTTTTCATATAGGGGGGGGAGAGGGGCAGTGTGGAACTAGAGCACCTCTAAATTTTGGTATAGTCAAATTTATTATACATGTTTAGCATTAAAATTAAATCTTTTTTGGTGCATCTGAAAGATAATTACTTAATGAACATCTCCCCTTCCTCCGCATGGAAGTGCTGGGTTTTCACACTAAATGTAATCAAACGGGCGCCCATGATCATTTTAATTATGTTTTACCAATTTAATAAACACAAGAATAAGAGTATGACAATTTAATGTTTTAACCCTTTCAGTATCAACATCTAAAAAATGAAATAAAACTTATGAAATTTTCACAATTTGTTAATAATGCTCCCAATAAACTATAAACATATAATAAAGAATTCTTGGTGAAAATATTTTTTGTTAGAGGGCAGGCAAACGTTATGGTCACACGTTTTAAAATGATATTGTAACAAAAATTATAATTACTCATAACTATCACTATAAGTTTAATTCGGAGTATAACAAAATAGCAAATATAAACCACATCTGATATTAAATTACATCAGAATTATATAATTTTAATAACTATTGCCTGGACGAGAGCATCCATTTTGATTCAAAAATTTCTCGATGAAGTTTTTCGCCAAAGATATTCTCTCGTACATTGGTTTGATTTCTAAATATTTGTGCTTTTGATAGGTAAATGTTTAAAAATGCAGACAAAAATCGTAAAATTATTTTAAACAAAACAAAAAGTCTTAAAATTTCTGAAAGTTACGTCCTTTAATAAGGACTCCACTAGCGAGAGGATTGACACAATGAAAATTAACTAAACTAAAAGTAATATACATTCGAGTAAGTTTGTATTGCTTTAATTCATAAAAATTCTTAACGCAATATAAATTGTAATAATTTAAAGGAAATCTTTCAGTCTTGGATCAATAAAATCAATTTAATTGCATAGCATAAAATGTTTAAACTATACCAGTGAACAAATAAACAAAGCTGCGTTTAAAAAAAAAAGAAAAGAAAAGAAAGAAAGAAAATGACTGCAATAGTTATACAAAAGGCATACCTCTCGTTAAATTCGACCATGTCGCCATTGTTCTTAAATTGGTTGTACACTGTTAAAAGCATGATCTAATTTTAAAAAGCACATACAAACATCATTTAAAGTCTTTACATCTTAAATCTACAAAGAATAATCATATTGCTTACCTTATGTTTGTTATTTTAACTGCAAATCGAAAATTAGAAAGGACGATTAAATGCGAAAGTAAAATGGCGTCGCTGTCGTCTTGCTGACATATACCGATTCGTAATCAAAGCATGAAGAGGATTTCACACACTGAATTTAGTGTCTCATTTCCATAATTGCGGTAAAAGAATAAAGTTACATCATTTCGAGGTTATTCTGATATTTTTATGGTGCTACCACCAAAAACAGTGTAGATTTAAACTTTATTTGGCATTTCATAATCCCAATTTCGTATATCGGTATATCGTCCACACCTGGATCAATTTCTTCATTTGTGAATAATCCTTCATCACTATCATGCAAAGAAGGTAACTCTTCATTATCTGTGTGATACCACCTTTGAATAATTTATTAATAAATTTCTTGCTTTTTCTTCTTGATTAGGTAAGGTTGTTGTACTTTTATTATTCCTTCATTTTTATTTCAGTCTACAATTCAGTCTATTAAATCTCTCTTGCTATTTGGGTAATAATTTGTGTGCTTGTGCAATCTTTTGAGCCATCAATTTCTCCATATATAGTTTATAACACTTTTTATCTTTTTTTCATATATTTAGAGTATCATAATTTAGTTTCTCTTTCTTCGGAATGTTTTGAGTTTTATTTCCCTTCGTTTGCTCCTTTCTTTTATAGCATTTGTTATTTAATATATTTTGTGTTGCTTTTGCTATTTCTTCCTCATTTTCAATTCTTAATTTTTATGTTGGTATTTACTCTTCACTTGTAATTACTTTTGAACTAGCATCTGTTCTTTTCCTTTTCTTCTTTACATCATCATTTTATAATCTGTAAAAGCAATAGCTCAGAAGGACTTAGATAAATTGAAAAATCTTCGTCGCAGGAACTACGATAGGAGATGGACAATGTGTATTTGATTGCATCGACATAGTCTTATCATACAATATTAGCTAAACAATGTAATGATTCATCATTAAATATCCCTTTTTTTTACTTCATCTAAAATACTTTATGGATAAACTTTTCCTACTTCAATTCGATTTGAAACTAAACCCTTTTCAATGATAAAAAATCCATAGGGCTAACCTTTAATGTCACTTTAAATTGGAATTGCAAAGCTAAATAGTAAAATAAACTAGCTATTCATATTATTTAATTAAAATATGTAAAAAAATTATAAATAAATGCTATGAGGATTTAAATATATATATATATATAGCTGGCATATGAAAACAAAAGACACTTAAATATTAACAGGTTCTATTGTTATTTGTGGTGGATGTTTCCAGATATATGATAGAATAGTATTTTTACAGCCTCAAACACTATCCCATATTCCTCCCGCATGCATTGTCCCATATTAACCCTTTACATTGTCTCACGTTAGCCAACTGAGTTTGATGGTTTTAACGCAAACTACGTTAAAGATAATGTCACATTTTAAAGTGTTAAAATATTCACCATTTTTTTACCCAATAAAAGATTCTTAGAATAATTTACCTAGGTTTTATTTAAGTATTGTACAATAAAAGTTTTGAAGTGTGACAGAAAAGTTTTTCTTATTGAAAAAGTAAGGTTATGAAACGCAAATTTTTTTTTAATTATTTCTTTTAAATTTTGAATATATTCATAATGGATATAAGTAAAATGATACATTTTCCTTGCAAAATAACCACAAAACTAATTTTATTAATATAAAAATTGATACTTTTTATTGTGTGTCTCACCATTACACTGTAAAAAAAAAAACGGACTAAAAAACGGAGATTCTACTGGCAATCGAGACGCAAGTACTATTTCCGTATTTTAACGGAAATTTCTCTCCATAAATTCCAAGAATCCGTATTTTTACGGAAATTTTTCCCCATAAATTACAGAAAATTTTCCGTTTCTCTGGAATTTATGAGGGAAATTTTCCATTAAAATATGTAAATAGTACTGGCGTCTCGATTGTCAGTAGAATCTCCGATTTTTACAGTGTAGCCTCATTTTTTTCGGTGTGTGCCATCGGTGTTTCTCATATTAGCCCCGATTGACCCTATCTATAATATATATATATATATATATATATATATATATATATATATATATATATATATATATATATATATACATACATATATACACATATATATATATATATATAAGTATTACATATATATATATATTCTTTAACTGCTAAAGCTTTCCCCATGACACGAATACCGGGTCCATAAACCGCCATTTTCTTTCAAGCAGATATTAGTGTCGGATTTAATAACTCCCTGCCTATAGACTGCAGCGTAAACAACACAAGTACACGAAATTTCGATATCCCTGTATGCACTATTTCACTTGGTGTAGTGTAATATGCATGTAAACAGACTGTGTGCTACGAACCCTTTCAGCACTTAATTCTA
This sequence comes from Maratus speciosus, assembly GCA_963932465.1. Taxonomy (NCBI): domain Eukaryota; kingdom Metazoa; phylum Arthropoda; class Arachnida; order Araneae; family Salticidae; genus Maratus; species Maratus speciosus. Next base: position 383,609,997 of record OZ010796.1, read on the forward strand.
GAGTATAGCTCTCTAGGGAACAGTCCGACCGCAGGGAATGTCAAGACCGTGAAATTGAAGAGGCAGTGGTTGGTAGTATAATGAGAAGAGGTGATAATTATTCAGTCTCAGAAAATGGCAGCAATAGAAGATGCTACGATATCGGATGCCATCGTTAGAACTGGGGAAGCCAAAAGAGCACAGAGGAACTAGATAATAATGATATGTAGTTACGGAAAATTAAGAATTTATTGTTTGTTACAATTAAACTCGACAGTTTTAAATGAAGTTAACATATCAGCTAAATGGAATAAGCATATTATTCAAAGTTAGATGCTTTAGTTAATTTATATGCATCAGTTAAGACTGTATTTCTTTTTTATCTTTTCATCGCTCATAAACGCGAACATTTCAGTCACATTTATGAAGTCATTTTTATACGAAAATAAATGAATAAGCTTGAAGACATCACAACTGAACTGCAAAGAGTCGAATGCCGTTTTTTTCCGTTTGTATAATGATCATACAGCTTGAATTATAGTCATTTGTTCCTTAGCCACGACCTATTCTGACTGGGCGTGACACGAAATTTGAGTCAAAATAAGAAATTTGGCAATCCTTTCTGAAAGGTTGGTTGATTTTTGACGGCCGATTATCTACTCTAAGGATATAGGCCCGAGGGGCAAGTGCCCTTCGTGGGGGTCTTTCTAAAGGAACCTAACCCGTATTTACGCATGGAAATCCATGGCTCGAAGAAAACCACGAAAACTCCGAACGATTAAGCCAACGGGCGCGATTGGGTTCGAACCCAGCACCTCCCGTCTACCAGCTTCGAGAGCAGAACCTCGCAGCCACTGGTGGGGCTCCTTTCTGAAAATCTTTGCGTTTACCAGAAAAATACTTTTCGATTTCTCGGTATCCGAATAAAAAAAACTTGCCAATTTTATACATTTACAAATGAAAATGGCTTTAAATTATGAAGAACCTTATGTAACTAGGTGGATTATCTCGGCTAGAAATATTTTTTTCCCCCATGTTTTTCGTGCTCCGCTAAGGAACGTTTTATTTATATATTTATTTTTTATGTGCTCCAACATAACGAAATAGCGTTGTATTTTAACTGAGACTTAAAATAAGTTCCAGTTTACGAACCTTTCGGAGAACGAACGTAATTCTAGTACGAAATATTTTCGTTAGCCGAGGTATCGCTGTATTGTAAAAGGTTGCGAATTTTTAGTACATTATTTAATGAATACAAATTTATTTTCTAGTTTGAATATATGAAAATGAATAAATATAATGAAAAATAAATTGAACTGTTAAAATAAACTTGAAAAATACCATCTGTGAAGACAGAATTTTATCTGATAGACAACCTTAAACAAATATTAATAATTTCATTTGTATTTAATGATAAACTTTAGTTCATAAACATATAAAAATTAAATTTACGTATTATGTAAATATTATAAAGTGTCTTTGACATGTGCAACTTTCAAGTTTCACCAAAAGGAGTGGTACGAAAACTAGTGAATGAAATTTCCCAAAAGATTCTATAAATCAGGGGTGTTTTTATACCTACAGATTCTTGTCACCAGTATTCGAAAAGTTTCTGTCATTAAATAAAGTGAATTATGCTGTACGGAAGCAGCGGTAGCTCTGCGGAACGTGGGCCACAAGTTAGACAACCTGTGCTAAATGTATAAAAGTTTTGAAGTAGCAGAAATTGAATTCAGTTTGAAATAATTCACAATAAATTATTTTGACATTTTTAAAATTATGTTCACTAACATTTATTTCGCATATAAGTATATATTCTCAGATGTTACACTGAAAAAAAAAAAAAAAAAAAAAAAAAAAAAAAAAAAAATGTTGATTTTACAGCATAATACTGGCAGCTGGGAACGCCAGTTTATAACCGTAAAATAAGCAGTAGTATATCATCGTATAAATGCATGAAATCGTATATTACTGCTCAATGGTATATTAATTGCTAATTTTACTATTTATTACTGTTAATTATGCAATATAATACCAGCGCTCCACCGCCAGTATTACAGTGTAAAACCAATTTTTTTTTTTTTTCAGTGCATATGAAATCACAGATCAATAAACAACTGACTAGTCACTTTATCTGAATTTAATCTATAAATTTATTCTTCAGTACAAATATTTTCTTTTGTTTACTGTGACATATAACTACCACTTACACTATCGAAAACTACTGCGAGAGTGAGCTATAAATCAGAGACTTGTCTATTAGCAAAACCAACATAACGTCCATAAAGCTATGCAGAATGGTTTTCGAACAGCAAAGATTCAATTTTTACTAGTAATAAATACGAAATCAGTATTAATTTTTATTGCATCGACAGCACTAGAACTACAGTTGGGTTAAAACTCATTAAATCACTGTTGCGTGATTTAAGGTCCAATAAAAAGAGATGGCCGTTCTGCGACCCCCGCTGCCAGCTTCACTGAAATGTTGTCATACCAGTAGGACAATTGGTCGTCAAAGTGACGGGAAGGCACTTTCGCAAGTGAGACAATTGTCGATAAAGACTCTGCTTGTAATAACACAGTTGGAGGTGGAATATTTTACTTTTTTATGTCAATGTCTTAAGATTCAGTTTGCTATATTGTTTAAAATCAGTGTTGTGAAGGAACGATCTCAAGGAGTTAAGAGCTCACAGAAAGTGGGTAAAACTCACGGATTTCGTGAGTTTTACTCACTTTCTGCGAGTTTTGAGTTGAATTTGATTCAATTTTTGAGAAGTGAATTGACTTACAGAAAAAATCAGTGATCTTGATTCAAAAACACAACTCAAACCCATACAATTTCTTTCAAAATTTCCAGAAAAATTTTCCCGAAATTCTGAAAAAAATGAACTAAATTTTCTTTTTTCTCTTTAAATTGCAAGTTCTCACAAACTAGAAGAATTCGAGTATGAAATTCTAGGAAAATAGGTGTGGGAAACTTATGTCGATTTATGTGTTTATACGGTTATAGGCGTGTATGGGTATTTTCATTAGCCACAAAATAAGAAACATGAAAACCCTTATAATATGGTAAACGTCTTTAATGTTTCTAAGAATTGCAGCCAGTGTTGTGGAAAACTGTTCCCCCACATCAAAAGCTACGTGAATTTGGGAAGCGCTGACAAGCTTCATCAGCACCATCAGTTACCTTTTACTGATGCACCGATGATAGGTAGAAAAATTAACAATGTATTTCGCACCCGGCGCCAAATAGAATTGCTGCGGCGTTATCCTTTTATTGATAACTCACATTTTGAAGAGAAAATTATCCAAACACTAAATACCACTCAAAAGTTAAAGAGTTTAAGATTAATTGGTACAGGTTAATTGCAATATAATAGATATTTACTACAATATTTTCAGTGCACCGGAGAACTTTAATTCTTATTTGAAAACTAAATTAAAGAGTAATTAAAGACGTTATTTACATAAGCTCATAAAATTAAGCATTGTTTTTCCCTTTTTTCTCGTGATTTTCTTTTTCTTTCTTTTCTTTTCCCTTTTTTTAAAGTGAATTCTTATAGTGAGTTTCACCCCTTTCAATATAAGTTTGAGTTCAGTGGATTCGTTTTATATACTAATTTAAATATGAGCGCGAACTTAACCCATTCGCCAGAAAGATAATTTGAATTCGTTCCCATTTTTTGGGGAGTTGGCACAAGACTTTTTTATGATAAGGAATGTTTTAGGAGCTTAAACGGCTCATAACACAAGGAAAAAATCTCTACTGAGCCATTCTTAAATATGTCTATGAAATAAATAAAAACATCTGAAAATATTATATGACAAAATAAAATGAATGAAAATGGTGTGGAACCTCAGATGAGGACGGTAGCGTGAACGGTTCTCTTCAGAGGCGTAAAGACAAAAAAATTAGTAATGAAGAATAAAAGATTTATTCACATTAAATCCAAGGTTTCTGTACTAAATAATGGGTTATGTACATAACAATAAATAAGTTGAAATACGGATTCTGATGTTAACAAAGTCTGTGAGGAGGCAGAATCAACTAAGTCCTGATATAGTAAATCATAGATTTCAGCAAGTTAAAGAGTCTCTGCGATTTCAATAATCTGTATCTAGATATTGTTCCTTAGAAGAGTTTAAAAAGCTCTCGTATTGTTCTGACAGCCTGTCGCTGTTTCGCCAGCTGAAACCTCAGCTGCACGGCTAAGTCTGCAGCGAAAAAAAGAAAGTAATCTTTCTCCCTCGGATGTCCCTCCGAGAACCATGAGTGATTTCTTCGAGAGCTGTATCTTTCGCCCTGGTAAAAAACCTGTAAACCTTCACTCCCTTGAGTCTAGAACTTAACTAACTATTTATTAAGGATTTCGTATATATCCTCTTTTATTTCTCCTGGAAAACAACATAGAGCCACTGGCAATGCTTTTATGTCAAAATCATTTGACTGTTGCACTCCGAATGGTTAGGCTTGGCCCAGCCTACTTTCTGCGCCCGGCACTCCGCTGTCAAACTGCGGCGTGGGAAAGCGATCGTTTAGTTTCACTATCGGCATATGAAAGCGAACCCCAGGTGGTCCGTGCTTGATTTTCGCTGTCTCCAAGTGCCACTTTTCTATGGTGAAGTATGATTGACCTATTTCTTCTTATTTTACCGGCAGAAGTTGGAACTTAGCCGAAAACTCAAGTCTATTTTAGGAATACATGGGTTTTCTATATCTAGCGATCTTGTATCACTATGAGGGTTTTTTAAGTGGAATATTGGAAAAAAGTCTGAAGTTTCCACAATGGGTAAATCTTTAACCCATTTAAGTCATGTTTGAGGATATTTTGTAAATGAAATGGAATGTAATTATGGATTTTACACTTGAAGCAATATAGTATGAGGATTTTATGTACAATAAAGTTTTTTAATAAAGTTTTTCACTGAGGGTGGTTTTGGGCTCTATGGGTTATGATCGGTGTAGATCTGCAGAAATTCCAACATAGGGGAGAATGTAATGGGTAGTATTTCATGCGAAATCTACCTAAAAGTAAAAGTGCTGGAAAACATTTTTTACAAGGGAATTGGAATTTTCGATCAGTTACATTACCCCATCCACAATGCTACACTAAAAATTGTTTTAACACTAAAACGCCCGGAAATTTTACTCAAGTTTCATAAAAATATTTGACACCAGAATTTTTATTTAAAATTATTTGACTGATTTAGTTCACGTAAATCTGCGTTGTTTAAACACTCTAAACAGAAATGTCTGAAATTCAGACACTTAAGTGTCTGAAACACAGTGTTCAATTTTCAGACATTTTAAAATGTATGAAAATTTTCAGACACTTCTTGCGTCTGAATTTCAGACACTTAAGTGTCTGAAACATGAGTGTTCGATTTTCAGACGTTTTAAAATGTCTTAAATTTTTTAGACACTTCTTGCGTCTGAATTTCAGACATTTCAAATGTCTTAATTGCGGCCATCTTTGAACCCTTTTTTTTTTCACCAACATGAAGCCACCTTTGACCACTTTTCTTTCTAAGCAGCCATACGCAACCCTATTTGACCACATTGAATCATTTTTATAAATGGAAATAATTTGTTACTATAAAGCAGAGCTGATTACAGTGTGGAAAACTGGGATGTTTCTCTGCCCCCTGATTCTAGGGTCCCCCAAATTGGGTATGAAATTTTCATAAACTGATATTTTAAATTTGTTTTAACCTTGTGATGATTATAATCAGTATTTTGTAATTTTAGAGTAGGATAATATATATACGCACATATATATAGATATATTCTAAATATGTAATTATATGATATCATACTTTGTCCTACGGCATCAAAAATGTTATTACTTTCAATAACAACTTCAAATTAATTCTAGGCCAGAGACCTGGTATTCATCCCCCCCTCCCCTCCACACCGCCTTCATATACTGTTACAAAAGAAAAATGAATAAATAAATAAATAAAATGGAAAAAATTAAGCCTATTCGATGTTGTCAAATACATATTTGGATAAATAGTATATCCTTTTCTTTAACCATATCATGTTCTAAAAACACAAAATATTTATTAAAATAAATATAAGATCAAAACGAATTTAAACGTTTGCTTTTTTTTTAATGGTAACACCCAATTTTGACACCATATTTTAAATCTTCTGTTCAAACTATGCCTAGAAACGAAATTTCTAGTCATTTGAATGATAAGTTTTTGAATCCTAAGCATTCAAAATTTAGAGCTTCTAATGTTAAATTACATTTTCACATTTTTATTAATATCTCCTGAAATTATAATCCTAATGTGATAATCTTGCATGTGGATACAATATTGAAAATCCGAAACATAAAGACATTGAATTTGTAAAAGTGCATACCAAATTTGAGGGCTCAAAAATCGATGGGAAGGGGAGGGGGCGGGACCGCGGACCAGTTTCCATGCTCCGATCAGGTCTTGCTTCGAGAAGAAACACTACTCCTCTTTTTATTTTTCTAAATAGAGATGTCCGCTATGCGGGAGTGACCGGTTAAGAAGTTTTACTGTAATAACGGACATTCTCGAATAGCAGACACCTATTTAGCGACCACTTTTTTCAATCCACATTTGTAGATTGAGGCATAATTTGTGTACTTTGTACTCTGTATACTGTGTATTTGTATACTCTGGACTGTTTATTTTTACATATGAAAATAAAACCTCTAAATAGCGGGAAAATTCTGCGGTCCTAGGGTGTCTTCTATTGAGAGGTTTTATTAAATATATCCAGTTATAAATATATTTTTAAAAAAGTCAGAAAATGTTTTTTTTTCTTTTTTTTTTCTTTTTCTTTCTTTCTTTCTTTCTTTTTTTTTTTTTTTTTTTTTTTTTTTTTTTTTTTGACAGTATAGGAAATGTGGTTCTAATAAGTTCCAGTACCAGCGGCTTACATTCATTAGCCCCACTTCATCCTACTACATATACAGTCGCAAAAAATTAAACACACTGACGACTTAATATATATATATATGTGTGAACATGTAAATATATATTCGGGTACATAAATCCTTTTCCTTTTACTTCATTCTACTATACAAGTATACAGTATGATATATAATCAGTACAATAAATTGTTTTGCGAAAATGGATGCATTCTCCGATGATAATAAAAAATAATCCTGTAAAAAAATCAGAAAAATTTTGGCAATAAAAGTTGTCAGAAATTTTCTGTGTCTTAAAATTTAAATATGTACACTGGCCTCCAAAAGTTAAGGTACACGGACTAAATGTGTTCGATTGCGCACGTTTTGTCGAATATCTACAAAACTTATTGGCGAATTGTTCTTGAACTTCTGGGATGAAAAGAACATGTTTCATTTCATATTTATCGGTGAAGATTTAGTCAGGGGTACAATTAGGGGGCTAATAATAAATTTAATAATAAAATAATATTTGCGATCACCTATGTAACAGGAAAGACTGGAAATGGTTTGTCACAGTGGTAAATGATTATTTGAGTCCTGTTCAACATTTGTATGCATTTGTGTAAGCATAGCACTCATATTCGTGAAGATGTTAACGTTTTTGTGAAAAACTCAAACTTTTTTTTTTATAGCATACAGAGTTTTCAACCAAATTTAACACAGCTTTCCAAAAACTTGACAAAGAACAGTAGAAACAGTATACTGCAATTAAAACATGAATATATTGAATATTTGATGAGATATGGACATTTTTACGAGATAATTTTTAACTGCGCATGCGCAGCAGATTTCAAAATTTTTATTTCAGAATTTGGTAGTCAGCTATTTAGGGCAACTTATATAAAAAGTCTAGTCAAATATCGCGAAAATTCACAAAGATGGGGTCGATATAGTGAGTTGCTTCCTAAAAATAGCATTATTGTAAGGGATTTTACACAACTTTTCAATCAGCTCACTACATCTTCCTAAGTTTTCACAATATTGGACTGGACTTTTTATAGAAGTTGCCCCAAAATACTGAATACCAAATTATGAAATAAAAATTTTGAAATCTTCCGCGCATGCGCAGTTAAAAATTATCTCATAAAAATGACCATATCTTATCAAATATTCCATATATTCATGTTTTAATTGCAGTATACTGTTTCTACTGTTCTTTGTCAGGTTTTTGGAAAGTTGTGTTAAATTTGGTTGAAAACTCTGTATGCTATATATATATATAAAAAAAAAAACTTTGAGTTTTTCACAAAAACGTTAACATCTTCACGAATATGAGTGCTATTCTTACACAAATGCATACAAATGTTGAACAGGACTCAAATAATCATTTACCACAGTGACAAACCATTTCCAGTCTTTCCTGTTACATAGGTGATCGCAAATATTATTTTATTAATAAATTTATTATTAGCCCCTAATTGTACCCCCGACTAAATCTTCACCGAGAAATATGAAATGAAACATGTTCTTTTCATCCCAGAAGTTCAAGAACAATTCGCCAATAACTTTTGTAGATATTCGACAAAACGTGTGCAATCGAACGCATTTAGTCCGTGTACCTTAACTTTTGGAGGCCAGTGTAATACAGATGAAACACAGGAAATACATATAAATGTAGTTTTTTATATTTTTAAAAAGATTTCATAGTCTAAGAAAAATTCTTTCATAGTGCAATTAAATACTGTAGAAATTTCGAACTTTTTAATAAAGCGTTACTTCTCATAGGAGCAATTTAAAATGTATTTATAAACAGGGATGTAGTGGAGGGTATGCGGCGGCATAAGCCGTATACCTTCTGGATTTTTTTAAGGAACACCGTATACCATCTGTTTCTCAAAAAAGCTATAGTATATACACTGTAGGGTATATCCTCTGCTTAGAGCGTAGCCCCTCTGCTTTTTTTACGACTACACCACTGTTTATAAAACATTAAAAATTTCACGATAACTTCATTTCTGATGCTTTTATAATAATTTTTCAAGTTTTAAGTCCACCATCTGAAGCAAAAATGTCCATAGCATTTCCTATACATAAATTTAATTTTGTTACTTGAAAACACTAACTTCGAAAATGTAATGTGTAAAAGAATTAAATGATCTGTCATTAAAAAATCCTTCCGGCCAGTGCCGGGAGGAAGAGGTAGCTTTCATATTCCTTATTTTTAAAAAGCCTACTTAGATTATTCAAACACACGAAGCTCAATTTAGTGGAAACCGAATATAGGAGATTCAATACTAATTTTTATAAATACTAAATCATTATGAATGAGAATTTCGCGAAATTAGTCAGCTTTATCTAAGCTGCTTTTATTTAAAATAACTTATATTTGACTGCCAAATTCGGCGATTTTTAAAGTGCCTGCCATTTTAAGACAACATGGTGGATGAGGCTAACCATTGAATTTGGTCGAGGCCTTAGTAATTGCTGTGCTCACTCACATCGGAATCGATTGATATATACGAGTGCTGTCGCAGGCAAAAATCAGATTTTTCAAAATGTCACCCACATTAGATATTGAAATTGCTATATCTGAGCCATTTTTTAAGATAAAGACAAACAAAAAATGCTCCTGAATCCTTATATCAAGGTCAAATACTTAAGAAAGAAACCTTTTTCAATTTCCAATTTTTTTGCACCTCACTTTAAATATAATTTTTTTTTAATTTAATGGCCGCCATTTTGAAACAAGATGGCTGATGAAGCAGGCCAGCGAACTTGGTCGAGATATTGATGTATACGATCCACATGCCTTCTTACATCGAAATAGGCGAATACGTGTGTTATCGCGTGACAAATACAAGATCGTTTCAAAATGTTAGCCATGCTAGAAATTCAAAGTGCTATAATTCAACCATTTTTTAAGATATAAACAAAAGAACAAATTTCAGAAACAAAAACTGCTCCGGAATCTTTCTATCAAGGCCAAACACATAAAAAAAAATCTTTTTCATTTTCCAATTTTTTAATACCTCATTTAAATTTTAAATTTAATTTTTTTTAAAAATGGCAACCCTTTTGAAACAAGATGGCGAATGAAGCTGGTCAACGAACTCGGTCGAGACATTGGTATGTACTATGAACAGACCAAGTTACATCCAAATAAGTTCATAAATACGCCTGTTATCGCGTGACAAAAATCAGGTCGTTTTAAAATGTCAGCCACAATAGAAATTCAAAATGCTATAACTCAGCCATTTGTTTAGATATATTCGAAACAAAAACTGTTCCGGAATCTTTGTATTAAGGTCAAACACATACAAAAAAAATCTTTTTCATTTTCCAATTTTTTGGTATCTCATTTTAAATTTAAAATTTTTTTAAATGGCCGGCATTTTGAAACAAGATGGCGGATGAAGCTGGCCAACGAACTCGGTCGAGACATTGGTATGTACTATGTATAAACGAAGTTACATCCAAATCGGTTCATAAATACGCCTTTTATCGCGTGACAAAATTCAGGACGTTTCAAAATGTCAGCCACGCTAGAAATTCAAAATGCTATAACTCAGCCATTTTTTAAGATATAGACAAAACAATAACTGCTCCGGAATCTTTCTATAAAGGTCAAATACATAAGGAAAAATATTTTTTCATTTTCAATTTTTTGGTACCACATTTCAAATTTTAAATTAAAAAAAAATTTAAATGGCCGCCATTTTGAAACAAAATGGCGAATGAAGCTGGCCAACGAACTCGGTCGAGACATTGGTATTTACTATGTACATACCGAATTACATCCAAATCGGTTCATAAATACGAGAGTTACAGTGTGACAAATGTCAGATATATATATATATATATATATTGGTTATATATATATATATATATATATATATATATATATATATATATATATATGTCAATTTTGAACGGAGGGTGGTTTCGGGGTCTGGGGGTCATGATCGATGAAAATATACCAAAATTCTTTGAAATCGCTTTCCTCCGAACGGCTGCAACAGATAGCTTTTTGTAATGAAAGCTACTTAAAATAAAAATTCATATGCGAAACCATTTCTGCCAATAATATCTGTAATACAGTGGAAGGATTTATTAATAACAATATCATTTAATAACTTGATCTTTTTAATTACATTTTGCCATGTGGGCAATTCCTTTTATATACAGCATATGGTAATCACCAGAGCTACTAAGATATCTTAGGTTAAACATATATATTTTTTAGATAACATGCAAGAGAAAAAATCACTTCTAATTTCAAAAATTATTTTGCCTTAAAAACACATATCTAATTGTTATTTTTGTATCTTTTTAAAAAATGCACAAATTTTGAAAAATATTCCCCAGCAATTTTATGTGAAAAATGCAATTCTGCAAATAAATATGAAAAGAAAGTCTTTTTTCCGTTCTAAATCTGCAATTTCTTTTTAACAATCAATAAATCAATATTAATAAATTTCTCAATATCTGAAGTCGTACAAAACTTAAATATAATTTTAAGAAATTAAACAAAGTAAATAATGATTTATTTCCTTACTTATTTTATTGTAAATCATTATATAGCTATAATAGAAAAATATTTTTAATAAAATTAACTATTAAAAAAAATGGCATTGTATTAAATGGCTAATATTTACTGATATTTTTACAGTCAGATTAATAATTGTTTTCAGAAGAAAAATATATAGTGCTGCAACTGCATTTTTTTGGACAAAAATACAATACTAAAAATGTTGACAAATTTGGGTGTCAATGTACACAAGCAATAACTTTTAATGCTTATATATTTAAGCAATGATGAGATTATTTTATAATAAAAACATTTATTTATAAAACGGAAACTTTAAGAATTATCAAGCAAGTTATTATAATTAATCCTGAAAATGAAATAAATTTAGTCGAAAATCTTAAAAAACACTGTGATACTTAAAAATATTTATTCTACACAAAAAGATACAAATATGATAAACACATATATTCTTTAAAAAGTGATTTAAATAGTTAATAATACATAATTATTATTATTCAAGGAAAATTTCTATTTCGAAATAAAATTTATATTTTTATAAATAATCGCATTCTTACCTTTTTAGTGTTTCTTTAAGTGAAATAAAGTAAATCCATTAAATATAAACGGTAATACGAAAATAAAGGCACTTTCTTCTTATATATTTCACTAAATGTTCAGATGAATGCTGATTTGAAAAACATATATCGAAGAAATTTTTTTTTCCTTATTCATCATATTATTTTCATAATAATTTAAATGTAGTGCACAATTTATTTCAATTAACTTTTCCAAATCACATTTCACACATACTTTCTTATTCTCCAATCTCAGAAGAACAATTATTGAAATTCCAAAAATGCACTTTATAAGCTGTGTAGCTGCATATACATCTATGTAGATGGCACAATCACAATACTCAACGTATTATTTTTATAATAATCGCATATATTATTCCATAAATGAATTATTCCAAAAAACTGTTCCACCTATGTCGATGACACAGTCACAATATATAAATACGGAATGTTACACATAAAAAAATTGCAGGCAACTTTGTTAAATAGGGAACTACCTCATTGAAAGAACCGTTTTAACGCGCCAATTGCCAACGGACGTCTTTGAACAAAGAGAAATAGGCAAAATCAGCATTTTAATCACCACTGCAGTCGCTGACCTCAGTCTACTGTTTGTAAACCGTTATAAAGGGCTTGATGAGCTCATTTAAACTTTTTATCAGCGAGAAATAAATTATTGAGTAAGAAGAAATAAGAAAAGTTTTATTTTCTTTATTAGGTATTTTTCTTAATGTGTTACATTTATTTTAGAACAGTTTTTGCAGTTTTTTTATTTTTAGACATATAGAAAACATACTTTAAATAAAGATTTTGTTGTAAAACTAGCAAATAACATATTGAATTTTCATGAAGAGGGAGGTGGTCATGAAGAGAGCGATTGCCCATCCCTGAAATTTAATTAATTATATTTTCTTTACGTTTAATTATTTAAAAAATACTTTTTTCGGATCCAAATAGCAATATATTAATTAAACGCTAAGAGAAAATGTTGCTAAGAATTTTTCTTCAGAGGACCCCCCCCCCCCCCCTTAACTTCTCGTAGAAGACAATTTTAATTCTGTTCTTCTGTTAGTGTTCATATATATCAAATTTATCTTAAATGAGGAGGGGCAGTTCAGAAGGAAAAAGTCCCATCGACAAAAAAAAAAAAAAAAAAAAAAAAAAAAAAAAAAAAAGACAGAGGGAGGAGAGAGAAAGAGAAATCAGTTCTCCATTGTGAAAACTGTCGTTAGAAACTTATTTTTAAACGATAAATATTTCTTAATTTTAAATTTCTTAAAAATTGTCATACACGAGGAGTTCTGGCATAAATTCTTAGTTTAGCCTACTTCATGTTTATATTCTGCATTTTACAAAAGCGGACTGGGCTGTGGACCCCAGACATATACAGTGAAATCTCTCTGTGCGACCACATCTCTGAATGACCATTTTTTCATGGAACGAAATTTATTCCCATAGGCTCAATACTCATTTTACCTCCATTCAGAGACCATCCCAGTTGCACTCCCTTCATGAGCGACCCATTTCTTTGAAGAAAATGAAACAAATCCCGTTTTTTCCAGGTCGCTTGAAGATGATTTTATTTAAAAAATAATTCCGGAGTGCGCATTATTCATCAAACTTCTAAACTAAGAATAGATTTTCTTTTTTATTCCAGTAACTTTTAAATATTTAAACCCCTTTGTGCTTTTTTAGGTAATGAATTGAACTCTGATGACAAATTAAGAATGACGGTCGATAAACTCCCCTGCCCTATTTTGTCGGGAAACTCTCAAAGAAATAGATAAACGAATGAAATCGTCATTATTTGTTCCCGTCAAAAAAAAAAAAAAAAAAATGCATTTATTGATTGAATTTCGAAAAGACTTGGAAATAAAAGTTATAAAATATAAAACCGTAAAATCAAAGCAAACGTCAGTGTATTCATTTTCTAAACTCTGCAGTAATTTACTTATATAATTAACTTTTGTTTTGATACTTAAATTTTTATATTTTTTTTTACTAATGTGAAAAATAAATTTTAGTAACATTAATTGTTACCTTTTTTCAAAAATTAAAATCTGGATTTATACATGACCTCCACTAAGAGACCACCTCTTGTAGCGACCACTTTTCATTGGAACGGAAAATGGTCGCTTTAGGGAGGTTTTACTGAATGTTCTAAAATATTGCTCCTCAGTACGTTTCTTTCTCCCGCTACTCATAACTCTTAGTATTTAGGTCGAGCGATTCTTCCTGCATATGATCATGATAACAAGTAATTTTTGGAAAACTTTATATTTTGTGAAAAGCAATTATTTAATTATTTATTGCGCCAAAAATAACTTAGCCGCAAACCTTAGTAAGCGAACTTTTACAATTGTCCCATGATTACTTCTTTTATAAAGTAATACTAAATTAAGTGGATGAAAGAGTATTTTAAACATCTTTCATCCATTCGGAAATATTTTCTGATGGTGTTGGTATACATATTGCAATACAATAGTACGTACAGTCATCACATATATGATACAATTGTATCGCATTCAGATGCTTAAGTGTCTGTATTTCTAAATGTCTTAATTTCAGACATGTCACTATTATTCAGACATTTTTCCGAGTTCATTTATACCATGATCATAGTAAGACACTGATGTGTCTTAAATTTAGACATCCATGATGTCTGAAATTTCACATTCAGACACTTAAGTGTTTAAATTACTTTTTCAGTCACATATGTGTCTGAATTTAAGACGCCTCTATTTGCAGTGAATTTAACTTATTTTATGAAAGAATTTCTGGTTCCATAGTTTACATATAATCATATGGTCGGAGTCGGATCGACTCCTTCCGGGCGTTCTAGTGTTAAGGGTGTTCTCAAATCCAAAAGGGCAACTTTCTGACTTAAGCTTTAATTTATTTTTGTTCCAAAATGTATGAAACTATCTGGTGTTGTTCAGAAACTGTGTCATGGAGCTGTTTTTTCCATTTTTTTTTTTTTCAAACGGAATAGATCTTTCAGAAAATAGGGTCAAAGTGGACGTTTTGAACTGAATTTCCGCACGAAAGTAGAAAAACCACTCAAGAGCGGGCGAAAAAGACGTTTGTTACCTGATTAAAATCGCTTATAACTCAATAGGCTATTTATTGATCAAAAAATGAAAAAAAAAACAGCTCAATTCCAAATCGCTTCCCTGGTCAGGCTTTCCAATTTTATATATTTCCGTTAGAAAATGCATTTGTAAATATGTCAAAATGTTTTGCGCTTGTTGAACAGAGCAGTTAAGAACAGCCTTAAAGGATAATTTGAACTTCTACTGTTTTATATCAGCATTTTGTACTTTTAAAGTAGGATAAGTTTAAAAACGAAAAATATATATTCATCTAAATTTGTATTTATTTGTGAATTCAGAATGGGTGACTCTGTCCGGAGTTGCGCATTGCAAACATGTACGTACTTCATTCATTGTTGCAAACATGCTGTATAGTCTACACTAATAACTATTTTTAAAATAATGATTTATGAGAATTTTAAGAGATTTATATTGTGTAAGGATGGACAGGCCGAAAGACAGATTAATTGCATATACCTTGCGTTTGACTGTTTTATGTAGCAACTTATAGTTGATAGTTTAGTATCAGTAAGGAATTACTAACTTGTAGTTATTTCTATATTCATAATTTAAAATTATGTTTACATTATGTAAAATGAGTTTAAATTCAAAGTAATCCCCGTAAATTTCTTCGTACATTAAAAGAAAAAAAATCAATTTCATTTAAATGTCGATAGCTTATTTTCCGCCAAGAGTCGCTATAAGCGCAAAAGAAAATTGTCTTAAATAAGTATACTACTTATTTTTTATCTTAATACTTATCTATCTTACTATCTATTACTTATCTTATTTTTTATCTTATATTGTAATACCAAAACAAAACAACAACAACAACAACAACAACAAAATTACTTAAATTTTGTTACCATGGAAGCGCTGTAAACGTAAAAGAACTTTTCCCTTATTTTAACTTGGAGTATGGGTTGACCCAAGCGAAAAAAAAAAAAAAATCCAATTTAAAATTTTAGTTATGAAACTTCACATCAGGGTAGCTGCCACCGTAAAAAAAAAAAAAAAAAAAAAAAAAAAAAAGACTAAAAGTGGCAGAAGCTTTTGCTGAATATTTATTATGAAAAAAAAATCAATGTTTATTATGAAAAAAAAAATCAAATGTTTAACTTTAGTATATCTGTCATACAGTGAAACATAATAAATAAATAAACAAATAGTGTTATCCAATTTCCTCCCGTTGGCGTTATATCGCAAAGAAAATTTTGTTGGATCTGTATTACCTAATTTTTACTTAAAGTACGGATGCCATTTGAGAAAATATAAAAATAACTTTTTAATGTTTTAATTATGCAATTTTTTACCAGTGGCGCTATCAGCGTAAAGAGCCTTATCATATAATTATTTTACCATAACGTAAATTTAAACGTGGCAGAATCTTATTTTGGCGACTTAAAAATTATATAAATAAAATCAAATTTATATAAATTTAGTTAACCTATTTCCCGTCAGGAGGCACTATAAACACAAAAGAAAATCGAGTTGAATCTGTGCTACATATTTTTATTTCACGACTATCATATAGTTAAACATATAAAAATATTTTTATTTAAATTTTGTTATTTTTTATCTCACTAGTAAGCGTTATCAGTATAAAAAAGTAGAGTTGAATCTGTCATATTTAATTTTAACTTGGAGTATGGTTGCCACCTGAAAAAACAGAAATTTCAAAGTTTTAGATATGCAATTTCTTAACAGGCGCTACCAGTGTAAAAAAAAAAAAAAACTATCATGTGAAAATTTTTATCGAACATGAATTTTACAGTCGCAGAAGATTTATAAAACCAAAAAGGAAAAAAATCAATTTTACTTACAATTTGTTTATAATATTTGCTCCCAGGGGGCGATATAAACGCATTTTTTTATTATTTTTATTCAAACTGTATCCTCTAAATTTAACTTGGAACCATTTGAAATATATATATCCATTTTAAAGTTTTAATTATGCAATTTCCGACCAGGAGCGCTATCAGTGTATAAAGCAAATGAATCATGTGAGAGTTTTTAGCAAAACATAAATTTGAGCGTGGCAGAAGCTTATTGCGAAAATTTATTAAAAAAACATAAAATATCAAATTTATTAAATTTAGTAATTCTATTTCCCACTATGGGGCGTTGTAAACAAAAAAAAAAAAAAATGTTTCGAATCTGTGCCATCTATTTTAACTTCAGGGCTCTTTTAACTCACTGCCATATAATGAAACATAAAAAAATATCAAATTTGCTTACATGTGGTTACGCTATTTCATCCCAGGAGGACGCAAATGAAATTTTCTTGAATCTATATCACCCAAGGAGGATCCAATAGATCCCCTCTATTCGTAGCTCCATGGTATTTCTTAATTTTAACTTGAAGTAAGGTAGTCATTATGAGAGAACATTAAAAAAAAATCCATTTTAAAATATTAGTTACGCAATTTTCCGCCAGGGACGTAAAAAATTACATCATTATTTTTTTTAAAACATAAATTTGACAGAGGCAAAAACTTTAAAGCAAGTTAAGCGATAGTTAAAAAAGCTTTTAATTTATTAAAAAAACATGAACAATCAAATTTATTTAAATTTATTTACCGTACTTTCCACCATGGGAAGCTAATAAACGGTCAAGAAAACTGTGTTGAATCTGCGCTACTTATTCTTATATTGATATAAAGGAAAATAATTAGTTTGGTTATACTTTTTCTTGCTTTGGTTCGTTAAGAGCATAAAAAAAAGTCGAGGTAAATCTGTTCTATCTAATTTCAACTTGGAGTATGGTTGAAACATGAAAAAAACTTCAAAAAAACTTTTTAAAGTTTTAGAAGTACAATTTTCACTAGGCGCGCTACCAGCTTAAAAAAATTTATCATGTGGAAATTACTATTAAAACATGAATTTCGCCGTCACAGAAGCGTATTCTGAAGATACATCAAAAACGTAAATAAAAATCAATTTTACTTAAATTTGGTTACCTTATTTCTACCCAGGGAGCACTATAAACGCAAACGAAAACTTTGTTCAATCTGTAAACCCTAATTTTATTTGGAGTATAGTAGTTATATAAGAGAACATCAAGATAATTTTTTTAAGTTTTATGTAATTTCCCACCACTGGAGGCATCAGCGCAATCGCATATCTATCATGTGAAAATTTTTATCAAAACATACATATTACTGAGGCAGAAGCCTATTCTGAAAACTTAATAAATAAAACATAATAAATAAATTATATTTAAATTTAGTTATCACATTTCCCGTTAGGGGAAGTTATAAACACACATACACACACACAAAAAAAAAATTGCGTTGAATCTGTGCCACATATTTTTAACTTCCGTATTGCTACCATATTGTGAAACATAATAAAAAATGAATTTTACTTAAATTTGGTTACATTATTTCCTACCACAGAGCGCTGTAAACGCAAAAGAAAATTTTGTTGAATCAGTATTATTACCTTATTTTAACTATGAGTATGGTCGTCATATGAGAAAACTTACAAAAAAAAATCATTAAAAAATTTATCTATGCACTTTGCCATCAGGTGCAATACCAGCCGTAAGAAAAAAAAAATAAAATTAAAAAAAAAAAACAATATGGAGAATTTTATCAAAACATAAATTTGAAGTACCAGAAGCTTATTCTGAAAATTAAATAAATAAAACATAAAAAATAAATTTTATTTAAATTTGGCTACCATATTTCACGCCAGGGGAAGTTATAAATGCAACAGAAATTTACGATAAATCTGTGCCACATACATACATTTTTTTTTTTTTAATCTTGGTACGGCCGTCATACAATGAGATATTAATAACATTTATTTAAACTTGGCTAATATATTTCTTGCTAGAGGGCGTTATTGACGTAATAGAAAGATGGATTTATACCATCTTATCTCATTTTAACTTGGGGTATGGTTGCTATAAGAGAAAACAACAACAACAACAACAACAACAACAACAACAAAATAATAAAGTTTTCAAATTTCTATTTTAAAATTTAGTTATGGTATTTCTCACTAGCTACCCGGGTAAAAAAGAATTAGTGTTAAAAATTTTATCAATACATAACTTTCAGAATGGCGGAAGCTTTTTTGAAGATTTAAGCGAAATTCGTTCGTGGGAAGCTAGGTTAAAATGCGTTCGGTGGCCCACCCCCCAATAAATACGATGGGCCTCTATTTGTATTCATAGACTAAACTCTTTATAATGGACACTTTCTAACCTATTATTTTTTTCAATCCCTAACACCTACTTATCTGTATGTTTCTACCTCTGATTTTATGTTCCAAGATGTCCAGTAATAAAATGCTTTATTATATAGTGATATTTATATTCTCAGGTTCAAAACATGCTTAATTTTTTTCGATAGTATAGGAAGATGAGTTCCTACCCTTAAACTCGTTTTTTTTTTTTTTTTTTTTTTTTTTTTTTTTGACTTGATCAGACCCTGTTTATTCGTATATATATATAAAAAACCTTTTAGATTTATTATAATACGGGGTCGTAACAAGCCTCCAAAGTCAGAGGGGGCTTTCAAATCTTTGTGCAAACTTCTGAATATTCACTATATTGCATGTATTAAAAAAACAATCTTATATCTTAGGACTGAATATAAGTGTTATTTTCCTCCGAAGGTTTTTCTATAAGTCTACTAATCGCCGGAATACATCTAAAGTTTCGATAGATCACAATCTATCCTATAGTCGCGACAGTCCGTGACAGAAGCACTTAGCCGAGATGTCCTTCGGAAATCAGATGAGTGATCACTGGTCAGTAATCAATTTCAGAGTCGGGGCAGGCCGTGAAAGCACTCTCAATTCACAAGTCTCTAAGCTATTCCTGTGATTCAGCCGACTTTCACTTTAGAACATATGGGCCCAGAAACGTGAGAAAATAGGGTGTGGCCCACCTGAAATCACACGAGCGACTCACAAGAAGGCAGGACAGGGATTGGTTGAGCCCCGACACTCCAGAGAGACAATTTTTGAACTTAGGGAGAAGTTCTTAATGAGTAGTTAGTTAATGATAGAAGAAGGGGAGATAGCAAGTTGGACTTACGAGTTCTCGCCGAGTTTGTACGGGGAATTAGATTCTCCAAACTTCGTGAACTCTCATCCTGAGAGCAGCGCGGAGACTGCCTCTGCAGTGAAACAAACGTTTCTGGGAAACGTCTTAACTACTGATTTTAAAAAGTACTGCGATTGGACCATGAGTACGCTGCATTTATCTTTTGACAGGAGATGGGATCTCTCAGCCCGGGACGACCTTTCCCCGATTCTGAATACTTTACCATAGATCAACAGGATCTGATAGACATCCGGTCTGAAGGAATATTTTAGTAATGAACACTATTGAAATTTGTCTTAGGGCTGCCACCTTCAACCTAGGACTTTCCCAAAATTGTACGCAGTAGGGGAGAAAGGACAGTTCTGCCCCAGCATCCGGATTGCGGATTGAGGAGGAGGGAGTAATCCACCTTGTGGATGGAGGAGGAGGGAGTAATCCACCTTGTGGATGGAGGAGGAGGGTGGAATCCAACTGTGAGTGGTAAGGGAGACTTATCCTATAGTAGAAGGGGGGCTAAATGTTTGAGGGGTCTTAATTTTGAGAGGGGGCTTAATTTTTGAGAAGCGATTAATTTTTTTTTCGAATCGACTTTGAGTAGAAATGGAAATATCATACTATAACATAGGGATTTAAAAGTTTTCGAAAGGGAGTTTGAGGGGTCTAAATTTTTGAGTGGGGCTTATTTTTAGGGGGGCGTAATTTTTTTTTCGAATCGGCTTAGAGTAGAAATGGAAATGTTATACTATAACATAGTGAGTTAGATCTTTCCGAGAGGAAGTATGAAGAGGCTAAATTTTTCGATGGGCTTATATTTTAGAGGGGCTTATTCATACAGGGCATAACTTTTTTTTTATTTTTTCGAATCGACTTAGAGTAGAAATGGAAATATCGTGCTATAACATAGGGAGTTAGGTGTTTTCGAAAGGGAGTTTGAAGGGTATAAATTTTTTAGTGGGGCTTATTTTTAGGGGGCATAATTATTTTTTTTTCGAATCGACTTTGAATTAGAATAAATGACCATATAAGGTGGTATCATACTGTAACATAGAGATGTAGGTATTTTCGAAAGTGAATTTGAGGGCACTAATTTTTTTAGGAGGGCTAATTTTTTTTTCTGAATTGTCTTAGAATTTAAATGAAAATGAAAATGTCTTATGTTTTCTGAAGAAAATTTTTTAATGCTGCCGTCTGTAGGATATCGTTTTAATATATTTTTGAAGATAGTATTTTATTTTTTCTCACAAGCTTTGGATAAGATTTGAACCTGGAAAATAATCTCTTGACTTGATAATTTGGATAGGTTTAACTGATCAACAAACTATGTCTACATGTTTAGATTTTAATGTTTCAAAACAAAAAATTGCATTCCCCCTTCTGTAGGTGCAAAGAGAGGTTGATTTGTTGGTTTCTTAAGATAATTCATTAATACCTATTTTAAATGCTCACTTTGCGAATTCCTTTAATGTATATGATTTTTATTTTTAGTTTAACTGATTTTATCGATTTTGCGTATGAGAGTTTGATTATTTTACCAAGCTAAGGTTTCGAGCCTGCGAACTCCGATTCAAATTTAATTTATTGTAACTGATAAGCTATCCACTATTCAAACCACGTCCCATCATTTACTATGTTACTTTTGAACACTATATATTTTTAAAAATACCTACCTCTCCCTCTTTCTTATACTAGGGAAGTTATTGTAATTTATGTTCAAATTGAAGAAATAATTAATTTTTGATATTTCTTTAATAAGCAAGTCATTTTTCTGGATCGATTAGAAGGCTACCAAACCATTTGAATTAATCATTGTTTTTACCAGTATTAATCCCCTTACCTAATTTTAGAATCGTACTTTTTCTTGTGAACCATATCATATTCATTTAATCGTCTGAAATACCCTTCCTAAACCCTCTTATCAACGTTACTCATTATCTTTCACAAACATCTGATAAGTATAATCAGCTTTATTCAACAGAAGACAGGTCATATGTAAATATTGATTTTTGAAGAGATTATTTCACTTGTTTACAGATTTTAAATGAAAGTTTGAAATATTTGTCAAATTTTCTATATATCAATTATTATAAATTGAATCAGCTCATAGTTTGTTATTGCAATACATAATTATTTGATGATTCTACATTAGTTCAAATGAATTTTAAAACCACTGTTTCACTTCAACTCATTCTTTTATACAGTTTAATAAATTTAGTATGAATTAATCCATTGGTTTGTCATATATTTCACTGAAATAATAAAATTAAATTGTAAAACCGTAGAATGACGAATTCAAAAACGTAACGGGATGAATCATATACTTTTTAAACATTACATAAATACCTTTGGATTGACTCACTTCCTGTGAACTTTCTACACATACTTTTTTATGCCACGTGTTTCTTTTGAAATTTTTGCACTTATCATATTACATGATTTGCACCATCGTAATAATTTTTTAACATGCGCTGCCTATGATTATATAAAATTGAATGGAACGAGACTTTTTCATTAGTGTTTGCTATTATATGAGTGTGTGAAGACGTTTTTTTTTCACTTAGGATAATATGGCTAGTTTTTAAGATGGACATTCTACTATGTTAAGCGATGATGTATCACGTTTGAATAATCAATCGTTTTCATCAAGATTAAAGGATCAAGACATGGGATTAACAGTACAACCTAAAGTAGAACCCGTTTCAGATAATGAAGCGGAATCCTCCTCATCAGAACTGAAGAAACAGAAGCCACCTTTTTTGTGCACTGTTTGCAGCAAATCTTTTTCACGAAAAGGTAATTTTAAACAACATTTGATGATTCATTCATAAGAAAGACCATTTATTTGTGATATCTTGCAAAAAGCATTCTCTAGAAAGGCTAAAAAAAAAAAAGAAGTTTTCAAAATTAAAAAAAAAAACTTTGTAAAAAAAATGTATTAAAAAAATTATAAAATTAAAAAGTTAAAAAAAAAATTGAAAAAGTTTTCATAATTAAGTTATCAAAATTTTTAAAAAAATAAAAAACTTAATAAATTATGTTATCAAAAGTCAGTTCATCTATCTGTATATGTATGTGACTTTCATAATTAAAGAAGTTATCAAAAAGTTCAATTAGATTGCAAATACAAGTATACAACCAATCATATATCAATCAGTCATATCAATTAATCAATCAATCAATCATATCAATTAATCAATCAATGATATCAATCATATCAATGAATCAAACCAATCAATCAATCATATTAATCAACCAAACAATAATATCAATCATATCAATTAATCAATAAATCAAACCAATCAATCATATTAATCAACCAAACAATAATATCAATCAATCATATCGATCAATAAATCATATTAATCATATCATTCAATCATATTAATCATATTAATTAATCAATCAATCATATCAGTCAATCATATCAATAAATCATATTAATCAATCAATCTTATTAATCATATCAATCAAGATATCAAATACAAATAGTCATACAAATAAATCATATCAATTGCAGTTCGAGTATTACAAGTTAGTATAATAACATTATAAGAAAGTTTTGAATTAATACAATGATTAACTACCAACATTTTGCAACAACACTTTTTTTCAAAAGCAATGTATGATTATATTTTTTAGTTTTAAAAAATATTTAAAATGCTTTTGAAAGTTAAAAAAATTATTTTTCAAAAGTGTTAAAAAATGTTACAATTTTCTAAAACCTACAATTTAACAAGAATGAGTTGACCTATATTTCATTTCTATTTGTATTTGAGAACATGTATACGGATTCCTCCTTTCAATTATGTTCTGTAGTATACACTTCAAAAAAATATATATATATAAAACATTAAATTAAAATATTCTTTAGTTTGTGAGAATTCGACGATATCTCACATTGAAACTCTCAATTTACAAGGCAAAAGCCAGCATAGGGAAACTAATGTATTTTCACCTAGCCTCCAAATTTCTTCAGAGTCCCAGAAAATGTCGCTAAAGATGAAACAAATATATCAATTTCAATCAATCTTTGCAGAGGACACTAGGGTGAAAGGAACTCCTTTATTTAGCGAGAGAAATATTCTTTTGATGTTCACGAGGATCTCTTTTCCCGTGAGAAACTAGATAGTGAAACTACATATTAACCTGACGTCATGTTTCTGAACGCAGCCTATAGAGAGCGAGCTTGTTGATGAGCTCATGAGTCACAGATGGTGAGTGGCTAAGGGAAGTAGCTTTTGTTCTGGACGGAGAACGGAGCTGATAAAGGGGGATGCAGGAGGAGGCTCGGGAGCTTTTTCCTTGGTTTGAAGTTGAGACTTCAAGTTTTCTGGCCGTGTAGAGTGGAAAATCTCTCACGGGTTAACGGCTTCGGGACACTTTCCGAAGCAAGCCAAAAGCGAAAGCCGGGCGAGGCTGTAAAGTGCTCCATCACGGAGTGAACATCGGAGGTTCTTAAACCTCGGCTGAGTATCTACAACAGAGCGACATCCCTGTCGAACCCCATCTCGAACACTTTATCTTCGAAAATTGTGGACATTGAATAAATAAGAGACTGACTACACTGAAAGCGATCTATTATTCGAGGACTGGACTTGATTCTATAAATACATTATTGACAGCTGAACTCGAACCCTTTTATGAAAAATGTTGTAAATAGGACTTATATAATCTAGAAAACATTATTTAATTGTTTGTAATGCAATAAAATATTTTTTCGATATTGGTAAGACTCGGCCGTTGAAGTAGCCCGCTACCACACCACCTTACGACATCGGCTCCGTTACAAGTTATTAAAAAATTTTTAAAAAAATAACAATTTTTTTTAATGTTATAAGACAACAAAAATTATTTATAATTTATTAAAAGTGAATTTACCTATCTCTATATACAGTAAAACCTGTAAAGTTGACAACCCTTGTAAGTTGACCACCTGTCTATGTTGACCTCAGTTGTCAGGAACCAAATTTAACCTATACAAAATTATAAGACAAACCCTTTCTAACTTGACCACCTGTCTATCTTGTATCTTGACCACTGAAATTATACAAATTTGACTTGAACTATTATAAATTGCCCATCAAAACCCTTTATAACTTGACCATCCAAAAAGCTAACAAATAATGAATAAAAAAAGTAACTCTCCACGAAATTTTCTGTTCTTTTTTTCTTTTTAACTAGAATTTCTAAAAGGGTGAAATAGTTCTTAGTCTGGGAAATGATTTTAGCAGTGATAGGTGTACGTAAATAATTCAAGGCTTATCTATTCTTACATTGTTGCTCTTGTGAATTGGCTTTTCAACCCTCCCCCTCCATTCTTTGATTCTAGATTTCTTTCTTCTATTTCCCATTCTCTTATCATTCCTTCCCTTCTTTCAATATTTCCAGGTGCTACTTGGTAAGCAGAAATATTTTTTTTTATGTTTTTTATAAATTATGTGTAATAACTAGTATAGTTTGAAGGTTCACTAATTGGCTGTATATTGATTGACTGTTTTTTTAAATAAATATTAGTAATACTAATTGATTTTAAAATTGATACAAAACTATTAATTCATTCTTGTGGTTAATCTTTTCTTTTATAAGGTGTTAGAAATATGCATGGTAACACAATATTATTTTAAAGCCTGTCAATAAATAAAATTTTCGTGGGAAGAAAATGACATGGTATGAATGTTAAGTAAAAAAAATGTAAATTTATCATCACCCTCTATAAGTTGACAACTGAAGTGCGGCACCGCAAGTGGTCAACTTACACAGGTTTTACTGTATGCGTTTAATAATATAAATATTTTTTATGTTAACATTCTACCCACATTTTATTCTATAGTCATACACATCGAAACGAAAAAAAACAATCTATTATTAAATTCTTCAATTTAAAAAATTAATACATTATACTTAAGCATTCATAAAAAATAATGAACTTACCATACTTGAACTCAAAAAAGAGATGGTGAACGTATCACGTGGTAGACTGTGACGTAATCAATTAGTTATCACGTGCCTCCCTCGTGTCTTTTGATTGTCTTATCTACAATCAGATTGTATTATCAATCACGTGATCTAACTGATATGAGTCTTTACCAAGACACTAGCCATTTTCACTTCAGTCATCAAATATGTAGGTCGGATATTTTTTTGAAAGTCTTTTATTTTGTGGAATCTTAAGCAATATGATACCATATATTTGCAAATACAATCCTGTTAAAATCTTCCTCGCAATTGTGAATAAAGATTAATTTTCATATTGTTTAAGTATAATCGTTGATTATTTAACTGGATAATAATATTTTTAGAAGTAACGTAAATTTCTTATAAAAGCATAAGTATTTATTGAATCATTCACAGAATTCAAGTTTGAATATTAACCAAGTTTTTTAAACTTGTATAATTTATACTAGTATTTAGTATATACTAGTACTTAGTAAAAACTAGTGTATATTCTAGTATAAAGGGTTTATAAAAGTTTTAAAAACTTGGTTAATATTTAAACTTGAATTCTATGAATGATGCAATAAATACTTATGCTTTTATAAGAAATTTACGTTACTTCTAAAAATATTATTATCCAGTTAAATAATCAATGATTATACTTAAATAATATGAAAATTAATTTTTATTCACAATTGCGAGAAAGATTTTAACAGGATTGTATTTGCAAATATATGGTATCATGTTGCTTAAGATTCCACAAAATAAAAGACTTTCAAAAAATATCCGACCTACATATTTGATGACTGAAGTGAAAATGGCTAGTGTCTTGGTAAAGACTCATGGGATGGGAGTTTGAATAGTGAATAGCTTATCAGTTATAAAAAATTAAATTTGAATCAGAGTTCGTAGGTTCGAAACCGTAGCTTTGTAAAATAATCAAACTCTCAAACGCAAAATCGATAAAATCAGTTAAACTAAAAATAAAAATCATATACATTAAAGGAATTCGCAAAGGTAGCAGTTAAAATTGGTATTAATGAATTATCTTAAGAAACCAACAAACCAACCTCTCTTTGCACCTACAGAAGGGGGAATACAATTTTTTGTTTTGAAACATCAAAATCTAAACATATAGACATAGTTTGTTGATCAGTTAAACCTATCCCAAATTATCAAGTCAACAGATTATTTTGCAGGTTCAAATCTTATCCAAAACTTGTGAGAAAAAAATAAAATACTGTCTTCAAAAATATATTAAAACGATATCCTACAGATGGCAGCATTAAAAAAATTTCTTCAGAAAACATAAGACATTTTCATTTTCATTTAAATTCTAAGACAATTCAGAAAAAAAATTAAACCCTTCTACAAAAATTAGGCCCCTCAAATCCACTTTCGAAAATACATACATCTCTATGTTACAGTATGATACCACCTTATATGGTCATTTATTCTAATTCAAAGTCGATTCGAAAAAAAAAATAATAAATTAAGCCCCCCTAAAAATAAGCCCCATTAAAAAATTTATACCCTTCGAACTCCCTTTCGAAACCACCTAACTCCCTATGTTATAGCACGATATTTCCATTTCTACCCTAAGTCGATTCGAAAAAATTAAAAAAAATTAAGCCCCCCTAAAAATAAGCCCATCGAAAAATTTAGCCTCTTCATACTTCCTCTCAAAAAGATCTAACTCACTATGTTATAGCATAACATTTCCATTTCTACTCTAAGTCGATTCGAAAAAAAAAAAATTAAGCCCCCCTAAAAATAAGCCCCACTCGAAAATTTAGATCCCTCAAACTCCCCTTCGAAAACTTTTAACTCCCTATGTTATAGTTTGATATTTCCATTTCTATTCTAAGTCGATTCGGAAAAATAAATAAATAAATAAATAAATAAGCCCCTCTCAAAAATTAAGCCCCCTCTCAAAATTAAGCCCCCTCTCAAAATTAAGCCCCCTCAAACATTTAGCCCCCCTCCTATTATAGGATAAGTCTCCCTTACCACTCACAGGTGGATTCCACCCTCCTCCTCCATCCACAAAGTGGATTACTCCCTCCTCCTCAATCCGCAGTCCTTCTGCTGGGGCAGAACTGTCCTTTCTCCCCTACTGTACGCAAACAATTATTTTTGCGTATGTGTAATCGAGAATAATTCAATTAGCCAGAATTTCTATTGTCATTTAATTTAATAAATTTCGTTTTTTATTCTTCATTCAATTGGGTTATAACTGAATTACACCCCTTCGAAACGAGCCTTAACCCGCTCGTGCTACCACTTTACGAAGTTCGCACATCTTTCTAGTAAGACTGATTGACTTTTGGATTACTGACTTTTTAGACGCAGTTTTCAAATAAATATAGTTCCCAACTTTCTGACTCATTTTTTTTACTCAATTTTTAAACGTAGAAGCACGCAACTTGCAGGCATGATTATTAAAATCATTTGTAAAAACATTTTTTTTTTTTAAACTTTCGATAAATGAATTACAACTTGTGTTAAAAGCGAGTTGAGTTATAAAATATTGTTTTCTCAGGACGGCAGTTTTTTTTCTTTCCTGCGCTATCGCGTCTGGAAATACCATTTAAAACACAAACTTTTGCAGCATTTTCTAAAAGATCTTCTGCCTTTATCAAAAAATGGAATAAAACTGTCTATTGCACAGTTTCTGTATAAGAACACCTCTCAACATATTAGTTTGAGATAAATAAATTAAAAAAAAGATTAAAAAATGTGTCTGTAAGTATAGGCACTTTGGAAGAAGATGATAAATAAATACAGACAGAAGTAGAGAGCGAGTCCACGAGTCATAAAATATTTGATTTTAAAATGTAAAGGTCTTAAAATGTAATATGGATGCTATTTATTATTGAAAGATTTAAAAGTCTAGAGGGCTCAACAAGATGCTAGGGAAGAGAAGAGGGGGTGGTCAGCTTCTCCTGCCCCCAGCTGGTTATGGCCTGCTGCAATACATGATACTCTAGTGTTGCGTTTAGTGGGCTTTTTTTTTCAAACCTCTCCCACAAAAGTCATGAGTATGTCAACTGGCCTTTCTTTTCCAAGCGTTCTGTGGCCATCAACAAATGAAAGGGGTGTCTCAACAAAAGAAAGGGGCGAAGATATACATGTCAATGACGTTCGCCGGTGTCCTCTGACATTTAGCCTTCCGATGAAAGTCACAAGGCATAAAACGGACCACCTGGCCACAACAAGTGCGCCGCAGTCCATGGGTTCCGTCTGTTTGAACCTTAAAGGTCCAAAGAGACAGCATATCTCGACAGCGGAAGCTCTTATGCAGTGGTGTAGTCGTAAAAAAAAACAGAGGGTATACGTTCTAAGCAGAGGGTATACGCTCAAGACAGAGAGTATACCCTAGTGTATATATACAATAGCTTTCTTGAGAAACAGAGGGTATACGGTGTTCCTTAAAAAAATCCAGAGGGTATACGGCGTATACCCCCGTATACCCTCCACTACATCCCTGCTCTTATGTTGTCAAGCGATCCGTTTGATCTTTAATGACTTTCATCGAATGTGTAGAGGTCATAGGTGACAGTAAACATCGTTGACATGTCCATCTCTGCCTCTTTCTTTTGTTGAGACTCCCTTTTTTTGTTGATGACCACAGAACGCTTCCAAAAGAAAGGCTAGTTGACATATATATGGTTTTTCGTCGGTTAATCCAAATAAAAGCAAATAAACCGACCTAGTCTTATATACAATCAGAGCCCAATGTAGTCAAAGAATGGTCTAGAGCCTCGGAGTCTTGATTCGGAGTTCCCCCTTTTAAACAGTTGCAATAATAATAATAATAATAATAATAATAATAATAAATAAATAAATAAAAAATTTCAGTGCCTCTGAATACATATATGAATTAATATATAAATGGGTATGTATTTAGATAAATATATTTTTCGTTTTTAGTATTATCCTAATTTTAAAATACAAAATATTGATTACGATTAGCGCAAAGTGAAAACAAATTTATAGTATCAGCTTTTTGAAATTTTCATACGATATTCTTTGGCCCCCAGGACCACCACCCAGTTGGTCCCATACTACTTAATCAGGTATGGGGTTACCTGATTAAGTAACCCCATACTTAATCAGGGGTTAACATAACAACATAAAGTTATGCAAACTAATGTTGCATAACTTTGTTGCAACATTAGTATGCAACAAAGTTAAAACACTAATGTTGCATATAACATTAGACATTTTAACCATGTACTATCAGAATGAAAGTAATCATCTGGAAATACTGTGCAGTTTAATGCGTTTTCTATATCACTGTAAGCTTTTATTCAACAAACTAAGAGATTCTCACATCTCGCAGAACAGCCTATGAAGCTACGTACTCTTTGGAAAGCAGATAGGAAACAGAACAGCTATCGCCCTCTGCCGACATGATTGGGAAAGTATTAGAAATCGGGCGATAGAAATCAAAATTAGAGAAAGTACTCAAATGAAATGCAATCTTCCTATGATATCTATATATAAAATAATTAAAGCGTATTATATTCTGTTGCTTAAAAATTTGCAGCTTGAAAAGACAATAAAAATTCTACTGGAGATTATTGAAATTTTGTTTAATAAAATGAATTAATAAAATACAGTTTTCAAATGGAATTGGAATATACGATCGATCTCGGTTATAATAAGTACAAATAAATAATAATATTTGCTCGTTATAACAGAGCTATCACAATAACCATGATTAACATTTCATACATTAGAAAACACGAAAAAGTTCAGTAAATTTATTAAAACTTATTGAATGATTATTCATAGGGGCAAGTCTACATTTCTCCGTTTAGGACTAAATTGGTTAGTAAAAATAATTGACCATTTATATTAATATATTTTTTTTCAATTCTGAATTTAAAAATGTGAAGAAAAAAGCCTATAAAAGTAATATAAGAAATAAGGCTACCCATTTAACTATTGATATAAATAAATTTCTAACAGAAATTATCACTAATATTTATTTTCTTATCTTGCCGTATTTACATTATGTATCCTTTCCCCCCTCCAAAATTGATTCATTGAACTCAGAAAAGGATTATTTGTACAATTTTTATTTATTTATTTATTTATTTAATTATTTTTTTTTGTGGAAAAGTAATTATTTAAAAGGAACGACTGATAAATTGCATTTATTCTTCTCCAGATGTATATACCTCCCAATATATTTCATTCAAAAATTGTAAGGATATCCATGAATTAACACATTTTGTTAGAGGAAAGTGGGGAAAATCAGTAAAGTTTTTGCGAGTTTTCAAAATTATTATTTTTTATATCCAGATTTCTCTCCTTATTGCTGAATCTTCTGCAATGTGAATTTATATTTACATCAAATATTAACTTCCTTTCTGCTGGTAAAAACCGGGTTGTTGTAATATCCTAGTTCGAAATAGATGAATTGCAATGTAGTAACAGTTTAACCTCGTTAACGTGAACTAGAGTCCTCAGCAAATTCCATTTGAAGTCAACACATAACCAGACCCAAACCCGACAAAGTAATTTCTGTCGACCCGCAACCCGACATATTTCAACCCGAACCCGAAATACTTCAATCCAACCCTTACCCAAAATGAAAGAAGATTTATTCATGTGTTTTAATACAATTATGAAAAGTAATCTACAATTATATCTCTAATATCACTTTTGTATTTTATATAGAAAAATGGACATATCTATAGTCTTTAATATTCAAACAGAGTAAAATCTTTGAATAGCCTTCTCTCGGATATCTCGAAATCTTTAACTCTTTATCTAAACTGACTGTACTTATAAGTACCACTAAAATAATTTGTTATAAAATTCATTTAATACATCGATTAGTTGTAATACAGTTTAGAATGAGTTATAGACATTACTTTATCTTGTTCCAAAAGCATTATTGGCTTCACAAAACAAAAATATTTTTAAAAGGATGATTTCTTTTGCCTTTGCATATTTTCAGCTTTCTTGGCGTTGGGGAGGGGGGGGGGGGATTTTTCAATTCGGAAGTATTTCTATATTTCTATTGTAAGAACATTATATTTGTACATCTCCTAACTCTACAAAATACTAAGAAAAATGTTTAAAATAAAAGATTTGAGTGGGGCTATAAATATTGCACAAAATCTCTATAAATTCAAATTTAATTAATCCTTCTAAATCCTCCAATCCTACTAAAATCCTTCTAAAATTTATTAAATGATTATGTAAATCTTCTAATGTAGTTTTAAAAAGTCACGAAAAATGCTTTACACTGTAAATTAAAATGTCTGAAATTCAGACACTTAAGTGTCTGAAACGAAGCGATCAATTTTCAGACATTTTAAAATGTCTTAATTTTTTCAGGCACTTCAAACGTCTGAATTGCATCCATTTTTTTGTAAGCATCATACGTAGCCATGTTTGACCACGTTGAATCCTGGAAAAATGTTTGGTTGTGGTCCTGCCCCCTCCACCCCCCATACAGCCTGATTTTTTTTTTTTTTAGTGCTCTCAATTTTTGGTGCCCCACCAGCGGCCGAGAGGTTCTGCTCTCGAAGCTGGTAGAAGGGAGGTGCTGGGTTCGAACCCAATCGTGCCCGTCGGCCTAATCGTTCGGAGTTTTCGTGGTTTTCTTCGAAACATGGATTTCCATGCATAAATACTTGTTACGTTCCCTTAGAAAGACCCCCCACAAAGGGCACTCCCCCCCGGGCCTATACCCCTCGAGTAGATAATTGGCCGTCAAAAATCAGCCCAACTCAACCCCAATTTTGGTATGCAATTTTCGTAAAGCTGGTAATTTAAATTTTTTGGACTTCGGCAGTATAAAAAGATTAAAAACAAAAAAGGCTTATCTAAATATTAGGTTTTTTTTTGTTTTGTTTTTAATCTTATTTTACTTTAAAAGTTCAAAATATTGATTATAATCCGTACAATTTCGAAACAGATTTAAAATATAAGCTTTACAAATATTGCACATAAATTTGGGGGCACTAAAATCGTAGGGGGACGGGGCACTGTCCAGTATGCCCATGCTTTAATCAAGAAGTTCTTTTGCAAAAAATCAACCCTGCGTTATGGTTATCTAAATAGAGATTAAATTATTATTAGTATTCGGGAGTATCCGTTGTGGAGGTTAATGGGCATTCCCGAATAGCGGAAACCTCTAGCGAAAGATTTTTTAATCCGTAAAACATGCATATTTGTATATTTTTACCTCACAAAAGCAGACATCTCCGATTATTGGACAAATTCCGCGGTCCCCAAGTGTCCGCTATTAAGGTCTTTTAAGGTACACCATATATATAAAAGCTGTTACTTCTAATAATATTTTCAAACTTCATCATGTTACGTTAAAGAAAATTAATAATCATATATTAAGCTATCGTAAATTACTAGGCATAAAAAATAACAACCTACATTATCCTTATGTAGTCATGATTCCAAAGTTTCACAAAAATCCTCATAAATTCCGCACAGCCACTGTAGGTTGTAGGTAATACGTATAATACTCGTGCTAATACGTTATTTTTAAATATTCTTACACAAATTTATGAGTTATCAGTTAAAAAAGACAACACTCATTGTATTAAAAACAGTTTTGAATTGGTGGATATAATAAAGCAATTAACAAACGTCAACAATATTACTACGTTAGATTTCAAAGACCTTTTTAATAATATCATTCTAAAAGACTTGCAATCTACTATTAATGTATTATTTATAGAATATTTCCCTTTATTAAATTTAGCTGATAATATTGGCACTGACTACTTCAAATCTTTGACTAATTTTCTACTATTTCATAATTTTATCTTCCAAGACAATTCTTTTTTTATTCAAATACAGGGTAAATCTCAAGGAGCTGCTTCATCAAGCATGTTATCCGATTTATATCTTTACTTTTATGAGAGAAAATTTATTAACAATAATATATTGCTCTACAGATACATAGATGATATAATTATTCTTTCTGCTAATGATCATAATTCTATATCTCTTCCTGTAAAGTACCCTTCTAATCTAGAACTTATTACTTCTTCTTAAAATATTTCTAGTATCAATTTTATGGATGTTAAAGTTAATATTCTCCCTAAAAACAACCTAACATTCAATATTTATGATAAACGTAATGACTTTTTCATTTAATGTAATTAATTTTACTAACTTCAATTCCTGTTTACATATTTCAGCGTATAGAAATATTCCACTTAATCATAGTCTTTTTATCAAACGTTTATGTTCCCCCCAATTCTTACAGCCTAACATTTTTAAATTAAAGCAATTAGCATTGTCTTATAATTATCCAGTCTCTTTTATTTCTGCATGGATCAAATCTTAATATTAATTTTTTTCTACTTTTTAGCAGTAGTATAGGCATATAATATGTTAAACAAAAAAATAAAAAATCGAAAACACTATTATGGAAGGTGGGATGTGGATTGCTGAAAAAAATTATAAAAACACACACAAAAATTTATATTAATATATATATATATATATGTGTGTGTGTGTGTGTGTGTGTGTATGTTTTACTTACATTATACACTATTATATATAAAAATATATATACAATTATGGAGGGTTGAGGTCGGGAATGCTAAAAAAGATTTAAAAACTTATATGTTTATATGTGTGTGAGCATGTGTATGTGTATGTATGTGTGCTTATATATTCTATGGATATATTTAAAAATAATGATAATAATAGGGGTATCATGCATTTAACATCATATTTTTCATTATTTTTCACATATTGGTACATAATACAAGGCTACATTTTACTATCTCACAATAATCCTCATTGTTTTTTAAGTGTTATTTATGTACTCACTTTTTACTTGATTTCTTCAATTAATTTCATTTCTTTTTATGGGTATAGATGGCAGCACTAAACATTTTTGTTAAAAACCTAATTACAGTATATTTTTCCTTTTCGCACCAGATGGCAGCAATGTTTTGGTTTCAGCAACTGCTGCTTACATGTTCTAATGATCCTAAATCTGTTTGCATCCTCACATGCTTTAATATAGTGTGTAAACTTTTTGAAGTTTTGGATCCTAGTATGCGACTGAGGTAATCATTTTAAATATCCCGTGTGCGGTGTATTTTTCTTTAGATCTTTTGGCTTATGCCATTTATTTTCTTTTATGATGCGCTATTAGGTGCTAAATTTTGTCATTTTAGGATTAATGCCGACAAAATTGGATGAAATAACGGATCTTCGCTATGAACTAACCGACAAGCACCTCTGATGATTCTGTGGGTTATTCACAGATTCTTATTTTACATACTGGTTTCCTATGTTCATATCTTGTTCATCTTTAGAATTTTATCATTTGTTCATATATTTGTGATTTCATCTTTATTATATATATATATTCAATTTACTAAATGAGAAATAAGATGTATATAAAAATAGATTATTCTTTCTTTATGGACAGTTAAGAAACCTTTTTCGACTCTCGGAATATGAAAAGTTATACCAACATTTCGTTTTGATACGCACAAAAACATATGTATTGTATTTGTGACAGTTTATGCGCAGACACGCACGTTAGGTGTGTAGATTGGGAAGTGTCCAGTATTCAGAGGTAAAAGCGTAAAAATATATGTGTTAGGAACTGAAAAATTCTTGTCTACACAAAGAGGTGTCCGCTATACGAGAGTGTCCGTTATGGAGGTTTTATTTTTTTGAATATATATTTTTCACCTGAAAAAATATCTTGGAGATTCCTTTGAAAAATTGGGTCAATCCGAACCGGCCCGTACACGGAAAACTGAAAATCAACGCACCCGAACCCGACCAGCAGCAAAAAAAGTAGAAGTCAACCCGACCCGCAATGAAAAATATAACGCCAACCCGACCCGATCCGACCCTGACAGCGGATCGGGTCCTGTTCGGGTAAAAGCGGGTTATCCGACCCGATGCAGGACTCTAATGTAAATCATGATTTTTTTTTTTTTTTTTTTTTTCATGTCAACAAGTTCATGTTTTCAGTAACTAAATCATTGTATTAATTTTGAATGACATTTGCGTAATGCATTCTTAGATTTTCTAAAACATAGGGGGAAAACTCAGGATTCCAGGGTTACAGAATACAGGTAAAAAACATTTTTTTTAAATTGAAAACTGTTATAGATTTTTTACGTTTAATACATATATTTCTTTTACTTTGCCCACTAACAACATGAAAAAGCATTTTTATATGTAAAATATCAATAATGTATTCAAATAAAGTTTTTAAATTTATTAAAAGCCGTATACTTTGGAATTAGCCGCATGTAAGTAGTTAATAGCCGAAGAAATTGCTATACTTACAGGAGAGGTTTTGACAATTTCAGTGGTTTAAGCGCGCAGTTCGACTACATATCTATTAAATTTGCAATATATTTATATGATTTGTTATTATTTTAAGCATTTATTGATGAAGTTCTTTTTAATTATGGAGTATTAGATGAAACAAAATGCTGAAATATTTATAATACTTTAAGTGAAACTGCGTAATTTTTCATAATCGGGCTGCACGCGATATAGATTTTTTTAGCACGCTTTAAAATCTATAATATATAGTAAAAACATGTCTGTGAGTAGCGGTGACGTCATACAGAGGGTGGCAACGACCTGACCTAAAGATTTCGCTTTTACAAACTTATTAACTCTGAAGATCGCACAATTTAAATTTTTACATGCCGAATAGAAAATAAATGTACTTTCAAATGCAATTTCTCAGAAAACTGTAGCTTAAGTTATTGATTTTTTGTGGTTTTTAAAAATGTATCTAGTATGATTTAAGGAAAACTATATCGGGTGCAGTTCGATTACGGAAGATTAACCCTTTTGCACTTAAAACAAGGTAAATAATTCAGCCATTTTTCCGACTAATATTCCCTGTCAAAATTAAAATTTCACCGAAAAAAATAAGTAAAATTTATTTGTGT
This sequence comes from Maratus speciosus, assembly GCA_963932465.1. Classification (NCBI taxonomy): domain Eukaryota; kingdom Metazoa; phylum Arthropoda; class Arachnida; order Araneae; family Salticidae; genus Maratus; species Maratus speciosus. The sequence continues at coordinate 383,646,988 of OZ010796.1, forward strand.
GATTTATAATCGAACAAACACTGGAAAAAATCAGAATGGAAAAGTCTGATGTTTTTAATAAATTTCAACACTTTATTTGAATATATAATTTTTTTTTTTTTCATTGATTTTATTTGTTATTTTTGTTAGTGGGTAATCTAAAAAAGTAGTTAACGCAAAAAAATCCATTAGAATTTTCAATTAAATTAATTACTTTGAATTTAATTTCAGTTTCAACTTTTAATGGTTTTCATCTATGTTTTGTAACACCGGATAGTATGTTCTGCATTTCGGGAACCCTAAATTGGATTCCCTATTCATTTTTAAATCCATAAAAAATCAGTAAATTGAGATACAGTTTTCAAACATTTTTTATTCGAAAGAAATTTTTTTTTTCTAATCGACGGTGTAAAAATGGAAAATGTGCGATGTTTCAAAGCAAAAAAAAAAAAAAAAAAAAAAAAAAAAAAAAAAAAAAAAAAAAGCAGTAAATGTGAGATTTATATTGGTCAAGTGTCGCCACCGTCAATATTATGTCAGCGCAGCGTCAGTCACTCAGGGTTCAGTTACATGTCTTTGCTTCAAAGTATATAGATATATTTCTTTTGACTGCTACATGCTTTATTGAACAGTAGTGAATATTTTTTATTTATTTAACCCTCTTACTTTTGAAGTATTTTAAAGCGAATATTTTTAATAAGTCCTCATTTATTTTTGATACAGTATTTTTTGTTTATTTTAGAATTTGTTAATTATCTGTCAACTGTAATTATACAATCACACCACATTATCGAATACAACTTTATAAGGTCTACATAGCAATGGCTGGTTTTTCTGTTACTTTGCTGTCCGGTTAAAATTTGGTCATTAAAATATTTTGTGATTTTTTAATGTTCCATTGCAATTCGTATTGCATCGCTAATGTTTTGATTTTCAGACTTTTCCATTCATAAATAATTTTCTTCATCATCTGGTATCGTAGTTGATCGAACAATTTGAGTAAAGCAATTTATTGCTATTAGGCTTTGTTCAAACAGAAATTTATTGCGATTTACTTATTTATGGAACACGTTGCGCAATATAAGTTTCAATTTTCTTGATGTCATATTTTTACTTCTGTTCGCAGATTTTTCCTCCTAAAAGTCATTTAAATCTTTTTTCAATTCATTAATTTTAGATTATCAGACATAAAATTTGTTGCGCTTTTTCGTTGTCAATACGATGGTAATCACCGCACAAACTCCAGTCAACCACTCGTACATACTTCGAATAACCGCTGTTTTTGTTGATAGGCTGTCCCCACCGATATATGAGTGATATCGGGCACAATGTAAGAAGGATAATAATTGAACACTAACTTAAAGAATAATTAAAGAATAATTTATTTACAGATTATTTACATAAAAAAATATTACTTACAATTATAGGCTCGGATATAGCAGATCCTGCCCAACACTAAGTTATACGTTGAAGTAATGTCTACGTACTGCGTAGTATTATTAAACTACGTGCTATTCCCTTCTCACTTTATTGAACTCAGCCAGGCTTATCGGAAAACCACTCAGGTATCTTCCTTCGCATGCACCTTTCTGCATGCAAGAGTAAATCCTTTCTCAGGAATACATTCACTGGGAAATCCACGGCTCCAACCTACGGCCTCTCTCCACGAGAATCCAGCCAAGACTTCCCAACACACTCTCTCAGCCTCTACCTCGATGGAAAAAACTTGCTGTCCTCCCCTGTTCAATCAAGAAATCACCTTATCTCCCACTGCACTTCGCTTCCTCGCGCAGCCATTCAGAAGAGATAACCAAGGACTACTTTTGTTCCTTTATCTATTTTTTATGACCACATTCTCGTATACAAAATAAATACTGGTATGTCGTTTATACAATGGATCTTTTCATACAATAAGGTATGAGTATAATAGTTCATTCCAAACTTCAAGATAAGAAAAATGTATCTCTAACCCAAGTACGTGGAACGTGATTTACATACAAAATACAATAAATAAAATAAAATAATAATAATTAACACTAATCCTAATTAGGCACGCGCTTATTAACATCACTCTAAATCGAAATGTCTTAAATTCAGACACTTAAGTGTCTGAAACGGAGTGTTCAATTTTCAGACATTTTAAAATGTCTGAATTTTTTCAGACACTTTTTGCGTCTGAATTTTAGACACTTCAAACGTCTGAATCGCAGCCATTTTTTTAAAGCACTACACGTAGCCATGTTTGACCACGTTGATCCTAGAAAAGTATATGGCCATTATTCTGCTCTACTCTCCCCCCCCCCCCTACACACACAGCCTAATTTTAGGGGCTCCAAAATATGGTATGCAATTTTCATAAAGCTGATAATTGAAATCTTTTTCGACTTTGTACTGATTATAATCAATATTTTGAATTTATAGAGTAGAATAAGATTAAAAATTAAAATATTTGTCACAATACAGTAAAACCTCTCAATAGTAGGCACCTTAGAACCGTGGAATTTGTTCGCCATTCGGAAGTGTCTGTTTTTCTGAGGTAAAAAATATAAAATATGTGCATGTTGTTAATAAAAAATGTGCTTCTTAAATAGTTGTGTCCTCTATGTAGGAGTGTCCGTTATGGAGATTTTACAACAAAACTTTCATAGGACAATTTTCTTCAGCGAACACTGACCTTTTTCAAGATAAATACATTTTTTTTACCTCATAAAAGCGAACACAATCGAATAGCAGGCAAATTCAACTTCCAAAACGCGTTCAATTCGCGAGGTGGCCGCGATTGAGAGTTTTTACTGTATTTATTTTTTTATTTAGTTTTTAATCTAATTCTACTTTTAAAGTTCAAAATGCTGATTATAATCAATAGAATGTTGAAACACATTTAAAATATAAGCTTTAAAAAAAAAATCCATATCGAATTTGGAGCACGTAAAATCGTAGGGGGGGGGGGGAGGAACTGCCCATGCTTTAATCAGGCCCTCCTTCTGGAAAAAGTCCAACCCTGTATTATGATTCGATAAATGTACGTGTCAGTTTTAAGTGCAAAATCTAGCTATAAAAATCTACCTCTTTACTTTGTATTCATTTTTAATTTCAAATTACTTTTTAACTAAAAGTAATCAAAAAATCAATATTATATAATTATTTCAAATGAAATATATCTGTATATTTTTACCGCATTCTTACAACTACGTTAACGGTACATGATTACATGAATTTAAGAATCTAAAAATAATCATTAAAATTTAACAAAGTGACTACAGATAACGCGAGATCCTTTTTCTAAATCTTTGTTGACATCAACAAATTTTTTTCTGATTCAATGTCTACATTAGTGACGTCAATTTCCGTTCAAACAATCACTGTGGTTTTTGACTTTTGAATCATAAAAAGATTACATGTTGACTATTTTCAGTATGGCAAATGGGATATTTCTAAAATACTCGGAAACACTAAAATTATAGCAAAGAGAAATCTTTTAATTAGAATGACCGGATTTAATGAGTTTTATCAGTCAAAACATTTTAAAATAAATAAATGAACACAAGTAATTCGCTGTTTTAAATATATGGGGGAATCAATGAATGGAAGGATGTTCGAACTATATTCTTTTTTAAAATTTATGATGTACACACTATGAGGCAGAAGAAAACTTCATTAGACAAGAAAAGCATAAATAAGCAGCTATTAACAGGAATGTTTACTATAAATGCTTTTGAATTCCAGTACATAACACATAATAAATCTATCAGAAATGTAAAAATCGATGTAAACATTACAAATGCTGCCGCATTAAATGCTTATAAAAATATTGTATACGTAAATAAATAACTAAAAAGGGTACTTCAGAGTAATAATTACACCAAAAAATACTATTAAGGTAGTTTTGATGGTAATTAAGAAGTATGAGCCAATCAATAGGCGATGTCACTGCGATTTTTAAAGTAATGGCTACATAAGAAAAGGCTTAGGAAGGTGTAAAATTAATAAATTCAGTAACCGCTAATATACACCATGCAGAGACACCTAAATTTATTTTAAAGATAACATTGGATAGAAAATAATACAGAAATATGATTGCAGATGATTTGAAGAGTAGAAATTTAAATATTAGCAAAATAAAATTTTAACATGGAAATACCATAGGCAAAATGCTTTGAACATATTTTGGCATAACTCAGGAACTAATAAAGGTATAGACTCGTGTGAGGTCTTCATTTAAAGAGAAAACAATCACAGAGAGTTTTAAATACATAGTTAAGACCCCACTTACCTGGGAAAAGGTCTGATTATTCCAAAAGCACATTCGCCCAGAGGACGTCCGGATTGGAGGCTACGTTAGTATCCGTTAATTAGGCAGACTTGGATATTTAAAAAATAAAATCCCCTTGCACATCCGGCTAGCTCTGTTAAAAGGATGGAAAATTTCCATCCTGAAAACATAGCCCGCCAGACAACAGTTCTCTTTACAAATTTGACGAGATGAAGAACACTGTATTAGTTTTATAGATAAATATTAATACGGAGTACCACTATGTCGATAGAAATTAAATCCCGGAACTTCACATTCCACAAAAAACAATCAAGTCAAAATAAATTATTACTTAAAATGTACGCGTTCATAAAAACAAGCATTCAGTTTGAATTACAAACGAACATCGAGTTCGAAAGTAAGACGCATGCGCAACTGAGAGTGCCCCCTGGTGAATGCGGAGCGGAGTTACAAAGTGTCTTAAAATTAGACACTTGCAGATTTTTTAGACACTTTTATCAGTTCGTGTACACTATGATCATAGTAAGACACTTAGGTGTTTTAAATTAAGACATCTATTGTGACTGAATTTTCAGATTCAGACACTTAAGTGTCTGAAATTCTTTTTCAGTCACATATGTATCTTAATTTAAGACGCCTTTATTTGCAGTGATCAAAAACCTGACACAATTTTATAGTGTATTATAATTATTAGCTCATTTATCTTTTGTCGATTTTCCATGCGATTTATAGTTTATAATTACATATTGAAATATCTACCAATATTTTCTAATAGTTATCGTTACCTTATTTCATCGCAGAGAGCTGAGATTAAACAAAGCAAAGATTACAAGTTGAAAAAAGCAGTAGATATTTTGAATAAGAAATTTCTAAAATCTGGAAACAATGCATTATACATACAGTATTAAAAAGAAATAAATAACATAAAATAAAAGCAGACATTTTTGGTCTAGGAATTCTATACAAAAATACAACAAAATGCCTTGCTAAAAAATAAAGTAAATCCACATAATTTATCTAAATAGCTCTTAGAATCGGAGTTGTTTTCGATTACAAAATGTATTTAGGAGAATTTCCTCTGGGAACTTTCTGTTGTTAAATTCTTATATTTTCACAGTTATAAAAAGTCTATAAAATTACAAAACCTTTTAAAAATCTCTTATATCCATCCAAAAAACATAATGATACAATAAGGCAAAAAGAAGCAGTCGTAAACGATAACTTTAGTTTTATAAATTTTGAAAAAGAAACTGTTTGCACACATGGTGGTTATTTCTGTTTTAGTTTATGTTTCTTTAAGATTTTGTTTATGACAGATGATTCGTAACTAATCGAACAAACTGTAAGAGACGGAAGAACCAAATAAGATTTATCGAAGAATACGTGGTAGAATATGAAGTGTTAATGCACTAGAGGTCACTTTTTAACTGTAAATATCAAGAATACAATATAGTGAAAACGATTGCATATTATTATTAATATTATTAATATTGAAATCATCTTTTTGACTCTTAAAAAAATCTGTTTTCTTTTATCATTGATACAGGGCTCCCTAATAGAAGTCTTTTAACAACAGTATTTCCGAAGAAAAACTTTCCTGGTAAGTTTCTATACAACAGTTGCAAAAGAAATAAACTTCAAGGTAATTTTCTATAAAATTTGCCAGAAAAATGTAAAAAGAAGATTCTTGTTTGTAAAAAGTGGTATTCAAAAATCGGTCCATTTGTCTTTTTTCTTAGTTTGTTTTAAGAACAAGATTTAAAAATTTATTAAACTTAGAGACTTTTCTTTATTTTTTACATTTTAACACTCTAAATTAAAATGTCTGAAATTCAGACACTTAAGTGTCTGAAATGGAGTGTTCAATTTTCAGACATTTTAAAATGTCTGAATTTTTTCAGACACTTTTTGCGTCTGAATTTCAGACACTTCAAACGTCTGAATCGCATCCATTTTTTTGTAAGCATCATACGTAGCCATGTTTGACCACGTTGAATCCTGGAAAAATATTTGGCTGTGGTCCTGCCCCTCCCCCGCCCCCCCCCCCCCCAATACAGCCTGATTTTTTTGGTGCTCTCAGTTTTGGTATACAATTTTCGTTACGTTGATAATTTAAATCTTTTACGACATTGTACTGATTATAATCAATATCTTGAACTTCAGGAGTAGAACAAGATTAAAAAACAAAAAATATTTATCTAAATATTAGATTTTTTTTAATTTATTTTGTTTTTAACCTTATTTTACTTTAAAAGTTCAAAATATTGATTATAATCAGTACAATTTCGAAACAGATTTAAAATATAAGCTTTACAAATATTGCACATCAAATTTGGGGGCACTACAGTCGTAGGGGGACGGGGCACTTCCCAGTTTGCCCTTCCTTTAATCAAGAAGTACTTTTGCAAAAAACGCAACCCTGCATTATAGTTGTCTAAATTGAGATGTCCGGTATTCGGGAGTGTCCGTTGTGGAGGTTAATGGACATTCTCGAATAGCGAACACCTCTACGAATACTTTTTTAATCAGCAGACATACATATTTGTATATTTTTACCTCAAAAAAGTAGACATCTCCAATTATCGGACAAATTCCGCGGTCCCGAAGTGTTCGCTATTAAGGGCTTTTAAGGTACATAGATAAATATATATATATATTTTATAATCTTGTCCTACTCTAAAAGTTCAAAATATTTATTATACTCGGTTGAATGTGGAAAAAGATTTAAAATATCAGATGTACGTAAATTGCAAAAATCCCACCCCCCCCCCCCCCAAAAAAAAAAAAATGAAAATATAAAAAAATATATTGCCACATAGGCAATTTACATATACATCACTTGATAATCACAACAGCCATTTAACTATGAATAATGAAAATAAATAAATTAATATTCTACTTTAATAACATTGGGGAAAAAATGACTTTGGTATTTTGTTAAATATATTTGCGTTTTTAACTTGTCCTACTCTAAAAGTTCAAAACTTTCATTATAATCAGTGCAAGATTTAAGATATCAGCTTTACAAAAATTCATGCAAAATCCCCCCCCCCCCCCTAAAAAAATGAAAATACTTATTTAAAAATTATGTTTTTAAAAAATTTATATTTCCACATGGGCAAGTTTTTATGTAGATCAGAGGGTACTCACAAAAGCTATTCAACTATCAATAAAAACAAATAAGTACATATTCTATATTAAAAACACGAGGAAAAAATAACTTATGATTTCCAAACTTCTTTCGTCTTAAATATATACAGTAACATCTGTCATTTTTGTATTTTTCGTATAAGTGCATATAAATAAAGTTACCACAATTTTAAATACGAAATCTAGTTAGAGGTTTTTACTTTTTCCCATTATAAATTTCAAATTACTTTTTTATTAAAAATAATAAAAAAATCAGTATTAGAGTTGATTGCAAATCAAATACATATGTATATTTTTACAGGCAGCTTCATATAATAGACCAGTCTCATTTACTTTATTTATCTTTTTTTAATCTGCGGTTTTATGCCAGGAAGTAAGAAAGCATTAGGTCATCTTTCAAAGTTTTTTTTTCTTTACTTCCTTGTGGCCGTCATTTACTGCGAGATAAAAATTATCCATTGAAACTAAGAACTGACATTGAATATATAATTCGTAATAAAAAAGAACGTCATAAGTTTAAAAATATATACTTCTAGAATTAGTGGGGTTTTTTGCGAACAGATTCAAAACTAATTAAATTTCATGCAGGATTTTGTTTAGTACAATAAATAAAATCATAAAATACACTAATTTTTACTACTATAAAGAAACTTACTTGAGTTGCTGCAAGAGGTAAGAAATATTCCTCGATTTGAAATTTTAAAAACTACCACAACCACAGTGAGGGAGAAAGACTTTCATCAGTTTAAAAGGTAATCCCATAATACATCCGACTAGCCATATTTAAAGAATGAGATGTTTCATCCTAAAAACAGGACCCGCCAGACAAAAGTTTCTTTTTTTTTGCCAGCTTTGACAGGACGAAGATGAATAACACAATATTATTGATATAAATTGATACGAGTTAACACTAAGCCCATTGCACACGCTTTGTAGAATTTCCCGGGTGTAATCTTCAACCGTCGTCTACTTCTGTTCTGTGTCTATCCCGCCCTTGTATCGACGACAGCTTCTAAGAGACATTTGATGTCGAGCACACACGTCAGATGTATGTATTCAATAAATAAATAATCCAAGTTAATACGAATTAAAATCACAGTACTTCACATTTCGCAAAAAACGAATTAAAATACACGCGTACATAAAAACAAACTTTGTTTGAATTACAACGTATACCACTTCGAACGAAGACATCTAAAACGCATGCGCAACTGGGAGTGCTAGTGCCCCCTGGTGGTTATTGCGTCTGAAGAATCAAAACGTCTTAAATTAAGACACGTTTAAAGCAATGAAGTGTCTTAAAATAAGACGTTTGCGGATATTTTAGACATTATTCTCAGTTCGTTTACACCATGGTCATAGTAAGACGCTTATGTATCTTAAATTAAGACATCTATAGTGTCTTAATTTTCAGATTAAGACACTTAAGTGTCTAAAATTCTTTTTCAGTCACATATGTGTCTAATTTAAGACGCTTCTATTTGCAGTGAATATGTCTGGCATATTATAATTTAAACAACTGCACAAATATAAAAAAATATTTTACTATGCAACTTTCCTTTGTTCTTTGTCCATTATATAAGAATAAAACTTCATGTTATCCAGAGTATTATTATTTCTTTGCCTTTTTCTGTACTGCACATTATCCTAATAATAAAGCATTATTAGGTTTTCTATTCTATAGTTGTTGATTAACATTGTAAATCTGTGTAGAATTTGAAATAATTTTTCAGAAAATGTTCTAGTTCTGACGGCCTGTTAAAATATTTCGCAGAAAAAAAAAATATCTACGAAGTTTTGATAATCGAATTAAAATACACACACGCACAAAAAAAGAGAGAGGGAAGATGGGAGAGGTGCAAGATAGAGAGGGGGAGGGGGCTGTGAAAAAAATTATAATATAACAACAACAAAAAAAAAAGACATTGGTTTGTAAGACATGCATCAGGGTGCAGAAATGTTCGAAATTGAAAAGCCTCATGACGATAAAGGAGTAAAAAAAAGTGCCCATTTGGGGTTATTGCAGAACTTAAATTGAAGTGAAAGGTTTATACAAAATGGGTAAATTTTAACTCATTTTGGGATACTTAAAGATCCAATTTGGGTTCTACGAAAATCCTTTAATTGGCGTTATTTCAATTTGGGTAAACTCTAAATGGAGACTTTTTTGACCCAGTTTGGGTAATAAAGTTTCTTTTCGTTTTTTCTTTCATTTTGAAGCCCATATTATACAATATTTCCTCCCTAAGCTACTTAAAAATGTATTTAATAAGCTAAAAATGCAGTAAAACTATTTTTTTCCTGCAACGGTGCTTTAATATTTTATGAAGAGATTATTAATTTATACTTAAAAATGTAAAACAATATTTTAATAAAATCCCCAATATATAAATTTAAAATGTTTGAAAACATACAACAGCAAAAAGCTTTTTTTTTTTTTTTTACTGGAAAATACTTTTGTTCGCTCGTCTAAATTAAAAACCCTATAAAATCCGATTTTTAAAATATTAAATCTGAAAAACTTTTGAAGCACGTAATTTATAAGAAAATATGCAGTTAAATTAACCAAAATAAGTAGCTGGCAAACAATTTTCACAAGTAAGAAACTGAAAATGTACGGTACTTTGTACCCAGATAAAACAAAGCTGAACTCAGAATTCATGATCAAAAAACCGATTTTTTTAAATTTATAATCTCCACCCCCACCACACCTATAAGTTTAAAGGCAGATATATTTTCAATGTTACATAAAACATTCATTATGAACTGAATGATAGAACGTATAGCTGGAAGTTCTTCATAAGATTTCCCCCCTAAGCAATTGTAAAATTCAGTTAATAAATTTAAAAATGTAGTAAAACTAAATTTTTCCTACTATACTAGGCAGGTTTTTTTTTTTTTTTTTTTTTTTTTTTTTGGGGGGGGGGGGGGGAGAGGTGTAAAAGAATTTTATGTTTTGAATATGTATGTATTGAATACCCTTTATGTATTGACCCTTGAATTGAATACCCTTATGAATTTCCCTTTATGTATTGAATTATGAATTCATGAAAATTTTATATTCTAAAGTATTTTTCGTAAATTTTTGAAACTACAATAGAAGATTTACATAATCATTTAATAAATTTTAGAATGATTTTAGGAGGATTGAAGGATTTAGAAGGATTAATTTAATTGTAATTTATAGGGATTTTGTGAAATATTTATAACCCCACTCAAATCTTTTATTTTAAATATTTTTCTTAGGATTTTGTAGAATTAGGAGATGTACAAATATAATGTTCTTACAATAGAAATATAGAAATATTTCCGAATTGGAAATCCCCCTCCTCCCTCTCCAACGCCGAGAAAGCTGAAAAGATGCAAAGGCAAAATAAATCATCCTTTTAAAAGTATTTTTGTTTTGTGTAACCAATACAGTCATTCAGGGTAACTTTGAACCATGGGGTGTAACTTTGCACCACCTCCTATTTTTCAATATTTTTGACTCCAAAAGACTAAATAAGTTCCAGAATCGTGCTCTGTTGGTTCTGAACTGGTTCTAAACTGGGATTTCTACTCTTTATTTTAGAAAATAAATTAGCAACATTATGCGCTATTAATTGCATCATCTAACTTTTTTTGTGAAGTACTGTTTTCAAGTTAATTTTGAATACTGTTTTGAAGTTGTTGTAATCCAGTTAAATTTTCATAGTAAGTAACAATATACTTATTTATAAGACACATTATTATCTAAATGTTGTAAATGTGTTAATATTTTGTTATTATTTATTTATTAATAGTTAATAAAATCAAAAATAAGAAGGCACTAATATTTTATCACATTTTCAGGGTAAATTTGAGCCGGCTCAATGTTATACTGATGTTTATAATTTACTTGTCAAAATTTTTTCATATTTGAACGTATATTTTATATAAATGCCGAAAGTGTGCATTAGATATAACATGTAAATATTTTCACAAATATGTGTAAAATACATAAAATTCATTTAAAGGCGTTTTTCGGAGCGGAGCTACTCAAATTTGACATTTCATACCGACTTTTTTTATTCGACTTTTTTTATTCTTGTTTGAATAATACTAGCACTAGTATGTATTACTGTAATAATGGATATATTATTGAGTTAAAACATTGAAAATTGTTTTTCACTGCATTTTTATGTTTCATATCAACAATAAACAGTTTTTTTTTCTTTCTAAATATTCATGGTTCTCATCTTCCACTTTTCTAATGCATAATATTTGTTGTAATATCATAAATTATACAAATCTTGTGATGTTGGGAAATGTAAATTCGGAGTTTTTACATATCTGAAAACATTTTTGGGGGCTTAAAGTTGTCCTAACTATAATACTTTTTTTTTAATAATGAATTATTTTAGATAATATTTATCATATGGTGCAAAGTTACCCTAAATGGCTGGGTAACTTTGAACCAGGATAAAAATTCATTTTTTATTGCTTTTATCCTTATTATTCCTTAATTTTTGATAGTCAAAAAATAATTTAGGATCATTTCTTTTCTTTTATGCCTTTAGTTGCAACAATATTCTTAAAATAAGAGTGTGGCATATGAAAATAGAGAAAATGCGGTTGAAAGTTACCCTGAATGACTGCAATGCTTTTGGAACAAGCTAAAGTAATGCATCTATAACTCATTCTAAACTATATTACTACTAATCGATGTATTAAATCAATTTTTTACCCCTTTTCAATAATATATTAAAACCCATTATACTTAAAAATATCTAACTCTGTAAAATCATAAATTAATTTTAAAAATTGTCATAATATTGATTTAATAGATCAATGTGCAAAAATACATTAATTTCTTTTAAATTTCATTACAATCGGGGTTTTTTAAACTTCACAAATAAATTACATTTTTCTGTATGATATGCAAAGACACTAATAGATAAACTGAATTATAATAGAAATTGCCAGGTTCTGATGAGCAGATACTAATTCAAATTACTGGTATATGATATTATCCTTTTACTTTATATACCGTATTCATGTCACTTTCAATGTACTGTGAGTCTTAAGGTTAAATTTATTTCTCATCTTGAAGTTTGTGTCAATGAGTAGCAGTTCTCCTGCCTATTCAGGTGCATACCTGGGATGGGGCGGACAAAAGGGATTCTAGCGAGATAATGGACGTCTCGGGCATGTGACAGTTGAGGTTAGATGAAGGGGCGTGGGCCCTGATCGCAGAGGGGAAGCCCCGTATAGGCTGTCTTGGGAGATGAGTGATATAGCTGAGAAAAGGCAGTTCCCGTGGGGAGGCCAGAGTGTGTGTACATTTTGCTCCGGTGTGGAGTTTTCGGACGGTGTACGTTTTGAGATGCGGGCGAGAGCGTAGGCTCTTGGCATATGCAGCGAGCGTAACTGGAGATCAAAAGTTATCTCCGATAAATCTATTTTAACTAACGTAGCATGAGAGGGATATAGAATATTTTAATAAGCGGACCAGTACGTAGAAAGTATTTTCAATATGTAAATTAATGTCGGACCGGATCAGCTATATCCGAGTTCATAATTGTAAATATTGTTTTATTATTTGTAAATAATGTGCAAATAAATTGTTAGTTAAGTTTAATTGAATGAGTTAGTATTCTTTTCGATAAGCCTCTTAAAGCGTGTGGTGCAGCATATCAATAACAAGTAATATAAAAGTTTTGTTTTTAAAGTCAATTCCTACTTAGGTCATCAAAGAAAAAATTAATATAATCCCTTAAGCTAATATTAGTTTTTGTTGCATTAAAATATCTCAATTTGTTGATTTTCTATAAGCAAGTAGGTTTACAATGGAAGTCTATGGGAATTTGGCGAAATGTTAGAGATATCGCCAAGTTGGTGTCACTTTTGGCGACTCATTTTGGTCGCCAAATTTGGCGATATATCGCCAAGTTGGCTGCAAACTTGGCGGTATTTGGCGACAGAACAGGGTCCCTCCTATGGTAACCCCCTTATGAAGAGGCATTATGATATGAAGATGCATTATATGCTTCAATAACCAATGGTCGCCATTTTGTCTCACATGTAAAACTATAATTAATTAATTAAAATTTCATTAATGAATTAATATTTGAAAAAACTGTATTAACATAAATTGTCATCCAGTACAATTAAAAAAAATGTATTTCAACTTCATAGGATGAATAATAAGTATTTTATTAACGATTTAAAATTTGAACAAGCTATATAAATAAATAAATCAATATAGGGAGAGTGTGAACTAATAGTAGGAATTGAAAAAATGAACATTCTTCGAGGGCGTGTGGACCAAGAGGGAATCCGACAGAAATGTTACATAACTTCAAAATATTCAAAAATATTTTAGGTAAGTGTGGGTGTTTGCTGTTAATTTAGTAACAATTTCCTAGCATATACACAAGGTAAAGCTAACTTTAGCTGTGGTATAAGTCGTGTTTATTATTTTTGTCATTTATAAAGTGTTTGTATATAACTTTCATAAAATAATGACGGACCCCCCCCCCCCCCACACACACACACACATATCTCGATTTTATAAAGGAATGAAACTTGCAAGAAATTACACCAATAACTAAAGATATTTCTAAAGATATTTATTCATTAGAATTATTATGAAATTTTCCTTCAAGGACCCAGGAATGGATTAGCCTAACATAAACACTAAACTTTTAATAATTAACTGCGTTTCTATCATCAATAATACTTTTTTTACGCAGAGTTACGATTTAATGGTTTTATGATTAAAATACAGGGTGTACCATAAGTCCCTGACACATTTTAAAATTCAATATAAAATCAAGTAATCGTCGTGCAGGAATGCGGTTAAGAATAAAATGCTTCCCACGATGAAAAGTTTCTTCAAGCAAAGGAAAATAATTAGTTCCAAAATTCGATCATACATGGAGCCACTTATCCGTAAGTTTGGTTTCAAGCATGTGTTTTTTCTGATTTTCAGATTAGTTTTGACGCTGTGACACAGAAATGACGACTCCCAGAAAAAAAAAAAAAACTAATTGCATAGGTTGGTACTTCGAAACCAAGTCGAAAATAATCTGAAAATCAGAAAAAATTACATATTTGAAACCAAACATACCGAGAAGTGGCGCCATCCATGATCGAAGTTAGAAACTAATTTTTTTATTCGCTTGACGAAAACTTTGTATCGTGAGAAGCATTTTTGTTCAAACCGAACTCCTGTACGACAATTATTTGATTTTATATTGAATTTTAAAATGTGTGAAGGACTGTTGGGACACCCTGTTTATGTTTTAGATAAATAATTTTCTTTATAAGTTACCTACAGCATTCATATTAGTAGGAAAAATACTATTTACTTTATATGAAACTTTAAACATATAAATAAAACATATCCATTCGTAAATGTTATTTTTGAATACTTTTCCACGTGTATAGCCGGTCTCAATGTATATAAATATTTTCAATTATATATAAATTTTTCTTTAAGCTAAATAACAATAAAATATAATTGTTCTTATAAAAATAAGTACACGGCAATTATATTTTAAAAGGTATAATTTTAAAATTTATAATATTATTGTATATAATATTCCAGTCATTATCGTACCTTTTCATAATACGAAATACGAGCATCTACAATAATGGTAGCATATAAAAA
Organism: Maratus speciosus; assembly: GCA_963932465.1. NCBI lineage: Eukaryota > Metazoa > Arthropoda > Arachnida > Araneae > Salticidae > Maratus > Maratus speciosus. Next base: position 383,662,023 of record OZ010796.1, read on the forward strand.
TAAAATAAATTCAGTTTACATTTTATGCATTTAAAATATTGTCGTTACATTACTCTGGAGGTACACTTACATTAAGTATAATATTCAGATATATAGCTACTTACTTTTCAATCTTAAACCTACTTAACGAGAGTTTATTTCCGAGAATATAATTCATTAAAAAATCAAAGCAAACAAAAATTATTCAATATTTTATTTTTGGTTTATTATGAATATTTACGTTAAATTTTGAATGAGAAGATAAATAAATGGAAACTTTTTGAAGATTTAAAATAAAATTTACTTTTATTTTTAGTGTTTTTGGAAAAAGGAAGTATGCATTATGCATTTGTAATGTGAATATTTATCTTTTCAAAATTTTGAATTCTCAGTTTCAACTACTTTAAATATTTGACAAACACGTAGAACATAAATAAAATGTATGACTTACCAAATAACTTAAATTCTTCCCGTGCATGCTTCAATCGAAGAAATTTCTTTATGAAAATAAATCTCTTCAGTTACGCATATATACTAAGTTCAGTAATCAATATAAGTTTGAAATTTAAACTTGAACTGAAATGGACTGCATAGTATAGTAGGGCAGACCGGGGCATGTTGGCCATAGGAGCACATTAGCCCATCCGCGATATTTTTCAAACCATCCGGTAGATGGCGTTACTAGCTGAGCTACATGTGTATTATCACGTCTTCTTTCATCAGTAACAACGTCAGCAGCGAAAAATCAATCAAACGAAAGCCACTACAAATTTTCAGTCAGGTAAGTTTTTTTTTTTTTTTTTTTTTTTTTTTTTTTTTTTTTTTTTTTTTTTACATTTATGAATAATTGTCTCTGATTTGTTTCTAAATTACAGTTTCACTTTGGTGAATAGCAATCTAAAAGATCGTTCTCAGAGCTTTTTTTCTACCGACTGATTTTTAAAAATATTAACAGAATATTTTGGTACGACGATCAAAAAACAAAATAGCGATACGGGGCAAGTTGGCCCATTTAATCTGGGGCATGTTGGCCCGCAGTCCAAGATTTTGTTTTCTACATTCATAAGCCTATATAAAAGCCAATAATTTTGCATATTATGCACCAGGTATATACGTTGGGAACACAAATCATGTGTGACTGGGGACAGGATATTTTATATTTGTATTCCTTGTGATGATGAGAAAGATTTCGATGAATGTAGTAGTTTAGTTGAGCAAAATATCTTTTCTTATCCTTTGTATCTTTTATATACCAAATTTAAATTACATTTGAGATTTTATGTGTTTTTCAATTTCCTTCAGTAATCCGGAAATCAAATCAATTTAGAGGGCTAACCTATCCCGTTCGATGGGCAGGTGGGCCCAGTGACTTGACGACCTTCTAAGCGTCATATAGGAACTATTAATTAATATTTTTCAAACTTTCTCACACGTGATTAAGCTTTAAGATGCGCTGACTCTACAAACTAAAAAATAAATAAAAATTTTAATAAAATTAAAAATTTTAAAATATTGGAGAAAAAATGAGCCAACATAAGCCCTGGTCTACACTACTTTCCTTCCAAAGTCAAACACAACACAGAACAATAGAATCTCTTCAACTTTTCAGGGACACAAAATAGCTGTTTTGGAATAATGCTTGCTGAATGACCTGAAATGGGCACGATTTTATCCTATTTGGGCATGTCATGTTGTTTTAAACCTAAATTAGGTTTTAATTGGACTGATTTAGAATAGCGCTATTTTGGAGATTTTTTTTTTCTTTTTCAGAGAGAGAAAGAGAAAGAGAGTAAAAAAAAAAAAAAAAATCGTGCGATCAGTGATTATCGTTAAAATGTGCAAGGTGTCTCAGGACGTCCGCATAATTCTACAAAGCAAGAATACTTGTTCCGGGTACATAAAAATTACCAATAAGCCACACTTCTACGATTGGTAGATTTGAAAAAATTTGGGAATAGGAAAGTTTAAGGCTTCTCTGAAATCCGAATTGGATGCTTTATGACATAATTTTAAATTATTTTTTGTTTGCAAACGCATGAAATTGGCAGGTGTTCTCATTCAAAAAACTTTGTTATCGAAAGACGTTTTCGATTTTTTTGGTAAAGACAGAAGATCTTTCCAAAAATACTGTCAATGTTGGCGTTTTGAACCGAATTTCCGATGCTGCAGCACGAGAAAGGGGAAAAGCGTGTCTTCACTTGAAACGGATAGCTCATATATCAATAAGTAATTTATTTATCAAAAAATGGAAAATCCATTTTGATTACTAATCACTTCAATAGTCAGGCCTGCCAATTTTATGCTTTTGCGTTTGAAAATGAGTCAGAAACCTCCGTGCTGTTGAACAGGTCATTGAGATAAGTCCTTATACTTCAGTCAACTTCAATATAAGCTTTTAGATTGTAGGAATATGAATTAATGCACAGCAGATTTTACGTGATGTTCACATGAGATGACCACAAAATGACCACCACGCGTATATCGAGGCATCCTAGAGCGCGACGTAGAAATAGAATAGCAGTTGATTGAAATCCACAATAGTGGTACACTCTAAAAAAAAACTTAAAAGAACAGAAAAAAATCTTCGAATTCCGACAGTAAAAATTACTTTAACAGACTTCTTATGTCATTCCGTCCTCATATCGCTTATTTTCATGTCAAACAACAAAAAATTCTGTTTTCTTTGCCATCAGTTTTCACTGCGACAGAATAATATGTTGGATAACAGAAGTAATGCTTTGAACGGGAGGTCACCCCCTATGACGTCTACAAGGTCATTTATAATGACCAATTAGCATTGGTTATCATACACCCCACGCTAAGGCGTCTCTTCTAACTTGAAATATTTGTTGTGTCTTGTCTCTTTTGTACTGTTGAAAATGGCAGTTCGTTCATCTAATTGAAAAAGAATACTATATAAAGAATTTTTAACAGAAAATTAAGAATCAATTTTACTATTGGAACCGGCGGCACACACCTTTGACATCAGAACCGCATTAATGCAGTAGTTTTCTTCAATAATTAGGATTTACTGTTCTAATACTAGAAAACAAACATAGCAAGGTATGTTTTCATTCTTCTTTTAAATATGTAACAATGTTTTTCCGAAACGTAACAATATGTATGAAAAATATTTCCTATTTGCTAAAAATCTGAATTAAGCAATACTATTTATTATTATTATTATTTTATAATGTATGATTTACTTAAATTATTAGTATTATTTTATACTTCATTGTTTATGCACAT